>JAGWCC010000208.1:600000-1055292 GCA_022651775.1 Drusus annulatus | reverse complement strand
TCAACACTAAATGAAATATTAATTTTTAATAATGGTTTTTAAAATCTGTTTTTTTTTAATTTTTTTTTTTTTTTTTTAGGAATACAAATTGAAATTCTTGATATCTGGTAGTTTGAATGCTGGAAATCAATGACGTTACAAACTTATAGACACGTTGTAGAGCTTTCAAAGTGGCAACCAAAAGATACGGTAATTACCGTACTTTCGATTTAGCAGATTAGTATTAAACTGTCACACGTCACGAGCGGTCGTGTACTATATCTAAACAAATTGTATAATTAAGTGCCTAGTGTTTGATGAAAAGTGTATCCATTACACTGCTAACACTAGAAAAAGCTAAGGAATAACATTTAATTCCTAAGTACAAGCAACACATGAGTATAAGATGGACAACCTACTGGCAGTAGGTCGCCTTAATACGGCGTTCTCTATACGTTGATGTATCCCCGGTAGTACCGCCCGGTCCTATATCTATTTTGTCTTTATACATTTATTCATTGAACGTCTATCTTTGTCATACATGACCAATGCTTGAGTTAACTGGGAACAGTTTCGTTGATTTTATACTGACTCAGGCGTGGCTAGGGTTTTTATAAAAACACTTTTTTACAAACGTATTGATACATTAGGGTTGCCACCTTGGAAATTTCCTTTTGTAATATAATAATATAAATTCAATAATTTACATCGTTTAACCGTTTGGTTCATAATAGCATACAAATTTGATACACGCGTAATTCCTTAATAAAAAAACATATGTTTAAGTGAAATACCAATTTTTTAAACTTTATTCCACTGTTTTTTATTTAAGACCTGACCGGTTTCATCTTATGACGGACATCTTCAGACTGGTACAATTGTAAGTAAATTTATGGCATAGATACTTATTGAGGCATACGTATTATTAATGTGGATAAAATGGAGTTCCACCACCAACTAACAGTTTCAAAATTAGAAGTAATATGGTTTTGAGTTTCTCTCTACAGATCCGTTATAAAATCAACAATATTAAATTAGATTTAGTATGGAGCAAGGGGTTCCTTCAAGATAGTGCCATGCCACAAAATTGGCCATCTGTTGATTTTGATAAAGGTTCACTCCCACGACTCAAACCCACACTTTGTTGAATATACATTCTTTTAAACATACATAGATGTCTCTTGACTGTCAACATACCGTTCTAGAAAATTTACATTTTGTTCGAAAATGTTATGATAAAAAATTAAAAAAAACAGAAATTTCAAACGCGTTTTGCTCAAAACCCTGGAAAAATTAGAAAGCAGATTCGGAAAAAGCCAGAAAAAATCTATAAGAATCACTTTCTTTGGTTGATATAACATTAACAAGTTTAATTTTGTGTTAATGAGGTCCCTGAGGCGTATCTGCGATAAAAACCATGTGTGGTCGTGTTAAAAATGTGGATATCTGGAAATAATGCAAGGTTGACGTAAGCGTAATGAATAGGATCAAGAAAGAGACCCTTAGATGGTTTGGACATTTAGATAGAATGAACGAAGAAAGGATTCTGAAAATAATATATAATGCGAAAGTGAATGGAAGAAAAAGTCGAGAACGTCTGAGGAAGATGTTGCACGATTAAGTTAATCAAATACTAGAGTCGGGCCATGTCAAGAGTCAGAATAACAGAAGAGTATGTATGAGACGATGTATGAATGTGAATGGAGCAAGGAGTGTGTTCCAAGACAGAGTTGTATGGCGGTCCGTCCTCTCTGCCTTCCCCTGCGTCAAAGTCACTACAGCAGACACATCAAGCCAAATAAATTATATTTTGACAGCGGCATATCGATTGTACGATTGTATTATGAATAATATGTATCACGGTGTAAAGAGAGGGGTTTTGCAGATGCATTTTCTGTACTAACTAAATAACTAACCATCACGCTGTTTCTCCGCAGGGGTGGGCAGAGAGAACGGTCATACATGGTTTTACCACACACACGCCTCAGGGATCTCATTATTACAGCATTCAGTCTACTTTCATCACTCCTCTGGCAGTTTCATGCCTCATTGCCATACATTAGGGTTGGTATAAGCATTCTACTGTGGACTGCTAGCTTCGCTTCTTTGGATTTTTTTTATATTGTCACAAGAGCGTTGCGTCGTCCAATAATGGAGTTTCCTGCATTCACCCTTCTTTCAATATCCCTATCAGCCTTTCCGTCTCTCGTAAACACACTTCTAAAATGCACAAACTTATCCACTTGGTCCGAGTATTCAAAATTCACAACCATATTGCACGCTGTTCTCGTACTCTCTCTTTCAAACACCATGACTTTGGAGTAAGTAAGACTTTTCGGTACTGATAAAAATATTGGACTTATGTTACCGATTTGTAAGACCTGCGATAAACTAAGGATAAAAATAGCTTCAGCGGAGTTAGAAAAGGAAAATGATTTTGCTAAAAAAAATCAGTTTAACTTTAAATCTTCACAAATCTAGGGCTTTTCTAATGTGGGATGTGCTAACAAAGAGAGAAGTTTTTAAAAAGGATCGAAGTTTGTTATAATACTTGACCTGCAACAAACCCTACTTGTGCCAAAAAATGATAACTGGACAAGCAATCAGAACAAAGGCACATGTTCTTATGGAACGATTAAAGGCAAAAAGGGGGTAGGGAAGTTTAAAAAAGAAATAAAGAAAAACAACCCCATTCACGAACTTGTCATATTCACAATGACGTTATATATATAAACACGTTATAGCCTTAGAATATCAACACAAAATGTGGCAAGCAAAACACACACGTTACCAGTAAATTCATCATTCAAATATCGGTCATGTATGACAAAGATAGACATTCATAAAATATATGTGTATGAACGAAACAGATCCGAAGTTCGGACCGCGTTCCATACTTGCTTGAAACGACCTCAAGTGACGCGTAACCGTTTAGTACTAAATCGGCTCAAACACCGATCACACCAACTAGCGTGATTATTGCTTGCCACTTTGAGAGCGCTACAACGTGTCTATAATATATGTAACGTCATTGCATATTCACGGATGTGCTAGATATAACACAAATTAGAATGACGTTGTTTTGGTTGCAATTGATAAAATAATTTGAAAAATCATCAAATACTCATTTTTTCAACCGAGACTTCGCCCTATTAGAAAAAGGCGCTGGAAGTATCCTTCTGACATACCGTCGCTGGAAAGGCAAAAGGTCTAAAGCGACACTTTGGTCAAAAATGAGTTAAATATGCAGCTTTAAACAGTTCTTTGATCTGCATCGAATACTCTGACTCTCGCTCGATTCTGAAGACTTTTGTAGCGCTTCAGCCATCTAAAATACATTTACATTTTGGGAGAAGGCGTGACTCAAACGACACAAGTTTAGGACGTTTTTTTTTTTAGCTTTTTGTCGCTTCAGGTAACTCAATGAGAGCATTGAGTTAACTTATTTTTTTTTAATTCAACCAGGTACTGAAGGCTTATGAATTTTATTTTAAACAAAAAAAAACTTTTAAGGTGCTCCGGTGTAAACTATCCAAAATGGCGCTTCAGCCTTTCTGGCGACGGATATGCTTCAATATTTTCTTGATTTTGAGTTCTTAATTGTATTCGTTGTGCTTAATTAGAACTCGCGTCCCTTTCATTTCTCAAAACCAAAAATAAAATAAATCATACTCGTATAATCCTTCAACTGCCTAAGAAAATTTCAGTGCTATGAAGATTGCCTTACTTGCAGGAGCCGTTTGTTTTCAGGAAAAAAAAACATTGACATGAAAGGGCAGAAGGGACATATTCGTGAGAGAGCGAGAGCATGAGATAATACTGAGCGTTGTATAAGGAAAAAGGGAAGCGGAAGGTTTGTAAATAGATACCTTCTAGCTATACAAATCTGGTTACTAAACAATTAGGCTGTTTTTGGCCATAGAAAAAATGTGTAAGGGGAAAATCTATCTCTGACTTATTGAACCCTTCTTTTGTATGTACATGGCCTGTTCAAAAGAAAAAGTGAATTTTGAATTTTCGCGGGCTGTGTACATTCGATTATCGATTTTATTTTGTTATGTTGGTACACATATGTTTATCATATGTTAGCATTATCAGCCATTTTGGATTAGTGGTTTGTTTTTGACAACTGGTAAGGTTAGTCACGTTTTTGTGTGTTCTGCGATTTTTTTACTTTTTGAAAAAATGGATCAAAGAATAAAATCCATGATTTGTTTTTCCACAACTCCAGGACGCTCATCGTCATTAACATCTTCTCGGCCGTCTGTAAAGCGCTTGTACCACTTATAAACACTTTTTGGAGACAAAGTAGACTCGCCAAATACCACAGTAAACATTTTAAGTGCGTTGGAGCACTTTATTCCATTTTGAACGCAAAATTTAATGAATATTCTTTGATCCATTTTTTTTCAAAGGTAAAAAATCGAAGAACACACAAAAACGTGACTAACCTTTCCAGTTGTCAAAAACAAACCACTAATCCAAAATGGCTAATAATGCTCACATATGATAAAAATATGTGTACCAACAAAACAAAAAAAAAAAACTTTAATCGAATGTATACAGCCCGCGAAAATTCAAAATTCACCTTTTCTTTTGAACAGGCCTCGTACATTCAACAGCCCTAACAAAATAATGAACTACACAACAGAAATCTGAGGTCAATTATTGATTGGCGAACACAGTATTGAAACACAAGCGAAACCGGTAACTACTGGTACAATATAAAATTTAGTATGTAAATATTTTTTATTTGTACGACTGTTTTGCGTTGTTAATTAAACAAGTTTTTTATGCCATCCATCTTGTAAATCTAAGTAATAAATTACAATAAATAAATAGAATTTCACGTGTAGTTCGTTTGTTCCACCGAAGAGATGAACCGATAGAGGTGTGTGTGGTCGAAGTAGGGGAAACTTAACTTCAGGTGAAACGTGATTAAACTTTAAAAAAAAATCAACATTATTCCTTGGGCAGATAATTAATTTTAAGCCTGCCTGAGGCCTGGGAGTTGAATTGTCAACACAAACATTCTTTAAAACCGGTAAAGAGCACACTTCTAGGAGTTATCTGATCAGTGGGTTGTTCCCCATTTTCAATTATTTAATAAGAAAAACGATATGGGAAAAGCAATGTCGCAACTCGATAAAATCCGGGTAGCAACTTCTGATGACACATACTAGATGATTTTCTCCAATGCATAACATGATCAATAATTAATAATATAGTTTAAATAAAAAATATTTTTGTTTTAAGCCACTTTATTTATACACATATAACAATTCGACCGGTTTCGGTTAAACTTAACCTTCTTCAGGAACGTATATATATAAACTGAATATATATACGTTCGTACGATTGTGGAATATATATACGTTCCTGAAGAAGGTTAAGTTTAACCGAAACCGGTCGAATTGTTATATGTGTATAAATAAAGTGGCTTAAAACTAAAATATTTTTTATTTAAATTATAATGTCAAGCTACAAAGTGATTGCTTCCTTCGATAAATTAATAATATGTATATTCATATAAATTAGCGTCATATAAATTATCCATGTATAAACTTGGATAATTATTATAGTGTCATTTTTGTGCCAACCATATATATATATAAACCAAACAGATAAGAAACAAAATTGTCCAAAGAAGCGACACTAACAGTCCATAATGGAGTGCTTGAAGCAACCCTGATGTATGGCAGTGAGGCATGGAACTGGCAGAGGAAGGATGAAAGTAGACTGAATATTGTAGAAATGAGATCCCTAAGGCTTATATGCGATAAAACCATGTATGACCGTGTTAAAAATGTGGATATCCGGAAAGAATGCAAGGCTGATGTAAGCGTACTGAATAGGATCAAGAAATGGACGCTTTTACGGTTTTGGAATGTAGTGCGAATGAACGAAGAAAGGAGTGTGAAAAGAATATATGACGCGAAAGTGAATGGAAGAAGAAGTCGGGGGAGGAAGACATGGCACTATCAAGCGAATCAAATACTTAGTCGGGCCATGTCAAGAGTCAGAATAACAGAATAGTAGGTATGAATGTAAATGAAGCAAGGAGTGTGTGAGGAGGAGATCCGTCCTTTCTCCCTACCCCTTCGGAGAAACCGCATGATGGTTAGTTAGTTGGATGATAATATTGTTTGAAATATTTGATCGATCTCAGATCCCACCAGTGAGCAATGATCAGCGCTGACGTCACCGCCGATTCGATGACGCCATTGCTTCAAACCTGAAACTGGAAGTAGACCAGTTTCAAAGTGCCGCCGACTTCAGTGCGGATACATTCCGACCAGACTCGATACTGAAGCCAGCCGTGAACCTGAAAAGGTATTCTAGTTCCACGGTTCTGGAACGATCGTGGCATTTCAAATTCTCTATTTGTTGTAATCGAATGATTCTGGAACGACCGTTGCGTTTCAAAATCTGCTTTTCAACCTCTTAGAATATCAAGGTTCCATTTAACACAGATGTTACGCGATAGTTCTACAATTTGCCAAAATCGCGTTTTACGTGTTTTCCTACAGATAAATACAAAATTTCCATCTGCTGAAAACATTCGAGCTCCAAATGCAATGGATTTTTGGTAATTTATTTTTTTAGTGACCCACACTAAAATGTAGGATAACATGGGAAATACGACTATTTTTTTTTCAATAATTACATTGATGGATTATAAATTACCTATTTATAATAATTATCACAAAGACAAAATACTGATGTTCACTTTACAAATGCCGAAATGTGCTTTTGTACGTCATATTTTTAAACGCCTTTTCTCAGTTTCATCTTTTTGAGGTTGGATGCTTTCTGCGTAACTACGTCCAATTGGCCTTAGAGGAAGCTACTTTAAAGTTCACTATCGCCAGATGGAACCTTGTAATTACCTTGTTATTGTAATTTCACGATTCTGTAACGATCATTGCATTTCAAAGTCTCCATTTATTGCAATTTTACGATTCTGGAACGGTCTTTGAATTTTAAAATATCTATTTATTGTAAATGCACGATTCTAATGTGTCCATTGCATTTTAAAATAGTTTTCTTGCATGTTTTTTGCTGGTCAAGTCGATACTGATCTTGTCAAATTGAGTGAAATTGTGTTATACTGAAAAAAAATGAATCGTACTAAAACTATTTGTCTTTTTATTTTTAGTAATACTGTGCAGCTATTTTTATATAAAATATCACTTAAAGGGTGCCTTTTAAAAAGCCTAGAAAATAACATATATCACATTTATAATGGGCATTTAGATATTCTATATGGACAACATTATCTTTTATGTAATAAACGAAAATTTATGGAGTTTACAGATTATTATTGCATGTTTTGTATACATATTAAATGTTGATATGACTTTCTTTGGTGTAAATCACAACTATGTTTTGTAACTTAGATATTTCGACTTCCAACACAACTGAGATGTTTCGACTTCTGACATAACTTGGGTCCTGGGACTTTCTATCTGATTTAGCTGTTTCGACTTTTGACACAACTCGGATGTTTCGATTTTCAGCACGATGTATATGTTTCGACTTCTGACACAACTGGGTGTTGGGACTTTCTATCTGATTTAGCTGTTTCGACTTTTGACACAACTCAGATGTTTCGATTTTCAACACGATTTCTATGTTTCGACTTCTGACACAATTTGGGTGTTGGGACTTTCTATCTGATTTAGCTGTTTCGACTTTTGACACAACTCGGATGTTTCGATTTTGAACACGGTGTACTCGCATATGTTTCGACTTCTGACACAACTTGGGTGTTGGGACTTTCTATCTGATCTAGCGGTTTCGACTTTTGACACAAGTTGAATGTTTAGACTTTCAGCATGATTTGGAAGTTTCAACTTCTGACACAACTTGGGCGTGTCGAAATTCAACATAATATTGTTGTTTTAAATTTCAACTTAATATAGTTAGGTATTTAGACATTCAAGGCCATGATCTGACCATGGTGTGAATCCACTGGTGACAATAACACCAATAGAGTTCCGATTAAACATTTCGACAACTCTTTGAACAAATTTGAAAACATACATTCCGATAAAATTATTATTATTATAATCAATGTAGTTAACATTATTTAATAAATTCTGAGTTCCTGGACGAGTATTATTTTAATCTTATTGAAATTCATTCACAATGTCCTTAGTAACTTATGAATAGAATTTGAAAAATATTCGTAGTTTGTTTGGGAAGAAATTATGAATGAACTAACTAACTAACCATCACGCCGTTTCCCCGCAGGAGTAGGCAGAAAAGACCGCCATATAACTCTGTCTTGGCACACACTCCTTGCTTCATTCACATTCAAACAGCGTCTCATACATACTCTTTTATGAATGAAAAAAGAATTATGAATAAAAGTTTCATTAAAAATATTTAAAGATCAATTAATTTATTTTTTATATCATTTAAATTGACGGAATCGTCCTGATTACCCGTGCAGATGCAGTTTATATTCGATTCCCTTATAATAAACAGATGGGGTAGTTAATTCGTCGTACAAAATTCCTAATAAAGAATTCATAGTCTGCTTTAAGTAGTTTATTTATTTATAAATTAACGGACTAAAGTCCAATTACAAAAATACAAATAAAACACGAAATAGAAAAAAGAGTAACAGAGAAGGAATAGCATATAAATTTAAAATAAATGAAGCGATGACAAAAATAAGGCAAAATAAACATAAGAGAGAACATTCAAGCCATGGTCTAGTCAAAGTTTTGGTAGAGTCGTAAAGCATGACAAAAATCATTTAGACTACTACCAAAAATTTCAAGACCATGGCTTGAGTTAACAAGTCTTGACATTCTGGACATTGGAGAATTATACCCATAATTAGTATTGTGGTGATTGAGAAACAGCAATTGAATAACTTTTGCAAAATAACTTGAAATATCTATACCAAATGTTTAAAACATTCAAATATAGAAATACATAATAAAACATGAATAAAGTTTTTAAATTGTGAAAAGTTTTCCGGGTTATAACTATTTTTATGACAATAAATAATCGATATTATATTTTGGTGGGTGTTATATGGTATGTGTTTGTATTGAGTCTTTTTTAATTGAGGTTACATAAATATATATTTATATATTAAAATTAACGCAATGGCAATGAACTGACTGCCACGCCTGAAAAATGCAACACGAATTGCGCATCTACAGATAAATTTATTTTACATTTTTCTTAAGGATTACATGAATTAGGTAGGTAGGTACTTATTTATTAAATCATTAACATTTCACCGAAACAATAATGGCAGCACTTGTAGCTTACCTTGAAATTGGATACGTAAGCAAGATGTATAGTTCCAGTGTTTAGATAATTTATTTATCAGTCGTATTTTGGTGAAAAACCACCTGCTTTTAACACAATTGCGTCTACTTACCAGCTGTTTGCGTTGGGAACTTTAAAATATCCAAGAATCGGCACTCACATTAAAATAATCGTCATACATTTTATTTTTACAAAAATATCATATAATTCAGAAAAAATTACGTTAACGAAAAAAAGTTGACATTAATAATTTATTCGCGTAATTTTCCGAGTTTTTTCGTGGAAATCAAAGGTCGGTGGCGCACTGAATCGATGCCAACAAATTAGCCACGACATTTGATAAAATCTTCGCGTTTAATTATCGACCAATCGTTTAGTTTTACACGAGATATCCGCACTAGTTTCGCACCCGCGACCCGCAGATTCGAAGGCGAGAGTTTGCCGGCATTTTCGGCGTCAAACCGCGGCGGCCATGTTGTCTGGCCAGCCAATGGCAGCGCGGCAGGAGATGCGCGCGCACCGGCGGCCGCCCGAGAACTAGGCACGGAGGGCCTGCGAACCGTCACGGAACCGGCGGAGGCGAATGTAGGCCATCCCCCTTCTCTCGACGGAGCCTCTTTCGGATGTTTTTCCTTTGCATATTTTCGTACAGCATTTCTTTCGCATTCCCCCGAACGGTATATTAGCGATAACCGTTTAATGAGACACAAAGCAGCGATGGAATGCCGTCTGCCCGCGGTCTGCCGCGCGGAATGAGAAAGATGGCTTATTCACACACTGCCGAATGGCGGCTACACCTTGTGCCTATTGTTGCTCTGTTTGTTTAAAAAATATCACGGAGACGTGTCTTCGGTGACCATGTAGGAACCGATTTTCTATCGAGATAGGTACCCGCAGGCCCGGCCCTGAGTCGAACGGTGCCTGGCGCAGGTCGAATTTTCGTTCGAACAGAAGTTTGCTACCAACTCGTATCAAGTATAAGACGAGTGGCGCGGGTTTAATTCCGCGCCGTCGGGACAATTGAATTCCGTGGCATTTAGACGAAGAGTATATATTCGAAATGAGTTATGTATGCAGTTCTACGTAAAAAGGTCTAAAGAAGGTTGGGTAAAGGCATACAACTCGAGCATTAAATTTTATTTAAATTTATAATTTATACAAACAAAGTATTTTTTTAAGAAATAAAGGTAGTGAAGAATTGAATTTGAGTTAGAGAATTGTGACCTATACCTCTTCATCTAAATCCCACAGAATTGCCGTCCATGAATGGTATGTTTTTTTCATTTTATATCATATATATTCGCCGCCTGGAGTGGACTGCTCCAGTTGCGCCTGCACAGGACCGGCCCTGGGTACCTGCTTAGCTACAAGAAAATAACACAGATTTAGTGGTAAATCTTTTGCAATGTTTCGCTAAATCAATCTCATTGGCTAGGTGTTTTGTTCTGTGTTTACGTGAGTACCTACGCAGTTAGTAGACTTTTTGTAAAATACGTTGAAGATTTTATACCTGCTTAGTTATGAGAAAATAATTAAATTCGAGATTTTTTTTTTTTTCAATAACTGCACAATCGATTTTATAGCGTAAATTGTCTGATATAAAAATTCACAGTCGAATTTGAATTATTATTGTTGTAACGAAGGCTTAAAAAATGGCTACAGTAAAAATTAAAAATTACTCGAAAATAATGTATTTATAGTAATTACTACCCGGTTTCGAAAAATCGGCTCTATACCACAAACGAAATCAATTTTATTGAACATTTGCAAAATATGAAATAAAATAATATTATATATGGGCATATAGAGCGAATAAACGAAGAAAGGAGTGAGAAAAGAATAAATGATACGCAATTTAATGGAAGAAGAAGTCGGGGACGCCCGAGAAAGACATGGCACGATCAAGTGAATCAAATACTTGAGTCGGGCCATGTCAAGACTCAGAATAACAGAAGAATATGTATGAGAATGGACGATTCGAATGTGAATGAAGCAAGGAGTGTGTGCCGAGACAGAGGTGTATGGCGGTTCGCCCTCTCTGCCTACCCCTGCGGAAAAATGCCGTGATGCTCAGTTAGTTAACTCACTGAAAGCAACAATGACGATAGACACACACTCGTCCAGTTTGGCGATGACCCACCTCCATAAGTGTGCTGGCACAACTTAATTCAAACATTATCAAAAAAATATATGACAAATACTACTTAAAGTTAGCTTGTGGCGTAATAAGCATGTTTTAAATAGTATTATATATTAACAACAGTTGTGAGGCAAAATAAATACAAACATGTACATAAAAATAAAAAGATGATTGAAAAAACATTCCTTGCCGTAGACTCAGAAACAATGAATTGCTGTTCCTCAATCATCACTCTACTAATTATGGGTGTCGTTCTCCGCTGTTCAGAATGTCGAGACTTGTTAACTCAAGCCATGGTCTTGATATTTTTGGTACAAGTCTAAATGATTTTTGTCATTCTTTACGACTCTACGTAATGTTCTTTTAAATTTATATTTTTGTCATTGATTCATTATGTATGCCATTTTGTGTTATTTTTTTATTTTTTGTAATTGGACAATGTTGTGTTAGAAAATAAATAATCAAAAATCAATCAAGGCTTCAAAAGGTATAGAAGATGGTAAACGTGACAGAAAGGAAGTGCTGTGTTTGGTTTTAGCATCGCTTCTACGCTCTTCTTCGTGTTTTCAAAATCTTTATCTTGGTCGAGTGGTAAGACGCTCAACTACGAATCCAAAAGGGTTCAGACCCGGCGTGCGCCAATAACTTTTATACAATTAATATGTGTCATAACCTTAGAGTACATAGAGTGGTACCTATCCAAGGTAGTGTAGTCAGTTTTTGATGATTTTTGCTGGACTCGGCAGACCCGGGCGTGGCTAGGACCAAGGCTAGGGTATTTATACATCCATTAATGGCACATGTCGACATAATGTTTTTGTTTTTCGTAAAATCACTTTTTCACAGTATTGTTATCAACAAAAATATCGCATATAACCTAAAAAACCGTTTAGTTGGGTCGAGTTTAGTCGCCAATGAAAACATGTGGGCGGAGTCTCCGGAGACACGGGAGACCAAGATCACCCTTACAGTACATAAAAGCGGTGTGTTATTTTTGTTGTCTCTTTCTCTCTCATGGTGTACGACGTGAAAACCCGGAGAAAGTGATTTATCACAAGTTTGTATAGGTTGGGTAACAAGAATTAGATACCTCTCCATACATTGTTACTCCAAGGTCATAACCTTGAAGTAACAATATATGGAGGGATAGCTAATTATTTTTACCCAACCTACACAAACTTGCGAAAAAACACTTTCTCCGGGTTTTTACATCGTACACCATAAGAAAAACACTTTCTCCGGGTTTTTACATCGTACACCATAAGAGAGAAAGAGACAACAAATTTAATTCCCCGCTTTTACGTAGTATTTGCTTATATGCTATATTTTTATTGATAAAAATACGGTGAAAAAGTGGCTATACAAATAAACAAAAACATTATGTCGACATGTGCTGTGAATGGATATACAAATACCGTAGCCCCAGTCTTAGCCACGCCCTTTTCCAACCGAGTTAGTTACTTCAAGGTAAAAGCTAGTAAAAACTGACTACAGATCGATCTACAGCTATACCTCTTGTATATTATTGCTCTAAGGTCATAACACAGTAAATTCATATAAAATAATGTAAAGTTCATTTGCGGCACGTTCCAAATTTGTAGATGCTCCAAGTATTGCCCTGGTGAAAGACCACCATTCAGAATCGAAACGTTGCTTGAAGATACTTTACAAACTTCCCCTTCCCCATCTCCTTCCCCTCTTCATTACCTTCAGCCTCACAACATACCCTAATTGAGGATGCCATAGTCTCACTGGCTCTAGACGGTTGGGAGCAGTTGGGACTCATGTGCGGTATTCCTAATAAAAAAAAAATATATATATGTATTTTCGTTTCTCAAAAGTAAGACAAACATTCCCGGGTTACGAATAACTTGACAATTTTGAAAAACTCCTGCTGCCATCATAAGAAGCGGAAGATGTTGCTTGTGGAATGATGAAGGACTTAGCCAGCAGAGGAATTGAACGCACGACGCCCGGGTGGGAATACGACGCGTTTGTCCAATCAGCTACCGACCGTACATTTAAAAATTCTACACTAGCTCCAAACCTGTCTAAAGAAATAAATTATATCCTGAAAACATTTCAATGAGTCATTATTTCGCCAAGGACCAATGTTGATAACATTTAGAACGCAATAAGTGACGCAATTGATATTTGTGAGCTGCTACGCGTTTCAGAGTATTTTTTGGATATTTCTCGCTGAAAAGCATTGTCATTAATCCCAACGACAACGAGTAGGTACTTGCCATATAAATATTACTCATAATGCAATCATTTTTATAAATTATTATATTATAATGACGCCACAAGCTTCCTTTAAGTAATATTTGTCATAAATTTTCTTGGTGATGTTTGAATTTCGCTGTGCTAGCACACTTGGAGGTGAGTTATCGCGAAACTGAAAGAGTGTGTATCAGTCGTCATTGTTGCTTTCAGTGAGTTGACTAACTAACTTACAAACCGTCAAGCCGTTTCTCCGCAGGGATAGGTAGAGAGGACGGACTGCCATAAAACTCTGTACAAACATACTCTTCTGTTATTACTCTTGACGTGGTCCGACTCAAGTTTTTGATTCGCTTGATCGTGCCATGTCTTCCTTCGACTTCTTCTCCCATTCACTTTCGCGTCACGTATTCTTTTCACGCTCCTTTCTTCGTTTATCGCTCTACATGCCCAAACCATCTAATCGTCCCTTTCTTAATCCTATTCCTTACGCTAACATCATCCTTGCATTCTTTCCGGATATGAACATTTTTGACACGGTCATACATGGTTTTACCGCACATCTGCCTCAGGGATCTCATATCTACAGCATTCGGTCTACTTGCCAGTTCCATGTCTCACTCCCATACATCAGGGAGTTTGAGCGAATATTAATATGCTATGGAGTATTTGTGGTTATTTTTCTTAAATATTTTTCCATGGTTAATATACTGCACAAGAGTCCCAACTATTCTCAACCGTCTGGAGCCAGTGGGACTACGTTTTCCTACGACTGGGGTATGTTGTGAGGCTGAAAGTAGTGGAAGGGAGAAGGAGATGGGGAAGGGGAAAGTTGGAGAGTACCTGGCTATTCAGATCTGCTCACCAAAAACGGCTACAACCATTTCAAGCGACGCGCGACGTTTCGATTCTAGATGGTGGTATTTCAGCAGGGCGATACTTAGAGTATTTTGTGTGGGATTCACTTTAAAAATGATGTAATATGTACATGCAGAAGTGAATGAAAGAAAAATTCGGGGGTGTCCCAGAAAGACATGACCCAATCGAATGAATCACGTGATTGCGTCAGACAATGTCAAGACTTCTAATTAACCAAATACTCGTATGAATGTCAATGAAGCGAGGATTGTGTGTCAAGACAGAATTGTATGGAGACCCATCCTCTCTGCCTACCCCTTCGAAGAAAGGGCGTGATTGTTAGTTAAACATTTTATTTTTATAGTGTGGTATTCAGAAAAAAAAATTGCCATTGTTGTGAAAATGATTAAACCTTATTACCAGATTATTTTTGTGGACAAACCACTAATGGATCTTTGTAACCTCTCTCTCTCTCTCTCTCTCTCTCTCCATTTCATAAACAATCCACATTGCAGAAAGAGAGGCTACAACGAAACTCTCAGTGGAAGGACTGGCAGGATTATAATATCATCGCAGGAAAGGCAAAAGGGTTTAAGCGACACTTGGGTCAAAAAAAACATTCCCGAGTTACGAATAACCTGACAATATTTGAAAAACTCCTACTGCCATCATAATGAGTGGAAGATGTTACTTGCGCAATGATGGAGGACTTAGTTAGCAGAGGAATTGAACCCACGACGCCCAGATAGGAATCTGACGCGTTTGTTCACGCAGCTACTAACCGGTCGAGTTAAGTATGCAGTTTTGTTAAATTTTTTTCTGCATCGAATGCTCTAAGTTTAACACTTCACGTTTCTTCTCAATAAAAGAGT
Organism: Drusus annulatus; assembly: GCA_022651775.1. NCBI lineage: Eukaryota > Metazoa > Arthropoda > Insecta > Trichoptera > Limnephilidae > Drusus > Drusus annulatus. The sequence continues at coordinate 1,039,926 of JAGWCC010000208.1, read as the reverse complement.
ATTGATATTGACATAAGCGACACAGCATCTGACCATTCGCAAAAAGGGTTGGAGATCGACTATCCCTACTGCAGAGTACCCTCATAACCTTAGAGCAATAATATACAAGAGGTAACGCTGTAGATCGATCTGTAGTCAGTTTTTACTAGGTTTTACTGACTCGGTTGGACCTGGGCGTGGTTAAGACTAGGGTTACGGTATTTATACATCCATTCATAGCACATGTCGACACAATGTTTTTTTTTAAATTCGTATAACCACTTTTTCACAGTATTCTTATAAAAATAAATATACCAAATAACCTAAAAAACCGTTGAGTTATGTTCAGTTTAGTTGCACATCAAAGAGTGTGGGCGGAGTCCCGAGAGACGCACGAGTCAAAGAACATGGTTACAATACTTTGAAGCGGTGTGAAATTTTGTTGTCTCTTTCTCTCTCACGGTATACGACGTAAAAACCAGGAGAAAGTAATTTATCGCAAATTTGTTTAGGTTGGGTAAAACAAATCAGCTCTCTCTCCATAGATATTCTTACTTCGAGCTTATAACTGTCTAGGTCACTTTATGATTTTGATTCAGTGACCATGGTTCATATATATTTTTTAATTAACACTTATACTTTATGTAGGTATTAGTTGTAACCGCAAAAATTCACGGGATGTAACTTGACTTGCCAAGAAAAAATATTAGTTGCTTTGATCCACCCATTTCAAATTAGTTGCTTTGATCCATCCATTTCAATATTAGTTGCTTTGATCCACCCATTTCAAATATAGAATAACGTCTGCTAGGTAGGTATTTGAAAAGATTGTTTTCAAATTTGTTAATTTCAATTAACTATTTGCATTTTTTTTAAAAAGAAAGACAAACATTTCCGGGTTGAGAATGACCTGACAATATTTATTTTTTGAACTTCTACTACCGTCATAATAAGCGGAAGATGTTGCTTGTGCAATGATGGAGGACTTAGCCAGCAGAGGAATTGAATCCACGACGCCCGGGCGGGAATCCGACGCCTTTGTCCACTCAATTACTAATCGGTCAAATTCAGGATGAGCTCCGAATTTCAAAAATTCACACTCGTACGGTCGTGCGTTTAAAAAAAATTGTGAATACTGCACCAGAGTCCTAACTGCTGCTAACCGTCTCCATCCCTGATTGGGGTATGTTGTGATGCTGGAGGTAGTGGAGAGGGGAAGGAGATAGGGAAGAGGAAGCATAGAAAGTATCTGGCTATTCAGATCTGATCATCAAAGACGGCTAAAGCCATTTCAAGCAGTAATACATATTATCTTGGCTTGGACTTGGATATTCTTTATCCACAGAGTTCCTAAACAATAAGTTTACTGACTCTAACATATTCTTAGGGGATTATCAAAAAGATACTTTACTTTGAGCTTAATTTTATAAGGGGTTGTATGACAAACATATATATATATGTTTACAAACATATTATATAAATATATATATTAAATAAACTAATTTGATAAATAAACATAAGATAATAATAAACATACATATAATAAAATTATAATAACAATTTAACTGCCTCTTGGACAGGGTGTCACTCCTTGCGGAGGATTATTTTCGGCTTTTTATACTTAAAGTTGTCATTCTCGCTATATCTAGCGAGAGAATTTATGGTGGGGTTCTTATGTCCGACAAAGCTGGCATAATTTTTTTCAGATTGAGTAAAAATTAACTCCTTTATCCGAGGAATGTTTGTGTCTACATATTATCATTTCGTAGTACCTACATAGCATAAGAATGGGCTTATTTCTTAAAATCAACCTATATTCTAACAGGGAATAATGGTTGATGTAACCATTTCAACAAAGAGAGAGAGTTGTAAAAAAATAATATTAAAAATCGACGGATAATATCTATTTTTCTTTTTTTATTTCTTATTGTACCCTTTGCTATCAGAGGTTGGGTTAGGTTAGGTAAGGTTAGATTAAGCACTCTCCACCCACCATACTGCAGCCCGGAATAACTTAGAATATTAGTTTTTCATAAAACCAATATTGCGATATTGAAACGTAGATGGCAGAAAACACGGCGGCCATTTTAATTTAGCATTATCAGTAAAGTTATGTCACCCGGAATTAACACAAAAAGATCGCCTGTGTTCACCTCACCTTGTAGCTCACAGCTTACACGTATTATACACGTATGATGTACGTTATGTCCAACTTATATGCGTCAGCCAAATTGGGTCCCATCTAAAACAAAAGAAAGATGTCTCACTTGCACGACATTTCTATAAGTTGCCCCTTTTCATCGTAATTATATGCTGGAAATTTTTTGAAATTTTTACAATTGAGGGGCTTAGAAGCAAAGGCAGCAATCTCCAAAAACGGTTCTGTAGCATTGTCAACATTTGAATGATTATTATAAAGAAATGGAGAATGAAGTGTACAAAAATGTTAGTGCACATTAAACTAGGAACAATTTGAAACTAAAATAAACTAAACTAAATTAATCAACATATTCACAAAAGAAAAGTGCATTAAATGTTAAATCAACTTTCCAAGAAATAATTTAAAATGAAGGAGATTGCTGCCTTTGCTTCTAAGCCCTTCAATTATGCTTTTTCCTAATAGTTTCGTAAATATTTAACGTAATTTTAAAATAACTCTGGTCGCAAAACGCAAATAATTTAAGCGTTTTGATAAAACTTTGCTTATAAAATGAAAGTATGTATATTTTCCATAAATTCAGAAAGCCTATTTTTTAATTTCGCTCCCATGCCCTAAATCGGAAAAAAAAAATCATAATTATAGTTAATAAGTGTGTCTATCTGATACGACCTGCCAGGTAAGTATGTTCCTGTATATTTTCTTATTTAAACTAGGAATTAAAATGTAACCATAGAAAATAAGATCTGTGAGGTGATTTTTCACAAAAACGGCGCTATACAAATCATTCAAATATTATTATTATTATTATTAAATAAAAAGAAACATTTTCTTCTAATGATAGAATTTTTAAAAAGCGACCATTGTTGTTTGTTTACGAAATTAATTGTGTACACAGTGTACCCAACACAAAGAAAAAAAGATATGCCAGAAAGGGTTCACTGAATAATATTTAAAAAACACAAATATATTGGGTCAGTACTCACTTCGCAAAACAATTTCAAAGTTGATGTAATTTTAAAATTACTCTGGTTGATAAAGGGTAAACGCTAAGATACAGGTTTTTTATAATAAAACATTTGAAAGAATCTGTTTATCTCGTTTGCTTGAAGCGTCCAAATTTTGAGCGTATCGGCTTGCATGTATGAAATAGACGCCATTTAAATTGGGCTCTAAAGCACCTGAAGCGGCCATTGTTGTCTCGGATCCGGATGCGCGGCGGCGGTGCAAAGTCGGCACCTTCTGCGCAAGGCCAGGGCCGCAGCCTAAATCGAGACAGTATTGGGACAGCCAGCACATTTTGTAATAAAAAAGAGTGAAGTACGTGAAATAAAAAAGTCGGGAACATACCAGGAAGACCTGACATAGTTTAGTGAATCAAACACTTGGGAAGTGTCACTTGCATAGTACGTATAACATAATAGCATGTTTGAAACGATGTAAGAATGTGAATGAAGGAAGAAGTGTAAAGTGTGCTGAGAGAGAGTAATGTGGCATTCAATCCCCCATATAATTAGTTCCAACCATGATTTATCTTTTTTTAATTAATAGATAATTCAAAATTTTGTTGTTAGTTAATTCAAAAATGAGTAGATTCTTAATTCAGTCCTGATATGCTTGGTACCTGGCAACACACGGAACCAACAATGCTTTCAATTATCACTTCTTATCGCGACACCTGGCTACACCTGACTACACCTGACTACACCGGCCGCCGAGGACTTGCCGCTTGCTAATTTAAGCGGGGTGTCGATAAGGATATTGTACGAAGCGCGCTTGTTGGTGTTTTTCCAACACACACGTCGTAACATTGTTACGTTCCGAGTCGTGTTATCAATATTACTAAACGAATGCAAAACACGTTGGAGACTGACTGGCTTTTCTGACAGGATCCTCGAGCACCATAGGAAACCAGACCCTAGAATATTAGTACTAGTCGTTACTTCTCAGAGTCTTAGCTTTTCTTTGTCTTCCTTCGCCTTCCATCGCCTTCCATCGCCTTCCATCGCCTTCTTTCGCCTTCTAACGCTTTACTTCGCCTTCCTTCGCCTTCCTTTGTCTTCCTTCGCATTGCTTCGCCTTCCTTTGTCTTCCTTCGCATTGCTTCGCCTTCCTTCGTCTTCCTTCGCTTTCCATCGCCTTTCTTCGTCTTCCTTCGCATTCCATCGCCTTCCTTCGTCATCCTTCGCTTTCCATCGCCTTCCTTCGTCTTCCTTCGCATTGCTTCGCCTTCCTTCGTCTTCCTTCGCTTTCCATCGCCTTCCTTCGTCTTCCTTCGCATTGCTTCGCCTTCCTTCGTATTCCTTCGCATTCCATCGCCTTCCTTCGTCTTCCTTCGCATTGCTTCGCCTTCCTTCGTCTTCCTTCGCTTTCCATCGCCTTTCCTTCGTCTTCCTTCGAATTCCATCGCCTTCCTTCGTCATCCTTCGCTTTCCATCGCCTTCCTTCGTCTTCCTTCGCATTGCTTCGCCTTTCTTCGTCTTCCTTCGCATTCCATCGCCTTCCTTCGTCTTCCTTCGCTTTCCATCGCCTTCCTTCGTCTTCCTTCGCATTTCATCGCCTTCCTTCGTCTTCTTTTGCATTGCTTCGCCTTCCTTCGTCTTCCTTCGCTTTCCATCGCCTTCCTTCGTCTTCCTTCGCATTTCTTCGCCTTCCTTCGTATTCCTTTGCATTCCATCGCCTTCCTTCGTCTTCCTTCGCATTGCTTCGCCTTCCTTCGTCTTCATTCGCTTTCCATCGCCTTCCTTCGTCTTCCTTCGCTTTCCATCGCCTTCCTTCGTCTTCCTTTGCATTCCATCGCCTTCCTTCGTCTTCCTTTGCATTGCTTCGCCTTCCTTCGTCTTCCTTTGCTTTCCATCGCCTTCTTTCGTCTTCCTTCGCATTCCATCGCCTTCCTTCGTCTTCCTTCGTCTTCCTTCGCTTTCCATCGCCTTCCTTCGTCTTCCATCGCTTTCTTTCGCCTTCCATTGCCTTATTTCGCCATCCTTCGCATTACTTCGCATTACTTCGCCTTTTTTTCGCCTTCTTTCATCTTACATTGCCTTCCTTCGTCTTCCTTCACCTTTCTTCACCTTCCTTCGTCTTTCATTGCCTTCTTTCACCTTCCTTCGCCTTTCTTCGATTTCTTTCACCTTACATTGCTTTCCTTCACCTTCCTTCGCCTTCCTTTACTTTCCTTTACCTTCCTTCACCTTACATTGCCTTCCTTCACCTTCCTTCGCCTTTCTTCGCTTTCCTTCGTCTTCCTTTGCTTTCCATCGACACAGTTGGATTGCTTGCATACATCACGTTTCGTGTTTGTCATGTTATTCGACCAGAGAAAAGAAAATTCCAGTGCAAATGATAAAAAGGTTCATTTTGTTAATATGTCACACTGTAAACCTTTTCCAAAATTCAAATTCGATGATCGTGTACAATTTTTTTCATTTTCTCACCTAAGCATTTTTCTATATGAAGGCGTATGCAATACGAAATGCAATTTTTCAGTGTAAGAAATAAATTGCTGGTTATTTTTTGTTTTTTTGCACTACGTCATAAAACCCTCTGTAAATCACAACAGTTTCAGTTTTGGCGTTATTAGATAGTTTTTGAAAATAAAAATAATTTTAATAATAATCTCCCAACCGTCTGGAGCCAGTGGAGACTATGGCATCCCCAATGAGGGTATGTTGTGAGGCTTCAGAAGGCCATAGGGAGGAGAAGTATATGGGGAAGAGGAAGGTAGGGAAGTACCTGGCTATTCAGATCTGGCCACCAAACCCGGCTAGAACCATTTCAAGCAACATTTCGATTCTGAACGGTGGTCGTTCACCAGAGCGATACTTGGAGTATCTACCACACGCTCATCAACAAGTGTGGCGTACTCGAGTGAGATACAAAAATACAAAATTACAGCTGTAGAAGTTATCAACCAGAGACAGCTAAGTCCCCTAGCCCCCACGAACGTCGACCAATTTACATGCAAAAGAGACAATCCCCGCCGACTAATGCTAAGTCAATGCCGAGTACTCGGAAATTCCACCGTTACCTTTCTGGCGGTGGCTACATGCGCTAAGTGCCTGCTGGGTACTGGCCATACGCCACGGGTCCCAGGCCGATGAGGTAACCGCATCATGAATGCACATATTCCGCATTGCACAAGCCGATAGCGTTGACCTCGCAGCTCTCTGTGCGCTGCAGTGGGTCGGGTACTGACAGTGGCGCGCTTTTGATCGGGATAGGCGGTAGAAACGGCGGATTAATTGACAGTAAAAATAGGTACCCACAGATGTCACTGATTGCTATTGCGTTTGATCTGCAAAAGCACTGCCTTCAACAGTAACAAACGAGTCATACTGGCAGTAGTGTGATTTTGATCGGGATAGGCGGTAGAAACAGCGGATAAATTGATAGTGAAAATAGGTATCAACAGATGTTACCGATTATTATTCCGTTTTTTATGTAAAAGCACAGCCCTAGACGCTAATTAAGATACTATCCTTGGAATAACAATTTATGAAGAGAGAGCTTATTCTTTTTACCCGACCTATACAAATTCGGGATAAATCACTTTCTTCTGGTTTTTACGTCGTACACCATGATGAAAGAAAGAGACAACAAGATTTCCCAAATTGTCACACCGCATTAAAGTATTGTAAGTGTTCTTCGTGTCCCGCGTCTCCGATGACTCCGCCCACACGTTTATATGTGACATAAATGGACATAACTCAACGGTTTTTTTTTAGTTTATATGCTATATTTTTATTCACAATACTGTGAAAAAGTGGTCGTACGAATAAACAAAAACATTATGACGACATGTGCTATGAATAATAAATGAATATAAATACCCTAGCCTTAGACCTAACCACGCCCAGTTCTAGCCGAGTCCGGCAAAACTCATCAAAACTGACTACAGCAGCGCTCCCTATTGTATGGTATATTATTGCTCTGAGATACTAACACAAACGAGCCATACTGGCAGTGGGGTGCTTTTAATCAGGATAGGCAGTAGAAAAAACTGCGGATTAATTGACAATAAAAATAGATACCAACAGATGTCACTGATTATTATTGCAATTCTTCTGTAAAAAACACTGCCTTAGACACCAAACTAAGATACTAACGCAAACGAGCCACACGAACGCGCTACAGCTCACAGCATACATATTTTGTGTAGTCTAGTGAACATAGAATAATCTACTATGACGTTGGACGTTACAGTAGGAAGGTCGGTGTGGAACTCGTGGCGGAGCGATTAGTTCAACTTCGCGACAATTTTTTAAGTACAGATTTATTTTTTGCAATAATTTCTATTTGTTATATTTATGCGAGTACGGCAGGGTAGGCAGTGCTTATGCCCTTATGGAAGTGCACGCCTCTGGGTACTGGGTAGGTATTTAGTGTGAGAAATTTTAAACGGACATATTTTCTAGAACGGATTACACGCGAAGCGGTGTGATTGGAATTATAATATAAAACAAAGTAAGACATTTTTAAAAAGTCCCAACCGTTTGGAGCCAGTGGGACTATTGCATCCCCGATTTTGGTATGTTGTGAGGCTGAAGGTAGTGGGGAGGAGAAGGTGATGGAAAGATGAAGGTTGGTAAGTGCCTGGATATTCAGATCTGGTCACCAAACACGGCTAAAGCCACTTCAAGGAAACATATTAATAAAATCAAATTTATGTACGCACTGACGGGATTTGAACCCGCCTCCTCTAAATTTGTAGTCGAGCGTCTTATCCACTCGACCAGGTTTTACAGCCATATAATGTGTTCATGTTATATTAGGAAACATTATGAACAGGGTGTTCTAAATGAGAATTAACGATGTAAAATACCACCGGTACTATCCTGAAACACTCTGCATAGTACTCGTATGATAAAAAATGTTAACCCTTTGCTCTCAGACGGTACAAAATTGTCTTCGTCATAAAACTTCATGTAAGTACATTATTGGACATTTTTTTGTTCATGGGCCAGATTTTAACGCGTATTTACAAAAACTGATAACATCAGGGGAACCAGTTTTACATTGAGCTGTCACATGGTTAGTCGAGTTACTTTGGTGCTTGTTTAAAAAATAATTATTGTGATAACGGATTCAGGTATGTGTGCTTTTGAAAATTATTATTTCAATGAGTGTCATAATGTCATTATATGTCGACATTGTAGGGTATTAAAAAATAACTATTAAACATTACTACCGGTCGGTAGCTGAGTGGACAAACGCGTCGGTTTCCCACCCGGGCGTCGTGCGCTCAATTCCTCTGCTGGCTAAGTCCTCCATCATTGCACAAGCAACATCTTCCGCTTCTTATGATGGCAGTAGGAGTTTTTAAAATATTGTCAGAATATTCGTAACCCAAGAATGTTATTCTTTCTTTTAACAGAAAAATTATAAAATTTTTCTTAAACTTTTTGCCTGATGGTACCAATATGTACCGGATGAATTTAGGAGTGTTGGATCCAAAGCTGCGATAAAACACCGACTGTGTTTTCAGTTTTGGATCAATTTGGAAAATAGTGAACTGTAAAACTATAAAATTATATTACTTGATGGAAGTGTCTAATTATGGATGTGGAGAGATTATGGAATGTAGGAAGTAAGGAAACCAATTCACTCACCGATGAAGTTGATGTTTAAGTTGGTTATTATTACACGTTGTATTATTAACGAACACCACAACAAAAACAGTTCGAAATTAGTTGAAGGACAACAAAACGAACGACCAAACGAGAGACCAACGAACGAACACGTTTTTTCACATAACTCTCTTCTGTTTCTTGATCGTCACTTGTTTTCAAACTTGGTGTTGTTGAATACAGAAATCTAATAGAGTGAAATGGTTGGGTAAGGTAGGAACTGAATGAAAAACAAGAAGGTAAGAATCTTACAAATTATCTCATTGAAATGCAACAAGAAGCTTTCCAAAAACTCTAAAAAAAATCGGAATGATTTTCAAATTATAAATAACATATAATTCCCAAAATAATTTATGAAAGTCCGTTTAATCTTTGTGCGGGGGAGCAAAGGGTTGAACTAATTGAAGTTAGTCTGTCAATTTCAGCATTTTTAGCATTCCTTCCTGACTTCTCACTAAGGGCATCAATGGCATTTCCGTACATTCTCTTCGCTAACGGATTCAACACAACTGGATATCGAATAACACCACTTTGTCATTGCATGTTGTAAGTAAGTAAATGATAGTGGGAAAGAAATTTAATTATGATAGAGCGGTCGCAAACTAACTAACTTTGACGGCCTGCGCAAATAAATTTAATTTAATTATTATGTGTCATAACATATTTAATTGAAAAAGAATAATCTATATAAAGTTTCAGAGTGGTAGATACTCTAAGTATCGCCCTGGTGAAAATTACCATTCAGAATTGAAACGTTGCTTGCAATGACTTTAGCCGTGTTTGGTGACCAGATCTGAATAGCCAGGTACTTCCCGACCTTCTCCTTTCTCATCTCCTTCTCCTCCACACTACCTTCAGTCTCACAACATACCCCAATTGGGCATGCCACAGTCGCACTGGCTCTAGACGGTTGAGGAGCAGTTGAGACTTTTGTGCGGTATTCACTGTAAAAAAAATTAACTAATCATCACGCCGTTTCCCCGCAGGAGTTGGCAGAGAGATCAGACCGCCATACCACTCTGTCATGGCACACAGTCTTTGATTCATTCACATTCATACATACTCTTCACATGGCACGTTTCAAGTATTTGATTCACTTGATCATGCCATGTTTTCCTCAGGGCGTCCCCGACTTCTTCTTCCATTCACTTTCAAGTCATATATTATTGTCACACTTCTTTCTTCGTTCATTCGCTCTGCATACCCAAACTATCTAAGCGTCTCTTTCTTGATCCTATTCATTACGCTTACATCAGCCTTGCATTCTTTCCGGATATCCACATTTTTAGCACGGTCGCACATACAACCATCACAAATATTTGTTTATGTAAATATGTATGTGCAAGTCACTAGTTATAAGTTTTAAGCATAAGTTAATTAATTTTTTTTTTTTTACGTGAATCCACAAGAGTCTCAACTGCTCCCAACCGTCTAGAGCCAGTGAGACTATGGCATCCCCAAATAGGGTATGTTGTGAGGCTAAAGGTAGTGAGGAGGGGAAGGAGATTGGGAAGAAGAAGGTTGGGAAGTACCTGGCTATTCAGATCTGGTCACCAAACACGGCTAAAGCCATTTCAAGCAACGTTTCGATTCTGAATGGTGGTCTTTCACCAGGGCGATACTTAGAGTATCTACCACTCTGGAACGTGCCGCAAATGTACTTTTTATTATTTTTACATGAATTAAATGTGTTATGACACATATTAATTAAATAAAAGTTATTGGTGCACGCCGGGTTTGAACCCGCGACCTTTGGATTCGTAGTCGAGCGTCTTACCACTCGACCATGGAGGCCGTCATATTAATCATCGTATTAATTAGTTGTTAGTCTAAATTCTAAGTCACTAGTCATAGGACTAAATTAGAAATCACTAATCACAAGTTTTAGCTTTAGGTACGCCACTAGTTAGTGGTCTTAGTGATTTAAGTTGTAGGTTATGTTGATTATGTTGTAAAGCGTCCTTCAGATGATATTCCTTTCACGAAAACGGCGCTATAGAAATCAGCCAATTATTCAGAGATCTCATTTCTACTCACAAATTTACCATTTGATTTCCTGTATCTTCTTTTGTTACGCATTAAATTGAAAATTATTTATGTAATTTCAATTATTAATATCACAATAAAGCATTAAGTCTTTAAAAAGTTAATTCTACTTCAAATATTGATAATGATGTTTTATGGGGTTTGAGAAGTTTGTGTCTTGTCTGCGCATTGAAGTATATCCATACGAAATCTGAATCGAAAGCCAGTCGGATACAAAATGGTCGGCTACATTAAATGATTCAATTTCCTTGTGCGTACGTGCGAGGTGTAGCATTTTCAAAATTGGAACTAACGAATATGTTTTTCAAATCTGAAAAAGCGATACATTTATGTATACGAGGCCTGTTCAAAAGAAAAGGTGAATTTTGAATTTTCGCGGGCTGTGTACATTCGATTATCGATTTTTTGTTGTTGTTATGTTGGTACACATATTTTTATCATATGTTAGCATTATCAGCCATTTTGGATTAGTGGTTTGTTTTTGACAACTGGAAAGGTTAGTCACGTTTTTGTGTGTTCTTCGATTTTTTACTTTTGAAAAAAATGAATCAAAGAATATGTATTAAATTTTGCGTTAAGAATGGAATAAAGTGCTCCAACGCACTTAAAATGTTGACAGTGGCATTCGGCGAGTCTACTTTGTCTCAAAAAAGTGTTTATAAGTGGTACAAGCGCTTTACAGAAGGCCGAGAAGATGTTAATGACGATGAGCGTCCTGGAGTTGTAAAAAAACAAATCATGGATTTTATTCTTTGATCCATTTTTTCAAAAGTAAAAAAATCGAAGAACACACAAAAACGTGACTAACCTTTCCAGTTGTCAAAAACAAACCACTAATCCAAAATGGCTGATAATGCTAAAATATGATAAACATATGTGTACCAACATAACAACAACAAAAAAATCAATAATCGAATGTACACAGCCCGCGAAAATTCAAAATTCACCTTTTCTTTTGAACAGGCCATGTATGTCGACAGTGACAGTATTTCGATCGACACGCTCTTTGCGGATGTACGCTAGAACAAGTATTTCAAGCGCGAAAAATAAAGTTAGGTGAGAACTTCTTATATTTAAGTAGCTTAGAGACCCGGATTAAAAGTTTCTCCTCACAGAACAACTCCCAACGCACAGCATCCGCCATCTGTTTAGTTTGAAGCGTTTTATGGGTAAGTACCGCATATTAGGTGTTTTGAGAATGTTTTCTTACAGAATTATAGCCCACCTTTTTCTGATTCTCCCCGTGGGAGTGCACGGTGCGCAGTGGTGTGGGATACGCGAGATTGGTAATATGTAACGATCAGTACCTATCTCTATCAAAATGTAGTATCTCTATTACCTCTCTTGTAAGGTATAATATTTGCCCGTAGATATGCGGTAAAACCACGTATGACCGTGTTAAAAATGTGGATATCCCGAAAGAGTGTAGAAAGGCCGATGTAATCCTAATGAATAGGATCAAGGAATGGACGCTTAGATGGTTTGGGCATGTAGAGCGAATGAACGAAGAAAGAAGTGTGCAAATAATATAAATTCCGTGCAGTTAAATACATCAGCCACCTCTGCGTATGTATTACCAACTTCATGAAATCTAGGTACAAACGAGTGTCTGAAAGACTCTCAGAGCAATAATATATAAGAAAGAGCGCTGCTGTAGTCAGTTTTTATGAGGTTTGCCGGACTCGGCATGTCTAAAATAATGTTTTTGTTTATTCGTATGACCACTTTTTCACAGTATTGTTATAAACGAAAATATACCTAATAAACCGTTGAGTTATGTTAATTTATTTCGCGTATCAAAACGTGTGGGCGGAAGTCAACGGAGATGCGGGACACGAAGAACATTCTAACAATACTTTGATGCGGTGTAATAATTTGGGAGATTTTGTTGTCTCTTTCTGTCTCATGGCGTACAACGTAAAAACCCGGAGAAAGTGATTTATCCCAAATTTGAATAGGTTAGGTAAAAAGAATTAGCTCTCTCTCCATATATTGTTACTTCAAGGAAATACTTAAAGTAAAAGTTTGGATCTTAGAGTACATAGAGACCTACCTATCCGAAGGCAGTGTAGTCAGTTTTGTAAGAATTTCGCCTGACTTCTCTGAACAGGCGTGGCTAGGGATTTCATAGACACACAGTTTTTTACAAACAAACAAATATAGGACATAACCCCAAAAAAGCGTTCGCATAACAAAACGAAATTAAAAATACTTTGAATGATTTATAGATTCAAAATATCTTACAAAACAAATAGCAAAACGTTTGTTTAAATAATAATGGAAGTTTATAGTTAATGTTATTTAACTAATTTTGGATTTTTTATGCATGCATTCATAGCGCATGTCTACATAATGTTTATCTTATTTGTATAACCACTTTTCGCTGTATTTTTATCAACATAAATATGGTACATAACCTCAAGAACCGGTAAATTACGTCATGGGCGTAAAGTGGGCGGAGTCCCCGATCACGTGGGTCACAGAAAACATTCTAACAATACCTAAAAGAACGGTGTGATGTTTTGAGAAAAAATGTTCTCTTTCTCTCTCATGGTGTACGACATAAAAACCCGGAGAAAGTGATTTATCGCAAGTTTGTATAGGTTGGGTAAAAACAATTAGCTCTCTCTCCATAGATGGTATATGAAAGGCAATAAGGTTTAGTAATTATCTACGAATCTAAACATTACCTAATAGATGTTGATACGTTTACCAATCATATTTCACTACTCATTAACATACTTCTCAACCTTCATCTGTCAGTTCTCCTTTGCTTTCCATACTTATTACAACTTCTCAAAATTTCTCAGACAAAGGATGCGGATCCAACTGGCCACAGACAGTTGCGACTTGGCAGTGACATGACAATTAAAAATAATGCAAATCCGAAAAGTACTAATATTGGGTGTGAAATGCCTATTGGTTGGACAATGTGCATTATTTTTTTAATATATTTTCGGTCGGCGCATCTAGTGGCTTATTTAATCAATGACGGAATCACCGCTGTCGATTTTCCGCCTCCTCTGAGTGTGAGTGTGCATTGCCATCTCCTCGATAAGGCAGCAGCGTTGGCGATCCACTGGCAGCGGCGGCGTCAAGGCTGCGCTTTGTAAAGCGCTCCGAATCGCTCGTTAACTGCCCTCACTTGCAATATCAGCCTCCCCCGTATCCCTGCATCTTCGGGCATCCCACGCGAATTCTTTTGGTCAGACCTTGGAGTAACAATATATGGAGAGAGAGCTAATTCTTTTTACCCAACCTATACAAATTTGAGATAAATCACTTTCTCCGGGTTTTTACGTCGTACACCACGAGAGAGAAAGAGACAATAAAAATTTCGCAAAATATCACACCGCTTTTATGTATTGTAAGGATATTATCCGTCTCCCGCGTCTCCGGAGACTCCGCCCACACGTTTTGATATGCGATCAAACTGGACATAACTCAACGGTTTTTTAGGTTATTTGCTATATTTTTATTTATAACAATACTGTGAAAAAGTGGTTATACGAATAAACAAAAACATTATGTCGACATGTGCTATGAATGGATGTGTAAATACCCTAGCCCTTGTCCTAGCTACGCCCAGGTCTAGCCGAGTCTGGCAAACCTCGTATAAACTGACTACAGCTCTCTCTACAGTGTTATCTCTTGTATATTATTGCTCCGAGGTTGAGACCCTATGTGAATTGCAAACGCGCCTAATTTAATATAGTCCCCTTTGGTCTAGGACTTATAGTTATCTCAAAGAACTTTGGAATGTGTGCGTCAGGTGTTTCGTTGGCGGTATTAAATTATTTATAAATAAACTTTGTTTTATTCTGCATCCTGCTTCTTTCTCTCGTTCATTGAACCTTACCTAAAAATACAAATTTCATCAGATGTCAATAAACGAAAAATGGCGGCGTTGGATACAAAACGGCGACACCCTCGATGGTCTGGGTATTTATGTTAGAAAGGTAAGTTAAAGGTACGTAAGTAAGATTTAGGCAAGCAAGATATAGGTAAGTAAAATGTACGAGAGAGAGAGATGGGTAAGTTAGACATAGTCAAGTTAGAGATAAATAGATAAGCAATAGGTACGTAAGTGAGAGGTGGGTTCCTTAGTCAGAGACAAAGTAAGTGAAATAGGTAAGTAAGATATAGGTATGTTAGAGGTAGGTAAGAGAGAGATGGGTAAGTTAGACATGGCCAAGTTAAATTAATAAGCAATAGGCACTTAAATCAGAGATAGGTAAATAAGTTATAGGTGGGTTCCTTAGTTAGAGAGAAGGTAAGTGAAATAGTTAAGTTGAAGGTATGTAAGTAAGATATAAAGATACAGATAAGTAAGAGGTAGATAAATAAAAGGTAAGAGAGAAAGAAGGTTAAGTTAAACATAGTCAAGTTAGAAATACATACATGGCCTGTTCAAAAGAAAAAACGAGACTAACCTTTCCAGTTGTCAAAAACAAACCACTAATCCAAAATGGCTGATAATGCTAATACATATGATAAACATATTGTACCAACATAACAACAACAAAAAAATCGATAATCGAATGTACACAGTCCGCGAAAATTCAAAATTCACCCTTTCTTTTGAACAGGCCTCGTAGATACCTAAGCAAGAGGTACATAAGATAAAGATAGGTAAATAAGTTAGAGGTAGGTTTCTTAGTTAGAGATAAGGTAAGTGAGGTAGGTAAGTTAAAGGGGGGTAAATAAGACATAAGTAAGTTAGAGATAGGTAAATAAAAGGTAGGAGAGAGAGATGGGTAAGTTAGACATAATCAAGTTAGAGGTAAGCAATAGGAACTTGAGTTAGAGAAAGGTAAATAATTTGTTAGATATAAGGTAGGTGAGATAGATTAGTAAGAAATAGGTAAGTTAGAACTGCGTAAACTTAGAGGTAAGTAAGTTAGAAGTAGGTAAGTTAGAAGTAGGTAAGTTAGAACTACGTAAACTTAGAGGTAAGTAAGTTAGAAGTAGGTAAGTTAAGAGTAGGTAATTTGAAGATAGGTAAAGATAACGGCAGGTACATACATTAGATATAGGTGAGTTAGAGGTAGGTAAGTTAGAGATAGGTAAAGTTAGAGGTAAGTTAGTCTAGACTGTCTAGAGGTAGGTATATTAGTTAGAGACATGTGGAGGAAATGTAGAGTTAGTATTTAGTCCGTGTTGAGTAGAGGCAAGTCAGGTCACGGGTTCGCTTCTAGCCCGTGACATTCACCGGCAACTTTCCGGATGCGCTAAACGTGATTCATTCATCTGTCATGAGGTGCCGAACCCAGTGGACATTTGTAATAATCGAAACATTGTTTAGTTTTAATTTTAATTTATTTTATATTAGTTACTTGTACAGATTAAAGTTTACAAAGTATCTAATTATTTAATTATCTTTTTGACTTTATAATATGTATTTTAACTTACTACTTATTATTTTGATTTAAATGTATATTAAATAGTTCTTAAAGACTATTTTGAATTTATTGATAGAAATAATTTTGGTGGTTTCCGGCAGAAGAAAAAAAATTGAGAAAATAACGCTTTAATTTTTTTTTACAAATCAAAATGCAACACTTGTTTATTAGATATAAGGCATATTTCACCACCTCTTGGTAAACTGTAGTGTAACAACTCGTCAAGTAACTTTAATCATTGAATTAACATGGCAGTAAGCCGCCGACTGTTTCTTCGCCGTTGAGTAGTTAATCGTTGGATTGAGTACTGAGTTGTCGAAACAGACATTTCCTTGACGGGTAGCGTTACTCAGCGGTGGTGAAACGGATAATATATGTTGCTCGATGAGTAGCACTAATCGATAGTTTACTCAATGGTTAAATATCCTCTTATCCTATTAAATCTTAATCAGTGAATTATTTAAAAAAATAAGTGTTTTAAAATTATACATAATTACGATCTAGATTTTTGTTGCACTTTCGGTGAAAAATAATTTCACTTTTAAAGATAAAAAAATAATACATGTAAAATACTTATTTTGGACTAGTATTTATCATGTGTGAACTTAAGAAAACCTTGAAGAGTTTTTTCAATATTAAGTTTAGCTTAGTTAAAAAGTTTAAATATTGAAATTTTATGGTCGAAACTTTTTTTTAAGTAATAACAAAACTTTAAGAGGTTTAATATTTCTTAAAAACAAGGTTTGATGGCCTGCGTGGTCAAGTGGTAGAAGCCCGACATCGAATTAAGGGGTCTCGGGTTCAAACCCGGCGTGCGCAAATAAATTACATTTAATTAATACGTGTCATAACACATTCAATTCATATAAAATAATATATAGCATATTTGCGGCGCTGTACAAATCTTAATTGATTGGCGCCATCTTATTACTTATTACTAGAGTGGTAGATACTCTAAGTATCGCCCTGGTGAAAGACCACAATTCAAAATCGAAACGTTGCTTGAAATGGCTTTAGTCGTGTTTTGTGACCAGATATGTGTTATAACACATTTATTTCTTATAAAAATAATATAAAGTGTATTTGCGGCACGTTCCAGAGTGGTAGGTACTCTAAGTATCGCCCTGGTGAAAGACGACAATTCAGAATTCAAAACGTTGCTTGATTGAAATGGCTACAGCCATTTGTTACCATATCTGAATAGCCAGGTACTTCCCAACCTTCCTCTTCCACATATATTTCCCCTCCCTACTACCTTCAACCTCACAACATACCCCAATTGGGGATGCCATAGTCTCACTGGCTCTAGACGGTTGGGAGCAGTTGGTATTGTGTGGTATTCACTATAAAAAATAAAATAAAAATATCTGAATAGCCAGTTACTTCCCAACCTTCCTCTTCCCCATCTCTTCCCCTTCCTACTCTCACTGGCTCTAAACGGTTGGGAGCAGTTGGGACTCTTGTGCGGTATTCACTGTAATTATTATTTTTTTTAATGTACCTACCTAATAATCTAAAAAAGTGTTTGGTGCAATTTGGCTTTCGATATTTTCTAGGTGAGCCCCTGATTTTGCGGTGATCATCCGGGTCCTAGAGGTGATAAAAAAGCTGTATCGTTTCTCTTTATAAGTGGAACAAGAAAAAGGCGAACAGGTGCACTGGACTTTGGGCCAGCATCCGTGTCCTGGACCAAACCACTTTCACTGTGTAAACTCCATTCTGATCTGTCGCAAGATTTCTGCCGCCTCTCTCTTCGTCAGCCGAACTGCGGAGAGTTCCTGGTGCCTCAACAATAGACGCCTATTCTGTACCAACTAACACACTCTTCAAATCATCTCCGTCTTTCGGGCACATTAAAATAATCCATCACTATAAATGTTAATAAACATTAAATATCAATTTGGAGCCTCATGCGGTTGCGACAATTTCGTAATATTAGGTTCAAGTTCAGTCAAATATAATCTCAAAGGAAGTATGTTTACAAGAGACGGAAAGGCTGATAAGGATATTGAAAGAAGGGTGAATGCAGGAAACTCCATTAATGAAGGACTGAACGCTGTTGGGGCAAATAAGAAATTGTCCAAAGAAGCGAAGCTAGCAGTCCACAATGGAGTGCTTATACCAACCCTGATGTACGACAGTGAGGCATGGAACTGGCAGAGGAAGGATGAAAGTAGACTGAATGCTGTGGAAATGAGATCTTTAGAGACGGATGTGCGGTAAAACCATGTATGACCGTATTAAAAATGTGGATATCCGGAAAGAATGCAAGGCTGATATGAGCGTAATAGATAGGATCAAGAAAGGGACGCTTAGATGGTTTGGGCATGTAGAGCGAATGAACGAAGAAAGGAGTGTGGAAAGAATATATGATGCGAAAGTGAATGGAAGAAGAAGTCGAGGACGCCCGAGAAAGACATGGCACGATCGAGTAAATCGAATACTTGAATCGGGTCATGTGAAGAGTCAGAATAACAGAAGAGTATGTATGAGACGATTTATGAATGTAAATGAAGCAAGAAGTGTATGCCAAGACAGAGTTGTATGGCGGTCCGTCCTCTATGCCTACCCCTGCGGGGAAACGGCGTGATGGTTAGTTAGTTAGATTTCGGGATAGTTTAAATATATGCGCCAAAACCTTTTTCTACTTAAATAGGAATATAGTTAAAGAATGCTGGGTAATTTAACTTGTTTCCACAGAAGAAGGTGTTGACGGCGAAAACAACCCAAAAAGCATTATAATCTCATTGATTAAATATTACATTGGCTTCGCACTAAATTTGTAGCTCAATAAACTGCTATTTTAAATTGAGCATACCTTATTTATTTATATTGACACAATGCCCACTCGAACTTCTGCAGCGCCCCCTAAATGCTAAAATATTAAAAACGCCCTGCCAGACCTCCAAAAATCAATGACGTTACATATATACACACGTTGTAGCGCTCTCAAAGTGGCAAGCAATAATCACGCTAGTTGGTGCGATCGGTGTTAAAGCCGATTTAGTACTAAACGTTCACGCGTGGCTTGAGGTCGTTTCAAGCAAGTGTGGAACGCGGTCCGAACTTCGGATCTGTTTCGTTCATACACATATATTCTATGAATGTCTATCTTTGTCATACATGACCGATATTTGAACGATGAATTTACTGGTAACGTGTGTGTTTTGCTTGCCACATTTTGTATTAATATTCTAAGGCTATAACGTGTCTACATATGTAACGTCATTGTCCGAAACGTCAACAAAGGGACGTTGGCGCCCCGGTTAAGAATCACTGGTCCGGAGCCAGTGAGATTTTGGCATCCCCAATTGGGGCATGTTGTGCGGCTGCAGATAGTGGGGAGGGAAAGAAGACGGGAAGAGAAAGATTAGGAAGTACCTGGCTATTCAGATCTTGTCGCCAAACACGATTCCATGACACTAGATCATATTAAAACAACATTTTAAAAAAAAATTCCATATTATAAAAGCACATTCAGGCACAGAAGCTACACATGTTTTGCAACAAAACTCCACAAAATCCTTCCTACAGATATAAAACGAATAGAAAAGTTGAACGAGTACAAATCAAGAATTAAAGTCTGGCTCAAAGAGGTCAATGAGATAACCTTAAAAGCAGCACTGAAAGCGACATAGAAGACGCACCGAATTAGATGACATGGAATTAAATATCTCTAGTTCGCCTCAGCACAGGACCCCCTAGTGAAAAGGATTAGGAAAAAACAAACTAAATAATAACAAATAGTGATTAAATTAATGGAATTAGTGTACCTTTTTTTATTTTGACTGTTATTCTGTAAACATTTGAATACTTACTTTTTTTTCTTTGCATATACTCATTTATATAGACGCTAATATATTTTTTTAGAAAACACGGCTGAAGCCACTTCAAGCAACGTTTCGATTGTGAATGGTGGTCTGACACCAGGACGGTCATACATGGTTTTATCGCACATACGCCTCAGGGATCTCATTTATTCAGCATTCAGCTTACTTGCATTCTTCCTCCGTTATTTCCACGCCTCACTACCGTACATCAGGATTGGTATAAACACTCCATTGTGGACTGCTATTTTTACTTGTAATAACTAAATGTGGCAAAAAAAAAAGTTATAAAAAAATATATGAAAAACGTGTCACATAAAATTTAAAAAGAATTGACATATTATTATATTTTATATATTTTTTAATAATTTTATTTTATGACCGCTTTACTATTCTTCGGAAGAGTAACACACATTTTTTTCATTATATTCAAGAAACTGTCCATGTTGTGTGACATTTGGTATAATTTTCATATAATATATGAATCCTTTTTTTTGTAAAATTTTATAATAAAAATAAATAACTAAATTGATGTTTACATTACAACAAAAACGTTAGCCTTCGAACGGGGTACCCGGGCTAAGGACACATTTTGGTTAAAACTGTAAAAAAAGTCGTATAAATAAATAAATAACAATAGATTGTTAAAATAGTTCGTCTGAAAGGTCCTTATTTGGCCACCTGCACAGTAAAGTTTTATTTATTTTTTATAGTCAATACAGCACAAGAGTCCCAGCCGCTCCCAACCGTCTGGAGCCAGTGAGACTATGGCATCCTCAATTGGGGTATGTTGTGAGGCTGAAGGTACTGGGTGTAAAGAAAAAGGTTGAGAAATACCTGGCCATTCAGATCTTGTCACCAAACACGGTTGTAGCCACTTTAAGCAACGTTTCGTTTCTGAATGGTGGTCTTTCACCAGGGCGATACTTAGAGTATCTACCACTCTGGAACGTGCAGCAAATATAATGCATATTATTTTTAAATGAATCAATTGTGAAATGACACAGATGAACTTGTCTTAACCACTCGACTACGAACTACTTATTATAACTTGTTCCTTGTTATTATATTTTAACAGCATTTTTTTCTTACTTTCCACAGCAATTTTTTTTTTTAAACTGTTTTTCTTTTTTTTACAACAACTCTACACAGGAGGCCTTGAGGGAAATAATTTCCCTCGAGGCCTCTGTCATCTTTGGGGATGCTGTGTGGAGGATATTTTTGAGGAAAGGAAGGAGTGAACCTGTGTCTTGAAGAGGCCCATGTTGAAGGAGGGAGGAAACACAGAGGCTGTCAAATCGTTTCATAGGCAAGCTGTTGAACATAAGAACGAGTCGTAAAAGCGACCCGTTCTCGTGTATTGAATGTCGACCGTGTACAAATGTTGGGTGCGCTTTTAATATTTTTGTTGATTTTTATTTATAGTTTTTGTGTTCAATTTATAGAATTCCATTTATTTAAATTTTTATAACTCATCGAATTGAATTAAAAATTACTATTATTTAGTTCTGCTAGTTTTGGTTTTAATTTTTAGTGTCAATTTTTTCGGCGTTTAAGGCCATTATAAAACTGTGTTGCATTATCGAACTATCAAACTGTGTTGAAATTCTGCTTTATTTAGAATACTCGCAATTATACTACACGTATTATTTTGTAACAATATTGTAATTTAAATAAAATTTTATTCCACTCATTGACGTCATTCATCCATCCTCTATGCTGTCTACCTTGCGTTCTTCTTCCAAAGTTCTTTCCCTCCTTATTTCCCCCACATAGGCCACCAAAAAAGGCAATCTTCCGTCATCAGCTCCCGCGCGTAGTATGCCTGACTGAAAACTTTGCAATTATATGCGAAGAAATCATTGATAAATGCCTCAGCGATGAACATTTCCCTGAAATAGAAATTTGTCATAAATAATCAAAAGGTCACTTATAAACTGTGAGATTCTCCATACTTTAAATGAACGTACGGTAATGCTTGGTATCTATTTGCATAGTAAAAATATTTAAATCTGACCATCGACGGACTATGATTATAATATTTATAATGAATTATCTTATGACGAATCCATGGATCATCACGAGATGCTGTCATTTAAGAATGGATAATACCAAATCAAGCACTTAAGATGGTGATGATGGGAAGAATGTCGAGAGAAAACCTTTCAAAAGCGCTAGGAACAATTTTGATGAGCCTTTTTTTTACCTACCCCTGGATTAAGACCTCTCTAACACATCGAACACCATTACGACATATTTTTTAAATATAAATTTACACAAACAAATATATGATTTTGACAGCACGTATTATAGTAAACTATTACATATATAATATATTTGTAAATGTAAATATGTTAGTTGTAAGTCACTACTTATAAGTATTAGGCTCAGAGCAAGAATACATATGGAAAGAGAGAGCTAAATAATTTTACCCAACCTATACAAATTTACAATAAATCACTTTCTCCAGGTTTTTACGTCGTTAACCGTGAGAGAGAAAGAGACAAGACAAGTTCTCACATAATATAGCACCACCATTCGGTATGTAAGCATGTTTTCCGTCTCCCGCGTGTCTGGCGACTCCGCCCACTGCGTCTCGTTATGCGACATAACTCAACGGTTTTTGAGGTCAAATCCTTTATTTTTGTTTATAAAAATACTGTGAAAAAGTGGTTATACAAGAAATAAAATATTATGTCGACATGTGCTATGAAAGGATGTAAAAGGTGTGTCCATGAAAACCCTAGCCACGCCCGAGTCAGAAAAAAATCAACAATCCTGACCACAAAAGTTATCCCTCCTGGAATATTTTTGTTCTGAGATTACAATAGTAACAAGCGACCTTTTTTAATAATTAATACCGCACTAGAGTCCCAACTGCTCCTAACCGTCTAGAGCCAGTTAAATTATGGCATCTCAAAGTGGTGCGATATTATGTGACAACTTGTCTTGTCTCTTTCTCTCTCATGGTTTACGACGTAAAAGTCCGGAGAAAGTGATCTATCATAAATTTGTACAGGTTGGGTAAAAATGTTTAGCTCTATCTCCATATATAATCTTACTCCACGATTGCACTCGTAATATTCAGGATTATGAGTATGCAACGACACCTACCAGTAGCAGGTGATGCAAGCGATTTTCTTGCATGACGTCATATCAGGTGCATTGCTTACCTGGGCCGGGTGACACACCTGAGCTAGTCACCGGTCACCAGTCACCAGTCACCATGAACTAATCTGCAAGCGGAAAAAAGCGATGATAAGTCTTGCGGCGATAGAGAAATCGACAAATTGCGCGACGCTCTATTATTAGCGATGAAACGGCGTGTTATTGAGTGAATATAATGTCATTCTAGTATAAAATGATACCGACCGGCACTATCCACATTTTTTCTCAATGATGACGTAAATCTATGTATACAACGACCTCCTATTATATATACATATTATCTATTTCGAATACCTTCGTTATTTTCATGCGGAATGCTAGATTTTGACACCCTGCAAGCCCGCCGGAAGATGTTTTTGGGTAAACAATTTCATAAGTTGATTTCTAGAGGTATTTATACTAAAGGAGAAAGGAGATCAACTTATTTGCCCCAAGTAATTAGATTCGTGCGAGGCATCATGTGACGTTGTACACACCCAAAATCAAAACTTCCCCATACAAAAATACCCCAATATATAAAGGGTTAGGTTAGATTTGGTTTAACTAAATGGTTAACAATCAGTGTAGCAATTATCCAATATGGAGTCCTTCAAAGGGCATTTCAGATAGTAATTTACACAATTCCATGAATCGCGTACTGCTCGCCCAATACAACAATACGAATGACCGTCCCCGAATGTCCAGCGGCGAAGAAATACGTGCTCTCGCTCGCGCGGACGACGGAAGACTGCGTCACGTTTAGTAATATTTATTGAAAATGAAATAATAACTTTGTATAAGACCACATATTTTATTTCAATTTTTAGTTTTGCTTAGCCTAAGCATCATCAGGGTATAAAATTAAACTGAGCAAAAAATACAATCATAGTGTGTGGTTATATATACTCGTACATACAGAGGGAGAACACAGTAAAAAAAAAAA
Source organism: Drusus annulatus (assembly GCA_022651775.1). Lineage (NCBI taxonomy): Eukaryota > Metazoa > Arthropoda > Insecta > Trichoptera > Limnephilidae > Drusus > Drusus annulatus. The sequence goes on along the minus strand of JAGWCC010000208.1, from coordinate 1,015,798 downwards.
ATAAGAGAACCGTGAGAAAACAAAAGAATAACATTTGAATTATAACAAAGGAACAGAAAGAAAGAGGCAGATGATATAAAATGAAAAAGGCAAAACATCATTCCAAGAAGGTGAAAAAAGAATAATGAGAAATTTTAAAAAGTTTACGGGAAATATACCTAATATTGGACTATTGGACAAATTTAACTCATTATTAAGAATTTGCCTTTTAATTTTAATGGATTTCTTTAATTCATTTCTAGGCTTCTAAATTATTCAATCTATTGCCATGACTATTTGTGTGGAGAATATCAGCACCGGTGCTTTTATTGAAGGTATGATCTTTATCAATAAGATGATTGGCGAATTCTGAAAAACCGTGTGATTATTTCATTTTCATTAAATATGCCAAACCACAAAGTGATTGCTGTCTACGAAAATATAGAAATATTTATGCTTTTTTGAAGCAATCTATCGTGTTTTCCACTCGTGTCTTAAAACTTTGTAACAAATCTCATGAATAAAATGAGAGATTTACGATACGGTAATCTATTTTTAATATGAACTTTACTGTTGTAAGTAGCTACCTAATTAAAAATGAAATTAACAATGTAAATAATTAGTTTAAAGCGTGTAATATTGTTTTTTTCTAATTATAAATCCGGATTTTAATAAAAACAGTGGCATAAATTGAACTGATTTAATTATAATCATTGGCAGGTGTTTCAAGCTGTTAATTAAAGCATGATTTATTTTAAAATATGTGAGCATCTTTCCGAAGCGTGTCTTTTCTGTAATTGCCCCATTTGACCGATCCCCACATACGCTCTATCTGTTGGTTTAGGTTAGATTGAGAGAGACATACACAATGCGTGTGTATGCAGAATGAGTTGACGATGAATAATAATAATAATAATAATAATATTAATAATAATAAATCTTTATTTAAATACAGTTAAGAGTAATAACAGCAAAATAATAAAAATAAAAGCAGAATAATCATTTAAAATACATAGGGTGTATAAAGGTGTAGGTACATTTATATATTTTAACAAGAGATCTATACATTGTAAACAATTAATTAATTGAATAGAAATATAGACCATTATCCGTATTTGCTTAATACATATAACTTAGTTTTTGTATATTTGTATGGAGTTATTACTTTTGTTTTCTCGTAATCTGCCTCACTAGGCAAGCCTGTGTTGAGGCAGTAATTTTTTCCGATTGTTTTGGTTACTTCAAGTTAAATTAATCTATGATTAATGTTATTTGAAAGTGTGAATTTAATATTAATATAGAAATAGTAACATAAAGTACATATGTAAATAAGTAATTATTTGTTCTGTGATTGGTTTATTCAATGACTTCGAATTTGGGTGAGTGCACCCAAGTGCACACAATGTAAGTAAGTCCAAAGTCATGGTGTTTTAAAGAGAGAGTACGAGAACAGCGTGTAATGTAGTTGTGAGTGATGAATACTTGGAGCAATTGGGGGAGTTTGTGTAATTAGGAAGTATGTTTACGAGAGACGGAAAGGCTGATAAGGATATTGAAAGAAGGGTGAATGCAGGAAACTCCATTAATGGAGGACTGAACGCTGTTGGCGCGAATAAAAAAAAATGTCCAAAGAAGCGAAGTCCACAATGGAGTGCTTATACAAACCCTGATGTATGGCAGTGAGGTATGGAACAGGCAGAGGAAGGATGAAAGTAGACTGAATGCTGTAAAAATGAGATCCCTGAGGCGTACGTGAGATAACACCATGTATGACCATGTTCAAAATGTGGATACCCAGAAAGAATGTATGCTGATGTAAGCGTAATGAATAGGATCAAGAAAGGAACGCTTAGATGGATTGGGCATGTAGAGCGAATGAACGAAGAAAGGAGTGTGAAAAGAATATATGATGCGAAAGTGATTGGAAGAAGAAGTCGGGGACGCCTGAGGAAGACATGGTACGGTCAAGTGAATCGAATACTTGAATCGGGCCATGCGAAGAGTCAGAATAACAGAAGAGTATGTATGAGACGGTGTACGCATGCGAATGAAGCAAGGAGTGTGTGCCAAGACAGAGTTGTATGGCGGTCCGTCCTCTCTGCCTACCCCTAGTTAGTAACACAAGGCGACCGTGAGTAGGACAGTAGTAGTAGAGTTGATACAGCCACGCAAAAAACTGTTTTATTTTTTATTGTATTTTGTGTGTGTAAGTGCCCACAGCGCCCGTGAGGTGATTTTTCAAATTATCCAAATATTATTATTAATATAGAATTGGTAGAGTAGTATCTATCCAAGGCAGTGAAGTCAGTTTTGGACTTGTTTTTGATGATTTTAACATGACTCGGCGCACCTGGGCGTGGCTAAAACTAAGGCTACGGAATTTATACATCCATTCATAGCACATATTGACATAATGTTTTTGTTTATTCGTATAGCCACTTTTTCACAGTATTTTTACCAACCAAAATATAGCATATAACCTAAAAAACCGTTTAGTTGTGTCAAGTTTAGTGGCATAATAAAAAATGTGGGCGGAGTCCCTCCAGTGAACCAGGACCTTAAGATCATTGCGACAGTATATAGAAGCGGTCCAAGAAATTTGTTGTCTCTTTCTCTATCATGGTGTACGCCGTAAAAGCCCTGAGAAAGTGATTTATCGCAAGTTTGTGTAGGTTGGGTAAAAATAATTAGCTCTCCCTCCATATATTGTTACTTCAAGATTATTAATGTACCCTTTCAATACTTGTATTCCCGTCATTACTGACGGGCTTTTGATTAGTTTTGATTAACTATCATCGTAACTAGTTTTGTATCACATGCTTGTACATTTTCCACCGTATGTATTAAAATTCTACTGCCGTACGTGTAATTGGTCATGTTGTCCATATATCAGGCATGCAGTGTTGAAAAAGGCATTTGGCTGTTTTGCTATCAGTGCCGGATTGATTCCTGTGGGGGTCCTAGGCAGTTTGAATGCCCTGCATACTATCTCTTATGAGGAAAATGCGTCACAGGCGATTATTTAATTTGACTTAATATAACGTAAAACGTTTTTAGGATAAGCATATTGTTATTGTACTCTTTCAAATCCAATAACATAATATGAAAATTAAATATTTGTTTTTGTGATAGAACTTTTTTTTATAGCGCCGTTTTGTAATAAACATTACCTCGATGGCGCTTAGTGTTTGTTTTTTACACAAATAAATAAATAAATTGCTAATTAAAATGTTTGTTGCAAAATTGGTTGCGCTGAATTGTAACCATTTTTTTTTTAATTTTATTTATTTAAAACATAGGATACAATAACATGCGTGTCGAGGGTGAACTGCGATACAATTGTGAATTACAATTACAATACAATTTGACCGGTCGGTAGCTGAGTGGAGAACGCGTCGGATTCCCACCCGGGCGTCGTGCGTTCAATTCCTCTGCTGGCTAAGTCCTCCATCATTGCACAAGCAACATCTTCCGCTTCTTATGATGGCAGTAGGAGTTTTTCAAAAATTGTCAGGTTATTCGTAACCCGGGAATGTGAGTCTTACTTTTTAAAAAGGAAAAACAAAAGAAAAAAAAGAATACTAACTAACCATCACGCCGTTTCCCCGCAGGGGTAGACAGAGAGGACGGACTGCCATATAACTCTGTCTTGGCACACACTCCTTGCTTCATTCACATTCATACATTATCTCATGCATACTCTTCTGTTATTCTGACTCTTCACATTACCCAATTCAAGTATTTGATTTACTAGATCCTGTCATGTCTTTCTTGGGCGTCCTCGACTTCTTCTTCCATTCACTTTCGCCTCATATATTATTTTCACACTCCTTTCTTCGTTCATTCGCTCTACATGCCCAAACCATCTAAGCGTCCCTTTATTGATCCTATTTATTACGCTCACATCAGCCTTGCATTCTTTCCGGATATCCAAATTTTTAATATGGTCATACATAGTTTTACCGCACATACGTCTCAAGGATCTCATTTCCACAACATTGTATAACAGAGAGGGGATAATATTATTTGCAGTTTGATTTTGTGTCGATTTCACTGAAAAAAACACTTCATAAAACATTCAACACCGTTGACACAATTTGTTTGAATTCAAACAATTTATTTTTGTAAAAAATGCTAAAAAATCTGCAATTATTTAGAACAAACAAAAAAACACTATGGGACGTTTTCAAAACATGTCAAAATATACCTTTTTTTCTTTTTTTAAAAAGAAAGACAGACATTCCCGGGTTACAAATAACCTGATAATATTTGAAAAACTCCTAAAAACATCATAGTAAGCGAAAAATATTTCTTGTGCAATGATGGAGAATTTAGCTGGCAGAGGAATTGAACCCACAACGCCCGGACGGAAATCCGACGCGTTTGTCCACACAGCTACTAACCGGTCGTATCTCGTATACTAATGCTAAACTTTTTTAATTTTATAAAAAGGGTGTAACATTTTCCCTAGTTAGAGTTGGGCCCTACTGCTGCTCACATCTATTTATTTTTTAGATAAACAGCTAGAAATATACAAAAACATAGTAAAAAAAATATATTACTATTTTTTCATCAAAAGTATATTCGTTTGTTCGTTTCATTGACGGAACAGCTGACGATAGTGATGTTATTATCTGAAATAACCTGTCATACCGGGAACTGCTTTCGGAACCAGTTATCAATAGCTATAGAAAAAAGCCAATAGCGGAGAAATGTTTTTTTTTAATTTACCGAAGTTTCACATGATTAAAAAATAAACCTCAAAATTTTTGCTTCAAACGAGTTCTATAAAAACAAATACAGAATATGTAACATCTCTAACGGTTCATTTCGACTGCCGGGGAAAAACGGGTATGCTGATTGGTTAAGGGGGAGTAGACACTGTTTTAATTTACGAAATTATGGTGATATTTTTACACAATATGAAAAAGATTATATTTTAACAACATAAATATTTATGTATATATTTTTTTTATTTACGTAAGCTTAGTATTTACCAAATACAAATCAGAAATTGGCCTTATTTGGGTCCGCTATATGTATAATATGACTTTGTTTTTTTTTAAGTGTTAGTGTGTTCAAAAAATACCTTAAACATTTTGCTTTTTTTTGACAGTCATATATTTACAATTTTTTGTTTGAAATAGGGGGTCATTTCCTTATTTTATAAACACTACATTTATTGTTTTTTTGTGAATCGATTGCGAAAGTATTAGTTAAAAGAAAAAAAACTGTCACTGAGGGCTTAATGAATTTATTTTTTTGTAATTATTTGAATTTTTCAAATAATTTTAAATGGCTTTGTTTTGTAGTAATTAGGGTTTAATGATTTTTGTCTAAATCATACCGTAAGGTGGCGCCCATATTAAAAATGTGGCGAAATTTTGAACTTATTATCTAGCATGTTTTCTCACCTTCGGGTTATGTTCTTTTCTGACAACAGAGGGTATTTTAAATTAAATAATTAAAAATGCAGTTGAAAAAAGATACTCCATTTCTTTGAAATCTACTCACAGGTATAAATCCCTTCGAGTGAATTTTACGAGGAATTTGTAAAAATATCCAATATTGATTTATGATCGTCTCTGCAAACCATATAATATTATTGCATGCAGATTTATTATATCTGCATGCCTTTTTCAATACTCAAGCATACATTTGTTAAAATTAAACATTTTTTTCGTATCGGGCGATACTGAGTGGATCAACCACTTCAAAACATTTTTAAAATATTTTTTTGTGAATACCGCACAAGAGTCTTCACTGCTCCCAACCGGGGTATGTTGTGAGGCTGAAGATAATGGGGAGGGGAAGGAGATGGGGAAAAAGAAAGTTGGGAAGTACCTGGCTATTCAGATCTAGTCACCAAACACGGCTAATGCCATTTCAAGCAAATTTTAACCAAATCCTGTACTGTGTGACAAATTCAGAAAGTCAATTTTTTTAAATTTTGCTCCCATGCCCTAAATCGAAAAAAAAACTAAAAAATAAATCATAATTATAATTTTAAGTTAATAAGTGTGTCTATCTGATGGAACCTGCATATTTCCTTATTTGAACTAGGAAATATTATCTAATAATAGAACATAAGATCTGTACAGCGTCCTTGAGGTGATTTTTCACAAAAACGGCGCTATACAAATCATCCAAATATTATTATTACTAAGCAATGTTCCGATTCTGAATAGTGGTCTTTCACCAGGGCGATGATACTTAAAGTATCTAACACTCTGTAACGCGCCGCAAATATACTTTTTATTATTTTAATATGAATTAAATGTGTTATGACACATATTAATTAAATAAAAGTTATTGGCGCACGCCGGGTTTGAACTTGCGACCTTTGGATTCGTAGTCGAGCGTCTTACCACTCGACCAAGGAGGCGGTCCAAATACAGCATATAAAAAAATCCCGCAAATACACTTTACGAGTAAATACCTATCAGTCGAATTTCAAGCGGCTATTTTGTACGCTGTCGCAACGCTGGCTGCGGGCGAAAATAAAGGTCCCGCGCCATCGCGTTCAAATCTTTTGAATTAGTTTTAAATCGTTATATCTTCGAAAATAATATACATATTTTAATAAAAAAGGAGAGTTTTAATCCCTATATACATATTTAATAATATACATATATACATATTTTAATAAAAAAGGAGAGTTATAATCCCTGACTGTTGTCCCTCCAAGAAACATTTTTATCTAGTACTAACGGACACTATGTAAAAGTGTCGTTTAAAATAAAAGTCACACGATTTTTTTTCTTTGCAATTCTCTTCCCTTTTTACAAATTTCGTTTGTACTCTATGTCTAATTTGTATCTGGTTTTCTCTATTTCTTAAAAACAATAAATTTAATAATATGCAAGCTTTCGTACCCTGGCGTAAACATTTATATTAGTAGCTAGGTACTTTTTACCTCCTTCCACAATGATCCCTTATCAAAGGCTAGAGTGCGTGGACAATACCTGATAACTAGAAAGAGACAGAAACAGTGTAAAACCCACCCTTGGCGAAGAGGGGTTTGTAATTGGTACCAAATCCACTCTTTACACCAAGAGGTCAGTTAATATTCTATAATTTATCGTAAAACTTATTATTTATGATAAAAAAATGCAAAAATTACGAATATTATTTTATCAAGACGCTTAGATATTGCCTGTTATCTTATGTTTCGGGTGTCGCTCGGATGGTCGGAAATAATCGTGTGACATCGGAAATTGCCCCGCCCCCAAATCCTAACACTTCTCGCGGTACCCTTATAGTAGTAGCTTATCTTAGCCCTGGTGCCCAGAATGCCCATTACGGTAAATTTTTATGGTCGGTGGCATTTTTCGGTCATTGGTGTCTACCGCTCGCCCGGTATGTTTATTTATCAAAAGTACAAAATAATACAGTAAGTAAACAATCATACGGTATATACTATTATTAACTTTAGTTTTACAGATTCATGTGAAATAGATACGGAAAGATCGTAAAATTTATTAGCATCTTTCGTTGTATCTGCAGAAAATTATTTAAATACAAGAAACATAAATGATCAATTAGCCCCGCGGGTAGCGACGTAGATTACTATTATTATTTTTCTGTGATTTATTGAACATGTCGTTGTATCCGCGGAAATCATAAACTGACGGAAATCACGTACGATACAACTATATAGAAACATCCCGCAAATACACTTTACTCCTATGTACCATCAGTCAATGAACACATTTCGAGCGGCTATTTTGTACGCTGGCTCCGGGCGAAAATAAAGGTCCCGCGCCATGGGTTGCGAATATTTTAAATTAGTTTTAAATCGCTATTTCTTCGAAAATAATGTACATATTTTAATAAAAAGAAATCTACGTAGTACTCAGCACCTCCCTGTTTTAAAACTATTTACGGAAAATTGAATAAAATTAGTAATGCAACGCAATTAACCGAAAACAAAGTCAGTGTTGGGTCATTAATAATGGAAAATTCATTATGGTTCAATTTTTTTTTTGTATAAATAATAATAATAATAGTAAATGGATAACTTTTATAGCGCCGTTTTTGTGGGAAAATCACCTCAAGGGCGCAAGCATGTATTTTACAAATTTTACAAATTATTACCATTTTCACTTAGTTCAAATCATTACTAAAATAATAATAATAATTGTCGTATTTTGCTGTTTTTTTTTTTTTTAAATACAGTCAAACGTGGTTATAACAATCACAGTAATAGCGATCATCCCCTACACTTCAGGCGGTAGCCATCTTACGGATTATAACAAAACTTTTAGAATAAAGAATTCTCTCGAAATCCATACTAGTAATCGATGTATTCAACAGATGCTCAAAAGTAGATTTGTGTTGAATTTTATTAGGTGTGCTAACAAAAATGATCCGGTCGGTAGCTGAGTGGACAAACGCGTCGGATTCCCACCCGGGCGTCGCGTCGTGCGTTCAATTCCTCTGCTGGCTAAGTCCTCCATCATTGCACAAGCAACATCTTCCGCTTCTTATGATGGCAGTAAGAGTTTTTCAAATATTGTCAGGTTATTCGTAACCCGGAAATGTTTGTCTTTCTTAAAAAAAAAAAAGATTTAATGAATATTTTAAGTAAATTTAAATAAGATATTTGTTTCATGGCGCCCCTTGATAGAGGTCGCCTATATTTTTTGAACAGTTTGAATGTATGGTGGATCCGGCGCTGTCGGGGCAATTACCCACTCTGCCTTATGGTTGATGCGGCACTGCTTGGAGTGACGTGACTTAGACGAGAGGTGATATCATCTGAACTACGCCTTGAGACAAGATGACCAATCCGAGGCTTATTTGGAATCCGAATCCTTTTACGAGGAAACACAACGGGTTGCCTCGGAAGGCTTGCACAGCTAATGTACATTTTATCAGCAACGTGAACTTTGTAGGTTTGATGACTCTGTTATACAGTTAACTATGTCAGTGACGGGAGGTACATAGTGATAGATTCCGATGTGTTTTATTTTTTATGTGAATAACGAACTGACATTTTAGTTGCCCAGAGACAGTGAGTCACAGTTAGGGGAGTGAATACCGCACAAGAGTCCCAACTGCTCCCAACCGTCTAGAGCCAGTTTGTTTGTTTTTGTATTTTTATTTATTAAGAAAAACATTATAATTTTCACAATAGTAGAACGAAGCACATAAGATAACTATACACATATAATATATACATGGCCTGTTCAAAAGAAAAGGTGAATTTAGAATTTTAGCTGGCTGCGTACATTCGATTATCGATTTTTTTGTTGTTGTTATGTTGGTACACATATGTTTATCATATGTTAGCATTATCAGCCATTTTGGATTAGTGGTTTGTTTTTGACAACTGGAAAGGTTAGTCACGTTTTTGTGTGTTCTTCGATTTTTTACTTTTGAAAAAATGGATCAAAGAATAAAATCCATGATTTGTTTTTCCACAACTCCAGGACGCTCATCGTCATTAACATCTTCTCGGCCTTCTGTAAAGCGCTTGTACCACTTATAAACACTTTTTCGAGACAAAGTAGACTCGCCGAATGCCACAGTCAACATTTTAAGTGCGTTGGAGCACTTTATTCCATTTTTAACGCAAAATTTAATACATATTCTTTTTTAAACAAAGATTTTAAACAAAGATTACAAAACATTACTTCTCAGAGGTATTTCAACGGTTTTAAAAAAAATTGAGCGAACTTTAGAATTTTCAATGATATAAAGACATAAAATCAACGAAAAGCTTTCGTCATTATTTAGGCAAACCTTCTGTTATTAGTGTTTGTGTGATATTTTGACTTAATAAATCATTTTAATGGTGTATTGATGTTGTTTTGTTTAATGTGTTCAAATATGTTTATTAAAAATGTCCGAATTCCATGTGGGCGGTAATTAATAGGATATCCAACATCCTTTAATATATCTTTGTTTCTTTCCATCGAGTCAGTATAAAGTCAATCGTCCTGACTACACTGTTTCGCAAAGGTACCTCTCCGTGTTCTCCAAATATATATCTATGTAAGAGCAGGGATTTATTTTATTGGTATCCCCAATATGTACAGCGGTAAGGCCGCCGACTGCAAAGTTAAATGTGTCAAGACGTACAGCGTTTGGCTCTTTGTAAATTAAATCTGCATCGATTCAGATCGCTTTCTGAAAACCGTTTCAATCGAACGGTTACCCGCTAGTAATGGCTATAATCAGATAATTGGGTGACGGTTTATACAATTTATAATTGTTTGTTATTTCAATTAAGAAATGAAACCGAAATATTGACTTCGATAACGGAAGTTAGGTTTTGAATACAAAAGATTACGAGAAAACTGCCATATTTTTCAGGAAAGGTATAATTTTTTTGAGAATGTTGTGTGGCTTAAGAGAGTGCGGAAGGGTGTGAGACGAGGAAGGGTAAGGTTGATAGGTATCTGGATATTCAAATCTGGTCACCAAACACGGGTAAAGCCATTTCAAACAACTTTTAGATTCTGAATGGTGGTCTTTCACCAGGGTACTGTGGCATCCCCAATTGGAGAATTGTTGTAAGGCTGAAGAGAGTGAAGAAGGGAAGGAGATGGGGAAGAGGAAGGTTGGAAATTATCTGAATATAAGTAATTTCTAGCAGCTTTTCGATTTTGAATGGCGGTCTTTCACCAGAGCGATACTAAGAGTATCTACACAAGCTTTATTTATCTCACGTCCCTGTAGGGGTAGGCAGAGAGGATGTGACGTTACACAACTCTGTCTTGACGCACGCTTCCCGCATTCACATGCATGCATTCTCGTTACGCGGAACATTTTTTATTTGCGCCAACAGCGTTCAGTCCTTCATTAAAAGGAAAAAAAAGAAAATAAGAATGAAGACAGTTAACATTTTGGTACTAAAAATTTCGGATCTGTAGTCCACCAGTGAAAAGGACACTCTTCCTGGCGTTCTGTACTACCCTATACAAGTGCGAGCTCTGGATCAATTTCGAGAAGAGTAGCATGGAAAGGCTTCGGGTTCAATACAACAACGCCTACCGCATGATGTTCAGTCTTCCCAGGCACTGCAGTGCTTCCGGTATGTTCACCGAGGTAGCAAGGAAAGGATCAACAACTTTAGAAATGATCTCATCATGGAATCCCGTCAGATCCTGAATTCTAGTGTAGAAGCTTATTGGAGTAAGTTATTGACCCCATCAATCTTAACGCTGCCAAGATGGGCTCCCTCTTGATGGCCTTTCGCAGACATAAGACTTATTGTCCTCAATTCATTAGTTTTTTTTTTTTATTATTTATTTGTTTATCTTTTCCTTCATTATTGTGTGTATTACAACTTTTATTTTATTTTATGTATTATTATAAATTATGGAATGTATTGCATTGCACTACTCCTGAATACCTACTGAAATAAAACTATCAATAGTATCAATACCGTAAGCCGTCTTCTGCCACGTTCGTTGTAAAAATTGCTCATACATACAAAAGTTTTAAATTTTTTTCCGATTACGGTCCTTTACGATTTACTCACTATGTTCCTTTTGATGTGTGTGCCGTGACTAAACCTCGCGGGAGCGGGTTTTTATCTGCTAGTTATTATTATTATAATATACTCGTATGTTAAAAACTTTTGGGATGCATGAGTATCAGCTTTTTCATTGAGTCGTTGATAATAATTTATCGGCTATTCTGTTTCATACGAGTCTTATAAACTCACTCAGGTCTATGCAGGTCGCTAATGCATCGTGTAACAAGACAGTCGTGATTATACACTAATAATATATAAGTGTTGCAGAAAAAATGATCACGACGCCATGGAAAATTCCGAGATTCTGAGAATTTCAGTTTGGACTGATAACGATGACCATTTTTGGCTCGTTCACACCCCTTCTCTCGCGCTTTTTACAAATCTCTTGGACCTCGTCGAAGTCCAGTGACCTTTGAAATTAATGATTGGTCTTGCCCATTTCGTGTGGTCAACCTAGATTTTTTTTAACCAGTTTATTGGTGATTTTATTGTCGTTGCTGGTAAAGTGGAGAGCATGGGAAGTAAAGAAGATTGGCGATTCGTTCGCTGGACCGAACAGTCTCACAGACGTCTGGAATGTCGGTGTCAATTGCGCCTCAGCAATACAGAGGAGTAGGAAAATACAAAAATACTAACTTTATTATTCTTTAAAAAACTTTTTTTAATATAGCAACACTGGGTCGACCTTTGAAATTTAATGTACATTTATTTTTTTAAGCTGACCGTGAAATTGACGATTTAAATGTATGCACATTGTTCTAACACGGCCTCCATGGTCGAGTGGTAAGACGCTCGACTACGAATCCAAAAGTCACGGGTTCAAACCCGGCGTGCGCCAATAACTTTTATTTAATTAATATGAGTCATAACACACTTAATTCTTATAATAATAATATTTGCAGCAGAGTGGTAGATACTCTAAGTATCGCCCTGGTGTAATACCACCATTCCGAATCGAAACGTTGCGTGAAATAGCTTTAACCGTGTTTGGTGACCAGATCTGAATAGCCAGGTACTTCCTAACCTTCCTATCCTTCCTCTTCCCAATCTCCTTCCCCTCCCCACTACCTTCAGCCTCACAACATACCCTATTTGGGGATGCCATAGTATCACCGGTTCTAGACGGTTGGGAGCAGTTGAGACTCTTGTGCGGTATTCATTTAAAAATCCAATCATAAATAATCAAATTTTTTATTATTGGTTTTTATTTATTTTTTTGTAATTATATTTTATCCACTTGATATTAAAATAAACATACAAAATCTCTACTAGTTTTGTTAAATAATCTTATTTTTTTAGAACCATTACAAAATAAATAAATCTTAACAGCTTCTAAAATACCTATTACAAATGTAATAATTTTCAATTTTTGATTAATACGTGTCATAACACATTTGATTAATATAAAATAACATATAGTATATTTGCAACATGTTCCAGAGTGGTAGATACTCTACTAAGTATCGCCCTGGTGAAATACCACCATTCAGAATCGAAACGTTGCTTGAAATGACTTTAGCCGAGTTTAGTGACCAGATCTAAATATCCAGGTACTTCTCAACCTCCGCCTTTCCTTCCCCATATCCTTCCCCTCCCCAATATCTGTAACCTCACAACACACCCTGATTGGGGATGCCATAGTCTCACTGGCTCTAGACGGTTGGGAGCAGTTGGGACTCTTGTGTGGTATTCACTATAAAAGAAAACAAAAAAGAAATGCATATCAAAACATAACTCAATTTTAGTTACTTCTTTCGACAGCTGTAGGCCACGTGGGTGCTTTACATTTTTTTTTTAATTGCTGTTTAAACGTCACTAACACCTTTCTTATGCATAAACTGAACTCAAACCAGATCATTAAGACTAACCTCCCATCTGCTCCCGTCCCATCCTTCTTCCTTTATCTCAGTCCCATGTTCCCTTCTCATTCCCACCTTCTTCCCCCCCCCCCAAAAGATAAGACTGTATATACATAGCCTGTTCAAAAGAAATGGTGAATGTTGGGTTTTCGCGGGCTGTGTACATTCGATTATCGATTTTTTTTTGTCATGTTGGGACACATATGTTTATCATATGTTAGCATTATCAGCCATTTTGGATTAGTGGTTTGTTTTTGACAACTGGAAAGGTTAGTCACGTTTTTATGTGTTCTTCGATTTTTTACTTTTGAAAAAAATGTATTAATGAATAATATGTATTAAATTTTGCGTTAAAATGGAATAAAGTGCTCCAACGCACTTTAAATGTTGACTGTGGCATTCGGCGAGTCTACTTTGTCTCAAAAAAGTGTTTATAAGTGGTACAAGCGCTTTACAGAAGGCCGAGAAGATGTTAATGACGATGAGCGTCCTGGAGTTGTGGAAAAACAAATCATGGATTTTATTCTTTGATCCATTTTTTTCAAGCCCGCGAAAATTCAAAATTCACCTCTTCTTTTGAACAGGCCTCGTATATACGAGTATATATATATATATACTGTCACACTTTATTTATAATATTTATCATCAGCAGAGAAAAACTTGTAATTGGCACGATTTGTTATTTTTTTATTACATATGTATTAATTATTGTTGATTTTCTGTTAATTTAAAAAAAAATTTATATTTTTGCAAGTATTACAAATGTTGATTTTGAAAACACGAAAAAAGGTCTTTTTAAATATTGGAAGTCTTAAAAACCCATCCTGATCCAAAAGCTATCTTGTATAATGCAAGCGGCATGTAATCATGGATAATTGAATGCTTAATTTTTACGCAAGAAATTTTCCACCGGCTTCTTACTGTTCTTGAAATTCTTATCGAAAGTTCTTCCAAAATACCGTTTCGTACGGATTATCCGGATCAACGGCACTTCGACAGTCCAAGAGAAAGACCGCAGATCTCCTCAGACCCCAGACCTCAGACACGAAGCGGGGAACAAGAACAAGTGTTGCTGGGAGGGAGACGCAAGGTCTGGCGGGAGAAAGAGGGGAGAGGCGGGAGAGACGGCGGTAGAAGGCAGCGTTGCCATGTCTAGCTGTCTATAGATCTAGGGAAGAACGAAGGGATTCCAGGAGAGAAAGGGAATTTATGACCAAATCTGGGGAGATTTAGAATAACTATGGCGAGATCCGAATGTGGGAGGTGGGTGGGAGTCAAAATTATGAGTATCGGTTTGCAGCCGCCCCCATGAAATCATAAATGTATCTTTGAGGCTGAAAAGAGCAGGCATGAGGAGATGGGTAAAACGAAGGCTGAAAGTATCCGGCTATTTAGATCTAGTCACTAAAGACAGTCAAAGTCATTTCAAGCAACTAATGGTTTGATTCGAAGCTAATATTTGACAAGCCTAGTTTCAAACGCCCTTCTCTCCATGAAATCATAAATGCCCAGAAAGGCGAAAAATGTAGAAATTTCAGTTGCATTGTCTAACATTAAAAGTTACGTTTAGAACCGGCTAGTAGCTGTGAGGACAAACGCGTCGGGTTCGCACCCGGGCGTCGTATATTCGATTCCTCTGCTATCTAAGTCCTCCGTCATTGCACAAGCATCATCTTCCGCTTATTATGATGGCAGTATGAGTGTTTCAAATATTGTCAGGTTATCCATAACGCGGGAATGTTCATCTTTCTTAAAAAAATAAAAATTAGAACCAGCCACCCGATACGAATATATTAGCATATTGAACAATATAAGGTATATCTAGGTATTGTTTTCTGCATTATGTTGACATCACTGAACGCCACCTGTGTGCAGTCGCTTAAGGTTTCGACATTCTGGTCCGTAACCTTGTCCATTCAGGAAGTCTATAATAATATATTTTATTTTTAAAATTGTTAATGGTATTATAGACAGCCCTGATTTACTTAGCTTAATTACCTTCTATGTACCTAACAGATCCACTCGATCCAAAATTCTTTTTAAATGTAACAACAATATCAGGACTGAGTCATCGTTTATAACAATCATTATCGTTTTGAATCAATAATTCGTATGTCTGGAAAAACTAATACTCGCTTGTACCTAGATTGCATGCAGTGAGTAATTCTATCGCTGAAATAGTAGATATATTCAACTGCACTGAATCTAGTTACAAGAAGGCTATAATAACATACCTCTTTCTAAAATACTAGTGTTAATTTTCTTGGGCGTAATCAAATCGTCGCATCAAATGTTTTTGGGCGCATTGTTATTTTTTATGTCATTGTTATTTTTTATGTCACTGTTATTTTATTTTATATCTATGTTATGTAAAAGCCCATGTGGGCGTATATAAATAAATAAATAAATAAATTGTATTTTATTTCATTTGTTTGGGAGACCAACAGTTTACATACATACTAGGTAAAATATTATATAGGTAGTATTAATATAACCATTTATAGGTTTCCACTTAACTATAATACATAAAAATGATTTTAATCTCTCCTATGTCGTATAGGTAACTCAACGAGAGTTGAAACAAACAATACATGCTTAGCTTTGAGTGTATTGTGTATCGGTGTACTCTCCAGTGGCGATGTATTTACGATACGTCATAAATAAAGAGCCCTTTTGTCTTGATTACGCACACTTATTGTCACTAATGGAAAAGGGTCAGCAAGTACTCGTATTTACGATGATTCTTCTATTTATTTATTATTTATTTATAAATTAACGGACTAAAGTCCAATTACAAAAATACATATAAAACACGAAATATAAAAAAAGAGTAACAGAGAAGAAATAGCATTTAAATTGAAATAAATGAAGCGATGACAAAAATAAGGCAAAATAAACATAAGAGAGAACATTCAAGCCATGGTCTTAGTCAAAGTTTTGGTAGAGTCGTAAAGAATGACGAAAATCATTTAGACTGCTACCAAAAATTTCAAGACCATGGCTTGAGTTAACAAGTCTTGACATTCTGGACATTGGAGAATTATACCCGTAATTAGTATTGTGATGATTGAGGAACAGCAATTCATTGTTTCTGAGTCTACGGCAAGGAATGTTGAACTGGATAAGTTGCAACAGAGAAGGTGAGTCAATAAAACAATTAATAATTTTGTAAATGAAAATTAAATCGAAGTCTTTCCTGCGCTTTTCTAATGAAGACATTTTCAATAATTGTTCAATTTCATCATATGAATAATCGCCTCTTTCTCGCCCCAATCTCCATGCAATACCGCGTAAGAAGCGATGTTGTACGGATTCAATATGATGAATATGAACGGTATAGAAAGGGGACCAAATTACACTAGCATATTCTAAATGAGGGCGAACTAATGAGCAGTAAAGGGTTTTTAGAGTCTTTATATTCTTAAAGTCACATGCAATTCTATTGATGAAGCCAAGAAGTTTTAATGATTTATTAACTACATTATTAATGTGATCACGAAAAGAAAGATTATAGTCTATAGTGACACCAAGATCTTTTATAGATCTGACGGTAGATAGGGAGACACTATTTAATTTATAATTGAAGAGGATCGGTTTATGAGTTCTATGAAATGACATAATTTTACATTTATCAATGTTTAATTTTAGGCAGTTAGTTTCACACCATTCATTAAATGAATCAATATCACTTTGGAGAAGAATACAGTCATGAAAAGATTTTATTATTTTAAGGATCTTATTGTCATCTGCAAAAAGCCAAAAACGCGAGGAAGAAAATACTTTGCCAATGTCGTTAATAAATATGTTAAAAAGGAGAGGAGCTAGATGGGCACCTTGGGGTACTCCAGACGTTACTTTAATATTAATAGATTCAAAGTTATTAATTTTGACTCTTTGTTGTCTATCATTTAAATAAGATTTGAAGAAAGATAATAAAGGATTTCTAATACCGATAGCATGAAGTTTGGCGATAAGAATTGAGTGATTAACTTTATCAAAGGCTTTAGAAAAATCAGTGTAGAGAACATCTGCCTGAGAGTTATTGAAAGTGCATTTGCAGCATGTGCTGTTGAAAATAATATTATAATCTGTAATTAGCATCCATGATCGTGCTCGAGAATGTTCCAAATCGGGGAATACCACGAATTACTGGATACCTCGCATTATTTTTTTTTAATACTCCTTAAATTCAGTATTTTATTGAGAACTGTATTTTAAGAACGTTCAGTATTTTAATAACAATGAAATAAAACAACACCCATCTTCTAATTAACTGACTTCAACAGGCTTTGGCTTCGATCGCTCGAGTGTTAAATAATCAGTAATTGTAACTAACTAACTAACCATCACGCCGTTTCCTCGCAGGGGTAGGCAGAGAGGACGGACCGCCTTATAACTCTGTCTTGGCACACACTCCTTTCTTCATTTACATTCATACATCGTCTGATACATACTCTTCTGTTATTCTGACTCTTCACATTTACTTGATCGTGCCATGTCTTTCTCAGGCGTCCTCGACTTCTTCTTCCGTTCATTTTCACATGATATATTCTTTTCACAATCCTTTCTTCATTCATTCGCTCTACATGCCCAAACCATCTAAGCGTCCCTTTCTTGATCCTATTCATTACGCTCACATCCACAAACGGAACGTGCTGTACGTAAGCTATGAATGGGTGGGTGTGAGTACTGTCCCGACCTCAACTCTGATTGAGAGGCCTATTCGTAATACTGGGAAGTTTTTCGCATTCTGGGGATTTTTCGATACCTTTGCTAGGGAGCTATTTTTCGACCTGGCAACGCTGGCGGAAGGCGAGGGGAGCGAGGAGGGGGCAGAAGAAAAAGGCGGAGGGGCTGACCAAGAAACGTCCAGTCTGCGAGCCTCCGCCAAGGTCGCGCATTCCGCGCATTTCATTCGCGCCGGCGTTCCTTGCCCCGGTGGCGCGGGGATTCGAAAGGCGGTCCGCTTCGGCTGGCAAAAAATAGCCGAAAAACAGGCTCTGGGAATTTGAATAAGTAGATTGAAGAGTGCGAGGTGATAAGAAATGAGAGGGAGCCGGGTCTGACCAAATGCCCATGCTCGTACTAGGAATGTATCCACGCTCGACTGCGAATCCAACGGTCGCGGGTTCAAACCCGGCGCGCGAAAATAACCTTTATTTAATGATTCAATAAAACAAATTTATAACTTTATTCCACTTTTTTTATTTTTTGACTGGACTGGTTTCAGCCTATAACGGCCATCTTCAGACTAGTACAGGTTGTTCTTATTCTATGGCTTATATACTATTTTTGGGATGTTAGGGGTAGTAAACCATGATTTTAACTTTAATTATGTTTATCAGTATTGCTGCATGATTTTACTAGTTACAAGTTACTTTTAGTTTATTATTTTATATTTCTATCTGGTATGAATTTTTATTTAAGATGGGTTACAGTTGTATTTCTCTAAATATGATTTTACGATGTATTTATATAATGCTGTACTTATATAAAGGTTGGTGAATACTGATTATTAATGAGTTTATTTTAGGTTTTCCCATCTTGATTGTGATGTCTAGATTTTCCATAAAATTTCCTAATTATTGGGTTACTCCCAGTATTATGGTATTGTGATTATATTTATGCACTTTTACAGTAGATTACTTTTATTATTATCATTTATTTGGTACATAATTTCTCGATATCGAGGAATTTTTAAGTGCTATGCACTTGGGTAATAACTTACATTTATTGTTATAAATTTATAATTTATAAATTAACAAAATTAAAAAATTGTTTCTTAAATCATTCAAATGGAATTCCACCATGAATTAACAGTAAAATTAGAAATAATAACTTTTATTTAATCAAAATGTGTCATAACACATTTAATTCATATTAAATAATAGTATATTTGCGGCACGTTTAGATACTCTAAGTATGGGCTTGGTGAAAGACCACCATTCGGAGTCGAAACGTTGCTTGATTGAAATGGCTTTAGCCGCGTTTGTGACCATTCCTGAATAGCCAAGCACTTCCATCTCCTTCCCCCCCCTACTTCAGTTAGCCTCACAACATACCACAATTGGGGATGCCATAGTCTCACTGGCTCTAGACGGTTGGGAACAGTTAGGACACAATAAAAAATAAAAGTGAATACCGCACAAGAGTCCCAACTGCTCCCAACCGTCTGGAGCCAGTGGCATGCGCAATTGGGGTATGTCGTGAGGATGAAGGTAGTGGGAAGGGGAAGGAGATGGGGACGAGGAAGGTTGGCAAGTCCCCGGCTATTCAGATCTAGTCACTAAAGACAGTCAAGTTGCTTGCTTGACCGTCATGACGGTTCGATTCTGAATATTGCAAGGTAATATTTGACATGTCTAGTTTCAAACCCGCGAACTCTATGTCCGTAGCCAAGGAGCTTTCAGCTATTTAACGGAGGTTGTCAAGATACCTTGATGATTTGGGCATGAATAAGAAAACAGATAAAAACATGAGGGTAGACACCATTCAAGGAAGGGGCACATACATAGTAGTGATTTAAATTAAAATAATAATAATAAATGGATAACTTTTATAGCGCCGTTTTTGTGGGAAAATCACCTCAATATAAAATCATCCATTAAAACCACCTATGATCCGTATATCTATATCGGTGTTTACACTAATTACATTATCGCACAGGTACATGTGCATAGCCAATCAGTCGTTAGGCTATGGCCGGTCAAACAGATTTCGCACTAAGCGAGCCAATAGCGGTAGAATACACAGGTGAACTCCTAGCGTGGAGGAAAATGTATATTATTGTGTATAAACATCATGTTAAGTAAATAAATAAATAAAAATGATTAAAATACCGCCTGCAGTAGATGGTATTATGTTTACTATAAAGGATCGGTTACACGTTACCGTACAAAAATATAAAATAAAACTTTTTTTTTTGGTCTCAACGATACAATGTTTTCCTTGGATTTTCACGAATATTCCACCCCTCGAAGTTTCGCGTTACCACCCTGAAACACGCTGTATATTATCTAAAGTAAGGCATCCAGTAGAGGAAGGCTCTTCGTGAGAATCTCTCCAGTTCCAAACTGTTGAATAACCGTTGCGGTTTGATACCGTTTGTAACACTTCGCGTTATAGCGATGCGGTATATAATATGATTATTTATTAAAATTTGGTTTCGTTGCCCGCTAATTCTTAGAAAATCCCATTATTAAACACCGCCTCAGATCGGAATTCGCCGGTTTGCCGAATTGAAGTCGCGTTAGATGAGGCACTGTTACACTTTTTATGGTATAAAACGAAGACAGCGGATAAATGATTGAAAATACAACTATACAAATAACAATATTAAAAAAAAACTTTTAGGTGAAGACGTAGGTTATAGTAGACACAAGATATAATATAAAGCTAAGCGAAAGGAGGAAATACTTTTTATGGGCGATCTCATAAGTTAAAATGTAGCTCAATCAGTGTCATTAACACGGTTGAGCGTTATTTTCATTAAAAGGTACACATATGGATAAAATGGAATTCCACAACGAATTAACAGTTTCAGAAATAGAGCGAATGAACGAAGAAAGGAGTGTGAAAAGAATATATGATGCGAAAGTGAATGGAAGAAGAAGTCGAGGACGCCCGAGAAAGACATGGCACGATCAAGTAAATCAAATACTTGAATCGGGTCATGTGAAGAGTCAGAATAACAGAAGAATATGTATGAGACGATGTATGAATGTAAATGAAGCAAGAAGTGTGTGCCAAGACAGAGTTGTATGGCGGTCCGTCCTCTCTGCCTACCCCTGCGGGGAAACGGCGTGATGGTTGGTTAGTTAGTTAGTTAGTTATAAATAGAAATATTAAAGATCTTCATCAATTTTCATGGACTTAACCCCTGCTAAGCGTTGAACTGACAAAGCGCGAGTTTTTATTTGTATTTTTTTTTTATTTCAATTTATTTTTTATTGTATTTATGAGAAAACAGAGATACAAACAAATAAACAATATTAAACATACAGTATAGAGAATTTGCCTGCATCCAACCTGTTTCTCACAGTTAGTCTTTCAGAACACCTTTCGATCTACCTGTCGTTTTAAAGTGGAAGGTGCTTATCTTAGAGTATACAAGAGGTAGCCCAAGCCAAAGCCAGTGAAGTCAGTTTTGGACTTGTTTTTGATGATTTTAACATGACTCGGCGCAAATGGGCGTGGCTAAGACTAAGGCTACGGTATTTATACATCCATTCATATCACATATCGACATAATGTTTTTGTGTATTCGTATAGCCACTTTTTCACAGTATTTTTATCAACAAAAATATAGCATCTAACCTAAAAAACCGTTTAGTTGTGTCAAGTTTAGTGGCAAAATAAAAAATGTGGGCGGAGTCCCGCCGTTAACCAGCGAAAATAACCAGCTTAAGATCATTACGACAGTATATAGAAGCCGTCTAAGAAATTTTTTGTCTCTTTCTCTCTCATGGTGTACGATGTAAAAACTCGGAAAAAGTGATTTATTACAATTTCGGATGGGTTGGGTAAAACAAATTAGCTATCCCTCCATATATTGTTCCTTCAAGGTGCTTATAGTATCGAACTGGCGAGAGAAAACCATTCAGTTTCGAGATCATTCCAACTCGTCTTCTCCCCAACTTCTTACAATCCACATATCCTGCAGTCTCACAAATTCCCCAATTTATCTATGGACTGTTGTACGAGAAAATGGTATTACTGTACTAGCTGCAAAATTGGGCTTTCTTCTATGACTCTAATCCATGTGGCGAGTGTTTGTATGAAAGACCAATCGATAATTTACATCTGCAGAAGGTTGGCAACAGCTATCAGTTTGTTCGATCTGCCAACGTACCGCCCTGGTCAAAATAAATATTCCGCAGTGTCACGACAAGATGATTAAAGCCTCTTCTGCTGATATCTACTGGCAATAGGCAGCCCTATTATTTTAAATTCGTGACGGCATCTTTTTTGCTGCGACGATGGGTCAATGATCTTTGAAATGCGGTCAGCGAAGTGCACTCTTTTGGTAAATTAATCGTCTTCTACTGCTCTACGGCTGGACAATTCAGGGTATTAGGATGTTGGGATTTTTAAGCCATTCGATAGAATCTGGTGTCGCGTGTCGTGCAGCATTGATGAGCCCCGGGAACTGATAAAGTGGACAATATTTAACAATGTGCTTTTTGGTTTGAATTTATCCATGTTCACATCATTCAGTCCTCATTTGTGCAACATATACGTAAAGCGTACTGTCTAATATTGTTTGTCAAAGCTTTGACAACAAATTGGCATGCCACTTTAGAAGCAAAGTCTTACATAGACTTTATGATTTAGTTTATCTATGTTCTACTAATGTAAGTTTTTATTTTTAGTGACTGCTTTTCCGGCGTTCGAGGCCATTATCAAACTGTGGTTAGGCCGCGTGGAAACAACTCATTTATATGATTTTAGTTTACTATTTAGTTACTAACTGCGGTAAAAACTGAATTATCTTGAAATTCTAAATTATGGTAGACACGCTTAGTATCGCCCTGGTTAAAGATCACCAATCAGAATCGAAACATTGCTTGAAATGGCTTTATCCGTGTTTTGTGATCAGATGTGAATATCCAGGCACTTCTCAACCTTTCTCTTCCCATTTCCTTCTCTTTCTCGCTTTCTTCAGTCTCACAACATTCCAGCATTGTGTTGCCATAGTCCCATTGTGCTAGATACTCTCAGTGTCGCCCTGGTACAAAGACCACCATACAGAATTAAAACTTTGTTTGAAATAGCTTTAGCCATCTTTGGTGACCAGGTCTAAATAGCCATGTGGTTCTCAACCTTCCTCTTCCCATCTCCTTCTCTTCCCCGCTTCCTTCAGTCTCACAACATACCTTAATTGGGGATACCACAGTTTAACTGGCTCTAGACGGTTGGGAGCAGTTGGGACTCTTGTGCGGTATTCATTACACATATATTTTTTAAGCCAGGTACTTCTTCACCTTCCTCTTCCCCATCTCCTTCTCTTCCCCGCTTACTTCAGCCTCACAACCTACCCCGATTGGGGATGCCATAGTCCCACTGGCTCCGGAAAGTCTGAAGCAGTTGAGATTCTTGCGCGGTATTCACATAAACAAAAAACTATATGTAATGCACAGCGGAATGATGGTTTATAGAACAAGGTCCATGCAGCATCGTCATCTGTAATCATAGCCGGAGTGTGTTCTGAGAAACGGCGGTGAATGTGGAGCCATTATTATTATCTTAGCTTCCCAACTATCGCATATTGGTGAAAGTCACCCGTTGCTCGGCGTTCAGCGCTAATACCGGTGACAGGCCATTTACCTTTGGATTAATGGATAATTAGGTGGAAGCCATTTATCCGCATCTGACTTTTGATCTTGGGTCATTTTTGAAAAAAACGCTTTGTTGCTCGACATTATAATTTAGGTAAGATTTAGTTTTAAACCACTTTGCCATGATACAAATTTGTCTAGTAGATTCTATTGGATCCAACCTCAGAGCAATAATACGTGTACAATGCCTGTTTAAAAGAAAAAGATGAATTTTGAATTTTCACGGGCTGTGTACATTCGATTATCGTTTTTTTTTTTGTTATGTTGGTACACATATGTTTATCATATGTTAGCATTATCAGCCATTTTGGATTAGTGGTTTGTGCTGGAAAGGTTAGTCTCGTTTATGTGCGTTCTTCGATTTTTTACTTTTGAAAAAAATGGATCAAAGAATAACATCCATGATTTGTTTTTCCACAACTCCAAGACGCTCATCGTCATTAACACACAAAAACGTGACTAACTTTTCCAGTTGTCAAAAACAAACCACTAATCCAAAATGTCTGATAATGCTAACATATTATGAACATATGTGGATAGTCGAATAATTTCGCGAAAATTAAAATTCGGAGGGATAGCTTGTGTTTTTTTTCAATAACTCCACACAAAGAGGGTTTGAGGGGGCCTATATCTTTGGGGATGCTTGTGGAGGGTCTTTTTGAGGAAAGGAAGGAGTGAACTTGGGTCTTGAAGAAGCCCATGTTGAAGGAGGGAGGAAACACAGAGGCCGGCAAATCGTTCCATGGCCGAGCTGTTAAACATAAGAATGAGTCGTGAAAGCGACCCATTTTCATGTATTGAATGTCAACTGTGTACAATGTTGGGCGCGCGTTTGGCGCCCAATTGGTGAAAATAAGTTCGGTCAAAAATACTTGAAACTGTTTAAATACCTCTGAAAAGTGATGTGTTATAATCTTTGTTTGGTCTTATTTGAACATTCGCGCATAGCACATATTACCATCATGTTTGATTTGTTTGTATAACCACTGCAAGTTTTTTAACTAACACAAATATAGGAAATAACCTCAAAAATCATAGCGTATGTTATGCGACTCGATGATGTGAAGTTAGCGGGGACGCAGAACATCCTTACATAATTAGAAGTGCTGCAATATTATGTGAAGACTTTTCTTGTCTCTTTCTCTCTCATGGTATACGACGTAAAAACCCGGAGAAAGTGATTTATCGCAAATGTGTATAGCTTGTGTAAAAATATTAGCTATACCTCCTTATATCGTTACTCCAAGACTTTGATTTGAACGGAGAACATTCTTACTTACTTAAAAGTGCTGCAATATTATGTGAAGATTTTTCTTGTCTCTTTCTCTCTCATGGTATACGACGTAAAAACCCGGAGAAAGTGATTTATCGCAAATGTGTATAGTTTGGGTAAAAATATTAGCTATACCTCCTTATATCGTTACTCCAAGACTTTGATTTGAACGGAGAACATTCTCACTTACTTAAAAGTGCTGCAATATTATGTGAAGATTTTTCTTGTCTCTTTCTCTCTCATGGTATACGACGTAAAAACCCGGAAAAAGTGATTTATCGCAAATGTGTATAGTTTGGGTAAAAATATTAGCTATAACTCCTTACATCGTTACTCCAAGACTTTGATTTGAACGGAGAACATTCTCACATACTTAGAAGTGCTGCAATATTATGTGAGGACTTTTCTTGTCTCTTTCTCTCTTATGGTATACGACGTGAAAACCTGGAGAAAGCGATTTATCGCTAATTCGTATTGGTTGGGTAAAAATATTTAGCTCTCTCTCTCCGTGTATATTCTTAGTCCAAGGATCCGATTATATTTACATAACCTGAAAGAGACGCAGCTGTATTCCGGGTATCCACGAACGTCCGCCATCGGCCATCTGCCGTCTGACCCGAACACTTGGCACGTGTGAACCACGACATCCATCACGCGCGTTTAGCAGCCCGGGATGACAAGATGGATGCTACTCGCTGTGGCCGTTTGACCTCCGCAAAGATATTCCGCGGGCGCTGAAAAAAACCTGAAAATACATGCTGATTTGCAATTTAAATAGCCTCTCGTGTTTTGGCGTGAGTTATACCGATTCGTCCCACACCACGCAAACAGGCGTGTCTAATGTCGTCGCCGGAAAGGCAAAAAGGGCTGAAGCGTCATTTTGGGAAGTTTTCACCAGTTTTTTGTTGTTGTTAAACTAACTAACCATCACGCCGTTTTCATTTACTCGTTGTTTCGTTATTTCGTTTACTAGTTACCCCATTGATTCTTCTATTTGTTGGTTCGCTGCTTCATAGATTCGTTATTTTGTTTACTCGCTACTCTACTAATTATTTGATTCTTTGGTTCGCTGCTCCATTTACTCGTTGTTTCGTTATTTCGTTTACTCGCTACTCCACTGATTCTTCGATCAATTGGTTCGCTCCTCCATAGATTCATTGTTTCGTTATTATGTTTACTCGTAACTCCAAAGATTCTTCGCTTTGTTGGTTCGCTGCTCTATAGACTCGTTGTTTCATTATTTAGTTTGTTCGTTACCCCATTGGTTCGCCGATTCGTTGGCTGGTCGGTCTCCGTGCCACCGGTGCAGACATTCCGTCGCCTCGCAGCGCCGCGGGCCCCGCAGACTTTCTTCTTCTCGCTGTCGGCCGCAACATTGGCTTGATCGTGATCAATCTACCGGCTCGCTAGCTGCAGTCGTGGAAACACACTATGATTATACCCAGCCATACTTATTTTTGTGAAATATCACCTCAAGGACGCTTTGCAAAACTACTAAGAACTATGATAAAAACTATATTCTCTGTTTTACTTAATTAAACGATAAATTGGTTGGATTTACATTTATGTCGCGGGATGTGTTATATATAATATTTCGTATTCTAGACATTTTGAACAGTGCCAGGGGAATATTTGTCCCTCTTCCCGTGTCAACTGTGGGTAGAGGTGCATTAATGAGGAAATAATCTTCTCTAACCGGTGAGCGGTAAGCAGGCTGATTTTTGCTACTGTAGAGATTTTTGTGTATAGTTTATATGCAAATACTTATGGTGAAATTTTGTACTGTGTTTTTTGTGTTTATGGCAATATTTTATTTGACTTGAAACGGTTCAGGCTTACTAGTAGTAATTGGAGATGATCGATATCAGAATTGGGTGTACCTGCGGTTCCAGTTACTTGTGACCGGTGAGGAACCGGTTATTTATCCAGTTATTTTTGGAACCGGTTCCTGGTGCTAGAAAAGTTTTTCCAAGAAAATTGTTTTATTATATAAGAAATAAAACTCTCACCACTAAAAAAAAAACATTTAACGGGGTGGTGGGAGGGAGGGGGGTTGCTAAAGAAATTCTGAAAATGAAAAAAAAACCGGTTCCTCAGCAAAAAAAAAAACAAAAGAACGGATAAAGGAAATACGATATTTTTATTTGCGAAAATTAGGAACCGGTTCTTCGGAAAAATAATATCGACGGTTCCAGTGACCGGCTTTAAACCGGGACAGGAATATCGACCATCTCTAATAGTAATAGTACTATAGCAATAATAATAATATCTACAACAATTCGAAAATTAAATATTGTATGTATTTTTAAATTGAAATTAAGGTTTTCAAAACTTCTATCTATTTATGTTTATTGCTTACTTTCTAAAAATATGAGTTTCTAGCTTCTAGTTATTTATCAGAAATGTATATAAGTACCATTTAATAATTCCAAATGTTTAACTTTATTCCAATCATTAAAATGGAATTCCACCACGAATTAACAGTTTACAAATTAGAAATAATAGTATATAAGTACCCTAACTTGTATTTTAAGGGGCCAATTTAGAGGTGAAATTTCTTCATGCCTCTCTTTGATATTTTTATCTGATAAAAACGAGGTCCTGCTAGCTGCGAGAGTGGAGGCTTTACAAAGGGTTTTCTTTATCTAACCAGCCAACACGTAATTTCAAATAATACCATGCAGCTCTGTCTTGGCACACACGTAACCTAACCCAACTTTCCAAGTCTCAGGTTAAGTAAAAACAAATGTTTAAAAAAAATCCAGGAGTTTAATTATTCCTCTGTGTGAAGCCGCGAGCATCGCAAGGTCATTGTAACCCATACCGGTTCCGGCATTGAAACTGCGGAAAGTAGGTCGGCAGTCTGAGGCCGTTATCGGAGACCCGGCAATGCTACACCACACCAACACACAACCACACCACACCACGCCACACCACCAGAATGTCACACTAACACAATACCACACCGAGAGGATACCGTCCCAATAGAATTCCACAAAATACCACACCACATCAACAACCAACCACACTGATAGAATACAACCACACTGATAGAATTCATCCCCATGAAATTCTACAAATACCACACCATACCAACAACCAACACACAACGCCAATATAATGTCACACCTACAGAATACCACACCAAGACAATATCGTCCGAATAAAATTCCACAAAATACCACATCACATCAACTACCAACCACATAGTCAATACAACACTAACGGAATACCATACCAAGAGAATCCACCCCAATGGAATTCCACAAATACCACACCACACCAACAACCAACCACACCATCATAATGTCACACTAACAGAATACAACACCAAAAGAGTACCACTCCAAAAGAATACCAAATCAATTTAATACAACATCTACAGACACCCCACACCAACAGAATGTCACAATAACAGAATACCACACCAACAGAATACTATCCCAACAGAAAACCCACTAAACGCCACACCACGCCAACACATTACCGCACATCACCAACAGAATTTAACACTAACAGAATACCACACCAACAGAGTATTACTTAAAAAGAATACCAAATCAATTTAATACAATACCAAAACAATGTAATGCAGTACCAAATCAATTTAATACAATACCAAATCAATTTAATACAATACCAAAACAATGTAATGCTGTACCAAATCAATTTAATACAATACCAAATCAATTTAATACAATAACAACACACAATCACACCAACTTCACGCACACCAACACAGAACCACCCCACACCAACAAAATTTCACAATAACAGAATACTAACCCAACAGAGAAACACCGCAGAATACCACACCAACAGTATACCATTCCAAAAGAATACCAAATCAATTCAATACAACACCAACAGAATACCACACGGAGTGCCACCCTATGTTAGTACAAAGCATTGAAGTTAGGTTAGGTTAGTTCATATCAAATAACTAACTGCAGGGGTAAGCAGATATGATATACCTCCACACAAATCTGTATTGGCACACACTCCTTGTTTCATTCACATTCAAACATCATATCACACGTGATTGATTACAGTTGTAATTTTATTTGCTAAGTTTGTCTAAAGCTGCCGTTAAGATCATTGATAAATACTCGTATAAAGTAATTTGTAAATACATATTATTTTATTTTGGCGTTGCATAACGAATACACAATCTCATCTCAGCAAGAAGCTGGGCGTACCGTGTAGCCTTTCCCACCAAAACGTCTCACCTAGCGAAATAATATATGTATTTCGAATCTCATGCAAACAATGAAAGCGTGATAGCTCTCTGAGAATTCATATTTGTAGTGTGCCAACAATGCTTTTTTTTCAATCGCGAGTGGGCACAGTTCGACATACTTAACTTTGTTAAAATTGACGTAGATATTGATGCGATTAGTGCAAAAATATTCTCGAAACTTTCAGGCTTCCTTTGGACCGATTCAAAATAATTATAATAATAATTAAATAATAACTATACTCTGAAAATATCATATTGCACCCATTTAATAATGTCCACATGTTTGAAGAAAGGAAAAATTCTAGAACCTTAAGGCAGTCACACATAAAATTCTTTAATATCCCAGCCTATAAAACCGCTTTCGGACAAAAAAGTTTTAAGTACAACTCCACTAAGCAATTCAATTCTCTGCCCAGCACCATCAGAAACATACAAACCAAAAGCGCCTTTAAAAGCAATATCATTACTCACCTTAAAAACCAAGTTAAATTAAGTTTTTAATATGCAGATTCTATATCTTCAAATTTGTCATTTACTTATATTATTTTCATTTTTATTATGAATGTAGTATATTTTCGATATTGAGATGTTACTATGTAGCTAAATAAAAACAATTTTGCAAATTGCCATCCGAACACAGGCTTATGCCTAGTGGGATGGGCAATTTACCGACTAATAAAAAATGTATGTTCAAGTAAAATAATAAAAAAATAAATTACTGCAATGAAAATATTAAAATTCGTTAAAAATTATTGAAATCAGGATAATTATAAAAGTAAAAGAAAATAAGAGTATTTTTTGAGGAAAGGAAGGAATGATTCTGTGTCTTGAAGAGGTCCATGTAGTAAGAGGAAACACAGAGGCTGGAAAATCATTCCACAGCCGAGCTGTTAAAGACCACAACGAGGTGCACAAGTGATCCGTTATCATGTGGCGAATATATCCATGATCTAACATGTTTATCTAGGTTTGACAGCCTCCGTGGTCGAGTGGTAAGACGCTCGACTACGAATCCAGAAGTCGCGGGCTCAAACCCGGCGTGCGAAAATAAAATTTATTTAATCAATGTGTCATAACACATTTGATTCATATAAAATAATATATAGTATATTTGCGGCACGTTCCAGACTGGTAGATACTTCCTGGTGAAAAACCAACATTAAGAATCGAAACGCGATGCTTAAAATGGCTTTGTGACAAAATGTGACCAGATCTGGATATCCAGGTACTTTCTAACCTTTCTTTTCATCTCCTTTTCCTCCCCACTACCTTCAGCCTCACAACGTACCCCATTTGGGGATGCCATAGTCTCACTGGCTCTAGACGGATGGTAGCAGTTGGGACTCTTGCTCAGTATTAACCTCAGAGCAATAATATACAAGAGAGAGCCCTGTAGAGAGAGCTGTAGTCAGTTTTTAGGAGGTTTGCCGGACTCGGCTAGACCTGGGCTTAGCTAGGGTATTTGTACATCCATTCATAGCACATGTCGACATTAGGTTTTAATTTATTCGTAAAACCACTTTTTCACAGTATTGTTATAAACAAAAATAGAGCATGTAACCTAATAAATGAGACGCAAGATACGAATAACATTCTAACAATACTTCAAAGCGGTGTGATAATTTGGGAGATTTTGTTGTCTCTTTCTTTCTAATGGCGTACGACGTAAAAACCCGGAGAAAGTGATTTATCCCAAATCTGTATAGGTTGGGTAAAAATAATTAGCTCTCTCTCCATATATTGTTACTTTTAGCTATTAACCCTAAAAAAATAACAATTGCAATCCGTTCGTTGAGGTGGAAAAATTCATCAAACGGACTGTCCGTTTAGAGTCAATTAATTGTGAAATACGAAACAGACTGATTCGTTTTCTTTCTCGTTCGGCGACGTCTCGAGATGGGCTAACCCCTAGTGTTTGGTAGGTAGGTAGGCATCTTGGTGTAACGATATAAAGAGGTATAATATTTTTACCCAACATATACAAATTTGCGATAAATCACTTTATCCGGGTTTTTACGTCGCAAACCGTGAGAGAGAAAGAGACAAGACAAGTTCTCACATAATATAGCACCACCAGCCGGTGTGTAAGCCTGTTCTCCGTCTCCCGGCGACTCCGCCCACTACGTTTTGATATGCGACATAACAGGACATAACTCAGCGGTTTTTAAGGTTATACACTATATTTTTGTTTATAACAATACTGTGAAAAGGTGGTTATACAAATAAACAAAAACATTATGTCGATATGTGCTGTGAATGGATGTTTAAATAACCTAGCCCTAGTCCTGGCCACGCCCGATTCAGGCAAAAATCATCAATACCAGCTACAGAAGCGCTCCCTTCTGTATATTATTGCTCTGAGGCATCTAGAATCGTGGGCTAGGCGAATCCACCGCGTAGCTTTTACCGAGAATCGACATTTTGCTGACCGAAACATTGTGAATTTATCAGATCTGTTCATTCGGCCCGTTCGAGTCATGAACACATTCTTGCGTTCTTATAAAACCATCGGTACGCGATTTTTTAAATGTATTATTTTAATTTTTTTTATAGTCAATGTTTTGTGAATGCTTCACGAACTGCTGGCTCTTTAAAATTAAACCTTCGCAGTGTACACTTCAATTGAAGTCGAACTCGCCAAAAAGGGATTTGAATTTGATTAAGCAAGAAACCGGTTATTTTCCAGCTCTTTTTGGAACCGGTTCCATGAGTACTAGCAAATAGACAAAAGTTCCTCGCCAAAACAAAAGTATTAGTCGGTAGAGATTTGAAAACGAAAATAATTGGAACCGGTTCCTCGCCCAAAAAACACGTTCCTTTAGATCGAAGTACTTTGAAGTTGAACTTCAATTGAAGTACTTGAAATTAACTACTTTTTTATAGGCTTTGAAGTTTAACTTTGCAACTGAACTGCTACAAATTAAAGTAGTTCTTTGTAATCTAAATTCCATTAATGTATTTGTTCAATTAAATTAAATGAATGATGTTTAAACAGCCGCAAAATGAAATAGTTCACACGGAGCGGTCACAACGCTAAAATGAACTGCCCACTTCAATTGAAGTATTTGTTCAATGAACAATGAAGGAAGTAGGAACTGCCGCCAAAAGTATTTCGGAGCAGTCACAACGCTAGTGAATACCGCACAAGAGTCCCAACTGCTCCCAACCATATGGGGCCACTGACACTATGGCACCCTCAATTGGGGCATGTTGTCAGGCTGAAGGTAGTGGGTAAACGTGACACATATCACTCCTCCCGGTTTTTATTATCGGCTTCAAATTAAATGGGAAAACAGTGTAGGCTTTCCATTGAAAGATTCTTTTAAAATCACTCGGATTTAAAGTGTAAATAACATAACGTTAAAATAAAATGCGAATACCGCACAAGAGTCCCGAATACCTGCAGCCAGTGGGACTATGTTATCCCCAAATTGTATATGTTGTTTATTTATTTTATTATATACGCCCATATGGGATTTTTACCTTGGAGTAACAATATATGGAGAGAGAGCTAATTATTTTTACCCAACCGATACAAACTTACAGTAAATCACTTTCTCCGGGTTTTTACGTCGTACACCATGAGAGAGAAAGAGACAACAAATATAATACTCAGCTTCTACGTACTGTCACAATGATCTTGGGCTCCTGGGTCACCGTTTTTTATTATGCCATTAAACATGACACAACTAAACGGTTTTTTAGGTTAGATGCTATATTTTTGTTGATATCAATACTGTGAAAAAGTGGTTATACCAATAAACAAAAACATTATGTCGATATGTGATATGAATGGATGTATAAATACCCTAGCTTTGGTCTTAGCCACGCCCAGAACGGCGAGTCCGGTAAAAATCATCAAAAACTGACTACACTGCCTTGAATTGATACCACTCTATATAGTCTAAGCGATTTGGCATATCAGCCCTCCTACGAATAACGTTAGGAGATTTGGGACAGCCTGTATATCATACATAAAATCATTCATAAATAAATGAAATGGGGACCTACTTATTGATAAAAGGTCGTGCACGCCACTAGAGGCCGCCTGAGAAAAGAAAAAAGCCGCAAAGGTCTCTCGTCTGTCCGGATCTGTGCCGCTCGCGATTAGTGACTTTATGAATGTGTGACTGTGTGACTGTGTGCAGGCCCGGCCCTGAGTCAAACGGCGCCTGGCGCAGGTAAAATTTTTGTTCGAACAGAAGATTGGTGCCAACGGGGCCAGTTCCACGACATCTAGCGCCCTGTGCAGTTGTTACTGAGTGCGCCCCCGACCTCCCAATGCAATCACCGCATTCCTTTTCCTGAACTAGCCAAAGCCCTATTTACTAGAGATATAGAAAATAATTAAAAAAAAAAACAAAACTCTACCTAAAGTCTAACCTATGTACGTAATACCTTTGTATTTCTTTTCGTATTATTTGTATTTTGACATAATTTTGGCCAACATCAGTTTGGGATCAACAATAGAAATAATGGAAATCGTAGTTGATATAATTTGAAAAAATACCTTCAAAAATCACCTCAAGGGCGCTTTAACCAAAACAGTAACTAACACAAATGAAAAGTATAAGACGAGAGTCGCGAGTTTTTGTGCGGCATTTTTTTCTTCATTTTATATCATATATATAGGGTCCGCCAAATAACTTTTTTTTTTTTCTAACTGTCATTTCGTGAATGGTAACACTTAGCTCATGTTAATGATTTGACAGATAATTAGTTTTATCCTTCCGCTGAGCGAATTTATTGTGTATACCGCTGAACAACGCTGGGAAATATTGCGACATTACTTTGAAAATCATTTAAAAATTGCAGAATGTGTGCGAAAATTGTTTTTGGAAGAAGAGAAGCACCGTCAGCTCCGTATGTTCGTTATCTTGTGAAAAAGTGAAAGAAACTGGCATCCTCATCGATAAACCAAAGCGTGAAAAGCCAAAACAGTGCGATATTTTACGAATAATCGATGCTGTGGCAGAAAGTGTGCGTGAAGGCCATCAACATCAATTCACCGTCGTTCTCAACAATTGAACATTTCGGAGACATCATTGAGACGAATTTTGCATAAAGACCTTGGTATGACGCCATACAAAGTCCAATTGGTTCAGGAGCGAATACAACTGACCATCCATCGTTTTCGCTTCGCTGATACCAGATAGATCGACTTACAGAAGATGCCGATTTTGCCAAAAAATCATCTTTTCGGATGAAATATTTTGATCTTGGCGGGTATGTAAACAAGCAAAATTGTCGTATTTGGGGCACAGAAAACCCGCACGCATACATTGAAAAGCCGTACAACCCAAAACGAGTCACTGTTTGGTGCGGATTTTGGTCCAGAGGCATAATTGGGCCATTTTTCTTTGAAAATGAGCAAGGAGTGGTTACAGTCAATGGCGATCGTTATCGGGCCATGTTGAACGAATTTTTGTTCACAAAAAATTGAAGAGGAGGATGTTGGCAACATTTGGTTTCAACAGGACGGCGCTACGTGCCACACAGCCGAAGTTACACTCGATGTTTTGCGCCCTTTTTTCAAAAAAAAAAAGTTATTTGGCGGACCCTTTATAAAGTACTGTGATCAGGTCCGGCCCTGAGCCAAACGTTGCTTGGCGCAGGTAAAAATTTCGCGCCCCTTGTAAAAATCTAAATTCAAACAGCTAAATTTTCTAATAACTTACTTGTCATACGTACTGTTATTTTATGCTTTTTTTTTCTTCTCCTTTTTACCCCCCGTTTGAACTTTTCGTTCGAATAAAACAAAGGTGCCAACTCGTATCAAGTATAAGACGAAAGGCACGATTTTTTAATTACGGAAAGTATGGATTCAATTGCCGTTCACGAATGGTATGGTTTTTTAATTTTATATATAGTTAATATTGCACTAGATTCCCAGCTGCTCCCAACCAACTGGAGCCAGTTATGGCATCCTCAACTGGGTTATGTTGTGAGGCTGAAGGAAGTGGGGAGGGGAAAGAGATAGGAGAAGGAAGGTTGAGAAGTACTTGACTATTCAGATCTGGTCACCAAACACAGCTAAAGCCATTTCAAGCACGTTTCTATTCCGAATAGTGGTCTTTGACCAGGGCGATACGAGTGTATAGCACTCTGGAACGTGCCAAAACTATACTATATATTATTTTATGTGAATTAAATGTGTTTGCACACGCCGGGTTTGAACCGGCGACCTCTGCATTCATAGTCGACCGTCTTGACCACTCGACCACGGAAGCCGTCAAATATCTTAATTTGTATATAAAGCCAATGACGTTACCGTTATGAATACTGGAATTAATTAAGGCTCTAAGTACCAAAAAAATAAAAACTGTTTTTTTTTAAAGAATCATATTTTATTTACATCATAAAATACGATTGTGTAAAAAAAAAAGTTGTTAATTTTTTGGCACTTAGAGCCTTAATTAATTCCAGTATTCATATATAGACACGTTGTAGCGCTCTCAAAGTGGCAAGCAATAATCACGCTAGTTGGTGTGATCGGTGTTTAAGCCGATTTAGTACTAAACGGTCACGCGTCGCTTGAGGTCGTTTCAAGCAAGTATGGAACGCGGTCCGAACTTCGGATACACATACATTCTATGAATGTCTATCTTTGTCATAGATGACCGATATTCGAACGATGAATTTACTGGTAACGTGTGTGTTTTGCTTGCCACATTTTATGTTAATATTCTAAGGCTATAACGTGTCTATATATGTAACGTCATTATATAAAGCACTGTGGTTAGGCGCCTTGGCGATCGCCGCCCGGAGCGGGCAGCTCCAATTGCGCTGCTCAGGACCGGCCCTGCCCGTGCGACTGTGCGACTGTAGTGTGCCGTGAATGCGGCTGTGTTGGTGCCGCCACTTTCTACCGGAGGCGCGGACATCTGCCTGCCGGCGCGGGAGGGCCCCCCGAATACGGGGGCCATTCACCCCGCGCCGGAAGGCCGTTCACCCAAAGAATTATCCGCCTCTTCCTTTCGCGGCGTTCGGACACGCACTCATTTAGCCATCAATACGCTCCGAGTAACTGCTTTGTGATATTGAAATGTTTGGGTTAGGTTAGGATTTCAAAATGGCACTGGATAATGACGTTACATATATAGACACGTTATAGCCTTAAAATATTAACACAAAATGTGGCAAGCAAAACACACACGTTACCAGTAAATTCATCATTTAAATATCGGTCATGTACGACAAAGATAGACATTCATAGAATATATGTGTATGAACGAAACAGATCCGAAGTTCGGACCGCGTTCCATACTTGCTTGAAACGACCGCAAGCGACGCGTGACCGTTTAGTACTAAATCGGCTTAAACACCGATCACACCAACTAGCGTGATTATTGCTTGCCACTTTGAGAGCGCTACAACTTGTCCATATATATGTAACGTCATTGAGTACTGGATGATAAGTAAGTACCATAAATATATTATTATATCCTCGCCGTGGGCTGAAGCGCCATTTTGGGTAGTTTACACCGGAGCACTTTAAAGTTTTTTTGTTTTCCAATAAAATTCACAAGTCTTCAGTACCTGGTTGGATTTTGAAAAAAGAAGTTAACTCAGGTTATTCAAAGCTCTCTCTGAGTTACCTGAAGCAACAAAAAGCTAAAAACACGTCCCAAACTTGTATCGCTTGAGTCAAGCCTTCTCCCAAATGGTAAATATATTTTAGATGGCTGAAGGGCCACACAAGTCTTCAGAATCAAACGAGAGTCAGAGCATATGATAGAGAAAAAAGAACTGATCAAAACTGCATATTTAACTCATTTTGACCGAAGTGTCGCTTAAGCCCTTTTGTCTTTCCGGTGACGAAATGTATACTAATAAGGTGCAATTTAACAAAATGATGATTTTTTTTAGAGTGTATATATATGGCACAAGAGTCCCAACTGTTCCCAGCCGTCAGCAGCCAGTGGGAGATGGCATTAACAATTTGAGTATGTTGTGAGGTTGAAGATATTGGGGAGGGGAATAAGATAGTTGAAAAGTACCTAAATATTCAGATCAAGTCACCATAGACGGCTAAAGCCATTTCAAGCAACGTTTCAATTCTGAATGGTGGTTTTTCACCGGGGCGATTCTTAGAGTATCTTCCACTGTGGGACGTGCCGCAAATATACCATTTATTATTTTATATGACTTAAATGTGTTATGAAGTTATGACACATATTAATTTAATAAAATGTATTTGCGCACGACGGGATTTGAACCCGCCATGTCTGGATTCGTAGTCGAGCGTCTTAACCACTCGACCACGGAGGCCGTAAATAAAACTTTTAGGGGAGGGGGCGGTTAAAACCAACTCTGACCCCTCAACTGTCATGTCGGTAGGTACTAAGATCAGATTCCCTAGCACAAAACATCGATAAAGGTTTTATCGACAATTTCGTTAATACATCATCGTTCCCGAGCATGACTGCAGATCGCCAACGAACGAATAACACCTCACGTCGACTAAACCCGCCTAATTTAGTCGATGTGAACAGTCGTCTGTTCTTTGGTGATCTGCAGTCGGGCTCGGGGACGATGACAAATTACCGACATTGTCGATAAAATCTTTATCGATGTTTTGTGCTAAGGCCTCTGAACAACTAATTATTATTTTTGGTTATTGGCTTGGAGTAGCAATGTATGGAGAGAGAGCTAATTATTTTTACCCAACCTATACAAACTTTCGATAAATCACTTTCTCCGGGTTTTTACGTCGTACACCATTAGAGAGAAAGAGACAACAAAAATAACACACTGCTTTTATGTACTGTAAGGATGATGTTGGTCTCCCGCGTCTCCAGGGACTCTGCCTACATGTTTTCGTATGCGACTAAACTCGACACAACTAAACGGTTTTTTAGGTTATATGCTATATTTTTTTTGATAACAATACTGTGAAAAAGTGGTTATACGAATAAAAAAAAACGTTATGTCGACATGTGCTATGAATGGATGTATAAATACCCTAGCCTTGGTTCTAGCCACGCCCAGGTCTGCCGAGTCAGGTAAAAATCATCAAAAACTGACTACACTGCCTTGGATAGGTACCACTCTATGTACTCTCAGGTTATTGGACTATGACTCACAGAACAGTGTTATTTTTTTTTTGATTAACGTGTGGGTGTAAGGGTAGTTTAAAGGAGGGAAAGTGTAAACCTGGAACCTAGAAAAAAACAGAAACCCAGGTAAAGGGAAATCACATGCTAATCATTCTACAGAACGAGTCGTAAAAACGATCCGTTCTAATGTTGACAACATTGAGCAACGGTTATAATCGAGATGTTTAAAAATATGTGTGAAAAAATATTTTATCCAGGTGAAGATAAGGAAGATGTACTAGAGGACACAGCACTTCATAAATTCGAAAACTACGTGACTGGTGTGAGTGCAATTCCGTTTAATTGTTCCCGGTCAACAAGAAGTATAACATTCAATTTAGTAAAGTTAACCTCTCAGAAGTTGGGCGTACTGTACAGGGCCCGCAGATACTTCAATAGTACGTTGACCTTGTGCGAATTGCAAGTGCGCCATACTGTTGAATTTGGCAACCACCTCTAGTCTGGAGCCCCTAAATAGCTGAAAAACCCCCTGACTCCTGTTTGATAGATTCTCCTATCTTAACAAACGGATTGCAATCTTTGGAGCACAGACGTCAAATAGATATGCTGTCCTTTTTCTACCGGTATTCCAATGGAAGGTGCTCCAAGGTACTTGCGTTATTGACCCATTCGGCACCGGTGCATTGATGGAAAACTTGCCAAACGCGCGCCTAACCTTTGTACACGGTTGACAGTCGATACATGAGAACGGGCCGCTTCTGTGTAAGTGAATGAAAGAAGAAGTCGGGGACGCCTGAGGAAGACGACATGGCACGATCGAGTGAATCAAATACTTGAGTGGGGCCATGTAAAGAGTCAGAATAATCGAGGAGTATGTATGAGACGGTGTATGAATGTGAATGAAGCAAGGAGTGTGTGCCAAGAAAGACTTGTATGGCGGTCCGTCCCCTCTGCCTACCCCTGTGGGGAAACGGCGTGATGATTAGTTGTTTAGTTAAGAAAACATTATTTATTTTTTCAAATTATTAACATAATATATTTTCTGGTATTGTCATAATTTATTACTTTTCCAAAAAGTGTAAAATTTCTCAAAATAATTAGTGTCGTGTGAAAATACAGAGACATCTATTCTTTCAAATGCAAAGTTGAGTTTTCACACTACCCTTCATTCCCTGAGGCTCCATACAAAAATTAGCCTAGAAATTTTATATTATTATTTTACATTAGTGGCTGGTGCTAATCATTAAAATAATTATACGAATACCGTTTAAAAATATTATAAATAAATTTTACAAAAAATATCTACCCTTGGATACAGAGACATCTATTATTCCGGGAACAAAGTTAAATTTTCATACTACCCTTGATTTCGTGAGGCTCCATACAAAAATGAACCCAGAAATACTATGTTATTATTATTTTATATAACTGGCTGGTGGCGATTTTTTTTATAATTGTACGAATGCCGTTTAAAAATATTTTAAATACATTTTACAAAAAATATCTACCCCTGGTGGGACTCGAACCCACAATCCCCGGCTTAGGAGGCCGATGCCTTATCCATTAGGCCACAGGGGCCAGTGTCATCTTTGTGTAATTCTTCCTACTAGTTGTATTATGTCCCGAATAAACCAACTGGGCAAAACAAACTTCAGGAAAAAAAAAACAATCTGTACGATGTTCACTTTTATTTATGTCGCTTGTCCACCATAACCTCAAAAAACTTGTTGGCTGTCAAAGTTGCGTTTGTAATTACCGAAGATTTATAAAAGAAAAACTTCTGATTTGTTATTTACTTCATTTTTTAAATAGACCCATATTTATTTGGCAATGTCGTGTGTAATCTGTGACGCTGAAGAATCTAAATACAAATGTCCTGTTTGTCGCGAACCGTAGTAAGTTTTTAATTATTATACACGTGCTGGAGCTTTATTACACAATTGATTTATTGTAATCCGTAATGCACTCGGCGATTAACTTGAAACCATTTTTACATTGTGATCGACTTCCCACTCACTGCTATACAAATGCACTGTGAAAAATAACAATTAACTGTTTTTTATGACAGACGCGTTTTTAGACAACAGTCCAACGTGTATAAAAACAACGTTGTATAAACAACTAATTTTCCATTGCTAATGTATTATTGCACTGTTTTCAGTTGTTCGGTGGTTTGTTGTAAACAACACAAAGAAATTAAATGCTCACCGCCCCCGTGTGCTGAAAATGTGGTAGAAGAAAAATCCAGTTCCCTTTCAACATACAGATTTCCAACTGATGATACTGTACCTTTAGACAAGTTGCAGCTGTTAGGTAAAAATTTAATGCCCATTGACTTATTGTAATTATTATGTAGCAATGTTGGAATATTTATGCTTCATATATTTTATTACCTACACCAGATTAATTTCAATTTGTGCAACTGTAATATTGCATAGAATGAAATTTAATTGTAACAGAAATAAGATCTCTACCTAAAACTTTTGGTTAGGTACTGTCAAAATGTAAACTTAGGTACGTAATGTAAGGTTGTGATGGGTGTTCTTATTTATAAATATATAGAGTCTGTATAATGCTTAGAAAATTAGTGTGAAATCATAGAGGTATAAAAAATGGAGTAATCTAACACATATAGATGCGACTCCAAACCGTGTTTCATCTTATTGTTGGGAGTTAGGTATGTAGCGTGAGAAAGGGACTCTTGGGTTCGGCAGTGACACAAAGTTTACCTACAACACCGAAAAGTGTCTCAATTGTTTCGTTGTGTGCTACACAATGTGACAGTTTTATATGTATTTGTGTTTTGCGAACATTGCATTTTAGGGAAAAAACATATCAAATTTTTTGGGAATGTTTTTGCCTCCGTTTAAGCAGTATATCAACATTTTAAGGCAGATTCGTTTGGCTAGCAATATGTCATACATTGATAGCCGCTTGTGATTGTCTGTTTGGCCCGGCCAAGCAGAGGTTTCCGAGGGCTCTATTAGAGTGGAATCATTTCAAACGTCTAGTGTCGTATCTAGTTATTTACATCTATGTGGGAAATTAATTTATTATGTTTGTTGCTGCAGTAGACTGAAGCCTAGATTAGATTGATACAGCCTTATCATTGATTAATGGATTCTCTATCTATTTGCAGAGCAAAGTGAAGGCTTGAGGAATTGCATCCGCAACCCACATTTGAGGAATATCCTCAAGTCTTTGGACAGTTGCGATGCCCCCGCACAAATGCTGAAAAAACTTCATGCAAGAACCGATCTTCACGGAGTTTGTCGACGAGTGCCTTAAAGTTGTAGCACCGGAAGAAAAGAAGAAGAAACCTGATATTTTAGAAGAACTATTAACATCTTAAATAATAATACAATAAATTATCATCTTTATATAGCACAGTTTAGTGCCTCAAACCTC
The DNA here is from genome assembly GCA_022651775.1 of Drusus annulatus. NCBI lineage: Eukaryota > Metazoa > Arthropoda > Insecta > Trichoptera > Limnephilidae > Drusus > Drusus annulatus. The sequence goes on along the minus strand of JAGWCC010000208.1, from coordinate 974,155 downwards.
AAGGGCGATTTGGAATTGGTTACTGTATAAGGTAGCATTTTCGAAAAAAGTGTGTTTTTGATTGAATCAAAGTTTTCAAAACCAATTTCTGACCTCAGACTAAATGACATCTAACTTATTAGATGTTTACGCGCCGGTTCAGCGTTGGTTTAGTTACACCGGACGTAGGCCATCAAATAAGATGCGTAAGCCATGTTTATAAGGCAAGTTTTACTCTATTCCGACCGCACACCGCGCATAACATTTACAGTTCATTTATAAGTAAGAGGGTTAGTGTTGCACTTACCCTGTTAGTGTCAGCACGTGTGAATCGTCTGCCCTAGAATTGCCAAAATGTGATACGGTAATGATCTCGATCATATATAATTTTAAATAACCACTGAAAGTTTATCTTTTTTTGTAAATACATATCTAAATAAATCTGTTCTTTGTTTTTATAAAATTGTCTAAATGAATCAATTGTTTTCTTAATTTTCACATTTTCTTGTTCCCATGCTACCGATTTCAACCGTGAGTGTTTGTTCCTAGTATGATTTACTAGTTCTTCCAAGCAGGTTCCATTAAAACACCTGCAGAACAGAATTAGCACTCCTATGTTTCATCTGTGCAAGTAACAATCGATGCATTCACGACGAATTGTTAATCAGACAACACTTTATTGATATTATCGACAATTTTTTTATAGTTCCCTTTATACATAGTAAAGAAAATCACCTCAAAGGGGACTTGACAATTCAATATTTGACACTTTAAATGATTTTATCCATTCACTAGATAATATGGTTTGATTAATTTGCTAAGTCACTGACCTCTGAAGAGTGACAATAAAATTCAGCACTATTAGAAGATTGTTGATTTCACCGAAACTAACAGCAATAATTCACAAAACTTAAATGGATTTTGACACAGTCCATTAAATTTCACTTTTGCAAAAACAATCCAGCAAATTCGAAAAACTAAAGCTTACAAAACATATCATGCAGTTACTAAGCTCATAGACAATTTAAAAAATATGTATCGCAATAGAGTCTAATATTGTGCAAGAATGAATCATAATAGCAATGCCTCAGTGGATAATCATTGTTGAAAGATTGATTTAAGTTTTATTTTTTTTTAGATGAATTAGGTGATTTTTTATATTGCTTTGCTATATTATGCTTGAGCCTGGCATTTTTATAAATCACATATTAAAGTAGGTACTTTAATTACTTACAACAACTCCACAAGCCAAAGGCGTCATTGGGGCATATTTTGAGACTTCAATTTCACATATTGCATTTGATAATAAAGGAGGAAATAAACACGAAAGTCCAACCTATGTCATTAGAATTGTTAATTGTTTTTTTCCTAGCTGGCAATATAATTGGACTCAGTCGACATTTTTATATTGTTTTCTGCCTAGTCCTGAAATATATATACTAAGGAAAATAATGTCAATATTTATCTCCCATCCAATCAAAGTATTCAAATTATGTGTGATGTATACAAAGAAATCAATATCATTTTAATTTTAACAAATTCTAATATTATTGGGAAGAGTTTCATGTAATGAAACATTGTTTTAAGAAACTGAAACAAGATGAACTACCAGATGGATTCCTGGTTTAAAAGCGTTCACCATATCACTGAATACCGTCAACTGGGGTAAAGTGGTACCAGTTTTCGAAGTTTTTTTAATTTCACAAGCTTTTTAACAGAATATTCTAAAAACTGCCAGGGTTTTCTCTCCCTTGAAAGATGTTTCACTAAACTGCATTCGGTGCAATCACAGTCAGTGTGCATCTCCATACTTTTGATGTACATATTTTTTATGTATTTTACTTGCTTCACAACTGGTGTTATTACATACCTACAATTTATATATATATATTTTTTTAAATACAAACATTCCGGGATACGAATAATCTGACAACATTTTCAAAAACGCCTACTACCACCATCATAAGCGGAAGATGTTGCTTGTGCAATGATGGAGGTCTTAGCTAACAGAGGAATTGAACTCACAATGCCTGGGTGGGAACCCAACGCATTTATCCATTCTCCTACTAACCGGTCTACTGTACTATATAAAACATTTAATTTTGCTTGTACTAACTAAATTTATGTTTACATTATAACAAAAATCATGTGTAACGTGGCAAGGACACATATTTTATTGTAAACTATAAAAAAAACAAGCAAATTAAATAAATTGCATATTTAACTCATTTTTGACCAAAGTGTCGCTTAAGTTTTTTTTACCTTTCCTGTGACGATATTGGGGAAGAATTTCCACTTCACCAATTTCCAGAGAAAGCACATTCCTGTATTAAATACATATGTATGAAATACAATTATATAATTTATGTATATATATTTTTAGTTCATGTATTTAATTTCATTGTTTGTGTTATGCTCTCAGATAAATCTATGTACTTAACATGATAGTGGGTTTTTCTATTATATTATTATTATTTACCAGCATTTGATTATCTTATCTGTATTACTGAGGTAAGTTGGGATAAATTCGTTCTATGGAGCATTTGTGTTAATTTAAGCTGCTTCATTCAATCTTTAAAATAGTTACAAACAGTTCAATCTTCTATAGATACTTTACACTTTGCGGACACATTTACCCCAACCGATATCTTATCTCATTAAAATCAAGATTGTGTCGCATAGGTATGTAAACCGGACACATTGATGGCCTCTGTAGCATAATAATCTAAGTATTGGTTTTGAGGTTTCAGGTTTGATTCCTGCCAAAATACAATTATAAAAAGTTGAATTTTTATTTTATAAAACATGACCGATCCCAGACTGGTCCTGATGGTAAGAAATTAATGTATATATAAAGTAATTCAATAGAACATAACAGTAATTTATGTGACTACAGTAGATTCAATGGTAGATTGACTGTTATGCTGAAATGCAGACAGTCCAGCACAGATTAAATTCGATCAGAAGGCCTATCTAGTGAAATCTATTTCCATGATAATTGCATTGAATAACTGTGTCATTGCAGTACATGTTTTATAAACTTGATTCTGATTGCTCATTTGTGTTTAATTATTTTTATTTCAAAGGTGAGTCACAATTGTTTTATTTATTATGTCCTTTCAAATATTATCAAACCGCAATACCCACTGTTTCTTGTAAATAAGGAACATTAAATCACTGAATAAAAGAGTTTCTCAAAATTGTGAATAAAATAAATTGAAAACTTATTGTTTTATTATTTTTTTATGCTGCATATGTTTCAACGGTTTATATTAGGCTCTTCAATTTATCTTCAAGAACATTAACCATCGATATATTATTAATATGTCCATGTCATCGACCCTTTTTGTTGATTACCAGAATTAAATTTACCATTTCGTATCCACTAGATTAATTTATAATGTTTGCATAGTGACTAGAAAAAATAGATAATCCTGAAATACTTAGATATGTTCTACTTATCTTATTTTCTCGAATTTTACATTTATAATTTTATGTTTGATAAGGAAAAAAGTATAGTTTATGAGCATTTTTGCAGTCATTACAAACTGGCATTATGATAGTCATCTCTACTCTCATCAAAAATGCTACACAACTGATAAAAATGGACATATGGTAGATAAGCTTAAATGAACACTTTATCAATATAATATCATTTCTAATGGTAATCTCAATAAATGTATCCATTCAAGTAGTGGCCATTGTTCAATAAACATCAACATGATGGGAAAACTCTCCCATATTTTTGCATTTGCATGCATTTCTGTCATTTTGATTTCAACTTTCGTAAACAGTGCTGAAAGTTGTGACAAGGAGGCAAAAGTAGGTCAATTACATAATTCTTGTGTATTTATTTACCTTATCAAATAATAATTACAAATGTTATGTAATTATTATGACAGAAATCTATTTTTGACTAGTTTTTAAAGGGGGTTTCATTTTTCAACCTTAACTGATTGAATATATCAACATAGCTCAGTACAAAAAGTAGTTACTTGTATGTGTTTTAAAAATTATAATTAACTGATTACTACGCATAACTTTGGCAGAGTAATCTCTAAAAAATATATGGAACAAACAATATGGGGTGTCTTACTTAAATTTTGACAGTTAAATGGACAATATTCATTTAAAATACTGTTTCAAAACTACATACCTCATGATCAAAATGATGCTGAGAACTGAAAATAGAGCATTGACCTAACAATTCTAGACAGAAAAGCTATGCAAATTCAAAGACAGTATGCATATAATTCGATTTCTTTATAGAATTTTTAATTACTACACCTTAAATGTTTTGTTTTGTATTAGTGTTTTTCCTAAAACCTATTATGAGGTTATGTTTCCATATCAGTAAGTTTGTAGCTTGACACCTTAGATTAATGAAATAATGTATGTAGATACGTTACTGAGACAATGAGTGTGAATGTACTAAACTGAGTCTAAAAGACATACCTGAGATTTACTGCGTTCAGTATCACACAAACAGTCGTTCGACAGACAAGCTTTCACGGGAAAACGGGAGCTCTTCAACCGAAATAATGTGAGATAGCGAATGCAGATATGCATAGGTGTGTGGAAGACAACCTTTTCCGCACGTCGTACTCTACTTGGCTAGTCGCTCAGTAAGTTTGTCGGGAAGAGAAATTATAACAGTAACGCAGGACGTTCATATTGCTATCTCATCCAGACACACACATTCTGTTTAGTATTGCTATCCTTTTCATAAGCGTTATGAGCCTTGAAACTTGAATCCAGACTGTGCCATATTTATCGTTCGATTTGTATGAATATGACGTGTCTTGTATTTTATGTCTATGCTTGACACAGATAACTTTTCAGTCAGTGGCATCTCTATTATTACAAAAGATGGTCTGTAAAGTTATCCGAGGCAAGTTGTAAACCGATTCGGTAGGTATTATACTTGGCAAATGTAATATTTTGTAAATTTTAGCTGGCGATGGAGCCAATTGTGATTGTTCACGGGGGGGCAGGAGACATCCCAGATGACCGGGTCCAGCCGAAGATAGTGGGATGCAAGCTCGCCGTTTCTATTGGATACAAAAAGTTGTACAACGGCGGCTCGGTGCTCGACGCAGTGGAGGCTGCCGTTGCGTCCATGGAAGATGACGAAGTATTTAACGCAGGTAGCATTTATAATTTTAATAAAACTTATAATGACGTCAAAGGAATGCAATTTTGATACCCATACGTCCGAGTGTAAACAGGAAGGGTTTGTGTCTCTAAAACTTAACAGTTCAAACTCAAATGTTACCTGTAGTATTTAAGTCTTATTCTTCGTTTGGTGGATGAGAGCTAGTGAAGGTGATTTTAATTTTTGCCAGAGCCCCCAACTGTCGGTGGAATGTTTATCCTTTTTTTGGGTATTTAACTGAGGTTTAAGGAAAAATTGACAATAAAGCATCTAGTCACCAAACATGGCTAAAGCCATTTCAAGCAATGTTTCGATTCTGAATGGTGGTCTTTCACCAGAAGAGTATCTACCACTAATTCACTGTTAATGTACAAGAGTTTGGACTGCTTGAAGCTAGTAGAATGATGATGTTTGCAATCTGGGGAATGTTATGTGGCTGAAGGAGCGGGGAGGGAAAGAATGGAAAAAAGGTAGGACTGACCAATGTAATAATGACCGGTGACCAAGTGGTCCAAACCGTTGAGTTCGCACCAAGGTGTTGCGATTTCAATCCTCTGCTAGCTACGTCCTCCATCATTAAATTAGCAACATTATTTTGTTTTTAATGATGCGATTAGGGAGGATTCAAATGCTGCCAGGTTATTCGTAACCCGGGAATGTTTATCTTTTTATTTGACTAATTTAAAAAACATTGTTAACCTTTACCTACCTGAAAGTCAAAATCAAACATACAATTCGAAGGGCGGTGACGTAGCGATCTTGCTTATTCAAGCGTTTTCATGACATGATCTTAGGTAATTTGTTTTTGGAAATATTACCAAGTAAATGCATAATATGTAAGTAATATTTATCTAAGATATCGCACAAAACTCTCGTTCGGGGTGACATTAGAGCCCCCTTTTGGAAACACGAGTGTTAAACCAAGTGAATTAAAAGGGCTTATGTTGGTTGTTTCTAGAAATGAGTTACTATATCTAAATGTAAAAAAAAAATAAACATGTTTTATATGCAGGAAAATGGTTCAGAGTCACTTACCAAAAATAAAAATGCTCTATGGGGTTGACAAAATGGTCTTATAGAGATATAGAGTTTGGTCGGTCTAGAAAACAATGTTTGATTATGTATTTGCAAAGTCACCAGCTAGACTCAAGTTCCTTTATCATCCTACAACAGAATTATATTTGAAAAAAAATGGATGAGCATTAGATTGATCGAAGTCTCTTTGTAACAAATCAGGTTATGGTTCCGTGCTGAACCTCGATGCAGAGGTGGAGATGGAAGCCAGCATGCAGAGGGGCTCCGACCTGCGCGCCGGCTGCGTCACCCTCATCAAGGACATCAGCCACCCTATCAGCCTAGCCCGCCGCGTGCTGGAAGATACCCCGCATTCCGTTCTCGGGGGCGATGGAGCGCGACGCTTCGCTATTAAACAGGTCAGTTCACTAATTCAAATACAAAGAAGAGAACCTGCATTGTGAAACCAAGAGACATTGCTAAAGAACACCCAATGACGATTCCACTGAACTTTATCAAAAGGTGATGGTCAAAGTTAAGGTTGTGAAGTATATGACTTCATATAGATAAACCATTTCAATCAGTTTAACATTCCTTGCCGTATAAACAATGAATTGCTGTTCCTCAATCATCACTCTACTAACTATGGGAATCATTCTCCACTGTCCAGAATGTCGAGACTTGTGTTAATTCAAGCTATGGTTTTTAAATTTTTGGTACCAGTCTAAATGATTTTTGTCATTCTTTATGACTCTACCAAAACCTTGCTCAGACTTTGACTTGAATATTCTTTCGATTGTATATTTTTGTCATTGCTTCATTATGTATGCGCTGTTCTTTCTCTGTTCCTCTTTTTTTCCCATTTCGTGTTACATATTTTTTTGTAATTGGACAATGGTCCGTTAGTAAGTAAATAAATAAATTTCAAACAACATTTAGATTATGAATGGTTGCCCAGGGTAAAAATATGATGTTTTATGGCTAATCTTTCAAGCACCTATTCTACTAGAATGTACTCACAATATATTATATTGTGTAATATAAATTCCTTTCAGGGATTTGAGATAATCGATCCGAAGAGCCTCATCACCCAGTACGCTCTGGACGCGCTTGAAGACTTCATCAACAGTGGTGGTGCCAACGGCGGAAGTGAAATTGGACACACAAAAAATGTAAGATATTCAAAGCTAAATACCCCAAAATATTATATCGTAAGCATACTTGCTGTGAAAAGGAAAATTGACAACATGCATTATACTTAGCAGAATGAAAATTATAAGTTAATAATTCCCCGTTTGCGTGTCCAGGAAGGCGGAGTGGGCACCGTGGGCGCGGTGGCCATAGACAGTGAGGGCCGTATCGCCGTGGCCACCTCCACGGGCGGCATCACCGGCAAGTACGTGGGCAGGATAGGCGACACCCCACAAATTGGCAGCGGAACTTACGCTGATGATTTTGTTGGCGGAGTTTCAACCACCGGTAATTATAATTTAATATCTTTATTTATTCTTGATTAAGTATTTTTTTTGTAAATCGTTGATACACCACAGCTTTCATTACATTATGAAGATCATACATATATTTCTTCTTTAAAAAGAAAGACAAACAATCCTCTGTTAGAATAATCAGAAAATATTTGACTTCCTCCTACAATCGTTGATTCACCACAGCTTTCATTACATTATGAAGATCATACATATATTTCTTCTTTAAAAGAAAAGACAAACAATCCTCTGTTAGAATAATCAGAAAATATTTGACTTCCTCCTACTACCATCATCATAAGCCGAAAATGTTGCCTGCTCGGACTTTGCTAACAGAGGATTTAACCTGCAACGCCTGGGTGGGAACCTGACGCTTTGAACCACTCGGCTACTAACCGGGCTTATATCATTCATGAAATAACTGTGTTTCACACGTATCATTCATAAAAACTGTGTTTCTAATATATATTATTAACTGATTATGTAGTTTGAATTTTTTTTACTTACTACATTAATGCCACAAAAGACTAACAACATAACACTATTCCCCATGAGAGTCTCAAATCATATCTGACCTTTCATGTTATTTCGTGCTATTTCAACATGACATAACTCAACGTGTTTTATTTCAGGGCACGGAGAATCAATCCTGAAGGTCAGTCTGGCTCACTCCATAGTCAGGAACATTGCGGACGGCCTCTCCGCCCAGGAGGCTACCGAGAAGGCCATCGACTACATGACCGCCAGGCTCAACAACACGGCCGGCGCCATCACCCTCTCCCACAAGGGAGACATCGGCATCTACTTCAGCTCGGAGAGAATGGCCTGGAGCTACGTACAGGGGAAGAAAATCCACTTTGGAATTGAGAAAAACCAACACGACCAGGAAGACTTTGACGTCAATCAAAATTAATTATTGTTTTTTGTGATGGAATATTTCTGTACTCTTCAATAAATGTTGACAATACTGTTTATACTCAATAAACGATCATCATAAATATAACAATCGATAATACACTTATTTTTTTTTTATATAGTGAATACCGCACAAGAGTCCCAACTGCTTCCAATCGTCTAGACACATTGAGACTATCGCATCCCTAATTGGGATATGTTGTATGGCTGAAGGTAGTGGGGAAGGGAAGGAGATGGGGAAGAGGAAGGTTGTGAAGTACTATTGGCTATTCAGATCTGGTCACCAAACACCATTTCAAGCAACGTTTCGATTCCGAATGGTGGTCTTTCACCAGGGCGATACTTAGAGTGTCTACCATTCTCCAGCAAATATACTATATATTATTTTATATCAATTAAAAAAATGTATTTGTACACGCCGGGTTTGGACCCGCGAGCTCTGGATTCACAGGTATATAGGATGGAAGGCGAAAAATACACCAAAAATGTACACCTTTCTCAGTGATGCGCAACTAGTGTCAACTCAGCCCACTTTCCTAAATAAAGTTAGTTTAAAAATGAAGTAAATTTTCAAAGATTTTTTTATCTCTAGCGCTTCTAAATTATTTGACCGTAGACCTACCCCATTTCTATGGTTTACATCTATACCAGAAGGTTGGTAAAATTCCTGATTACATTCAATTTTCAGAAATCACAACGCACCTAATTTTCAAAAAGAAGACAAAGACAAAAAATATGTACACAACAAAACAAAGCAAAAAATTAACTTATCTCTTAAAATGATCATTAGAATATATTGGCTTTCATAGCAGGTTCTGGTAGATGAGATCACAGCTCGGAGTGGGGCTTGCTGACGCTGTGCCCGGAGGCGAGGTAGGGGAACAGATCTCCTGGAGGGTCCACTCTGTCCAGCTCCTGGGCCAGGAGGTAGTACCTGACCCGGAGATGGTGCGCCGAAGCCTTGGGCTGCCTTTCGCGAGTGAAGATGCCCTTTTTGTTACCTCCCACGCGATTGACAGCTGAAAAAAAATTGCAATTATTATATAAACAGTTATTATGAATAAAGCAATGTCATTTAGGACAAAAAATGTACATTAGGAAGATGATGTCAAGTCAAAGCGGCTCTCTGTTTGTCACTTGAATAGCCAGGTACTTCCCGACCTTCCTCTTCCTCATCTAATTTCTCTACCTACTCCCTTTAGCCTTACAACATACTCCAATTGGAAATGCCATAGTACGACTGGCTTCAGTGCTAATAGTGTAAAATGGCAATGCAAAATATGGTATTACAAATATGTAAAGAAGTCCAGTACTTAATTGCTATACTTCCAGTCATAGAAATGGAATTGGGAACTTCGGTCAGCCTGTTTGGCCACCCTTATTAAAAACAGCCTACATAGTATGTATATACACTCATAGATAATTGTCAGATTGGAGAGATCGAAAAATTTCAAAAATTTTGGTTCATTGGTTGCAACTTACTTTGCTGATCAGTCATGAAGTCTGCAAAATTCCAAATGAATTCACCGTTGAAGAAGCCCATTCCTCTCAGTTCATCAAAGGCTTTGAAATGTTTCGACATTAGCTGCACTTGATATTCTTCGGACCACATGAATTCTGGGTGCTGCGAGGCAAAATATAATTTATCTAGCGTACAATAGTATTTTGATATAAAGATTTAATAATACCCTGTGAACATAGGAATGTTACAAAACAATTTACTTCCATACGTACATACTAGAAAACCAATACTATTATGCTAGCATACGTGTATCCGCTCCGAGCTTTGTAATCATTTAGTGTTGAAACACAATTGTCAAAAAGGACATATTGAGTTCATCGTGCAGTAGCATGATCGGAATTGAATTGCAGACTTTTTCGCGTATGAGCAAAAATTATAATTTCAAATTATTCATATGGACCGTGTATGCTGGAACAGCAGCATAGGATTTACGACAATGATATAATAGATAGTTAATGTACTTGTAGTTTCGCAAACCAGGATTGTAACAATAATTGAGAAGATTGGGCCACGGGATGAATTAATGAGTATATGAAATGGATTAAACATTAAAAAAATCGAAATTCTTTCCTAAACAAAAAATCTATTTTCAATCTATAAGTTATTTTCTGTTCAGTATAACTTACTGTGTGTAATCCAGCAACGGTGTCTGCTCCGTATTCTGACATCAGTACGGGCTTGTTGTACTTGTCGTGCCAGGCCTTGGCTTCGGCCACCACCCGGTCCGTTATCATGTCCAGGCGGCCTGCATTGCCGTACCAGGCATTGTACCTGTTGAAGCTTATGATGTCCAGGTGTTTGCCCTACAACAAACAAATAAATTACCGTCAGTGACTATGATATGTCTATAAGGAGTGGTGGTTCGTGGTCATTCTCAATGGAAGTTCAAAGTTTAAAGAGAGGAAAAATAAATTCAACAGAAACTCCGTTCACTTAAAAATCTGTTAAGTTGTTAGAAAAGAAAAAAAAGCACCATAATACATTTTTACTTGACAACAAAAGTACAAAAATGTTTTGTACTTACAATTATTATTATTCATTTCGAAAGGGACATTCAGCAAATTTCATGAAAGTCACGCGCACAGTGGTAGATGCTAGTGGAAGGTGCAACGCACCAAAAGATAAATGTTTTGACTCTGGACATAGCGAGGCATGCACCTTTCACAACACAAGAGAAATATTTTTTTATGAAATATTCTAAAGGAAAGGTTTGTCTGTAGGTGCATTATAATTTCGGCTCTTATGCACGGATTTTTTACTTTTTTACCATATAATCAATTTTTGTTATTTGAACTTATAAGATTAGTTAGGATTAGTAAACAAATATTCTTACAGCTTTATCTATGGAGGGAGATACAGCAAGAGCTATTGTTATAGCTCTGGACGTATTCATGGCTCTCACATGTTGAGCTACTTTTCTGAAAAAGTAAAAAATAATGTCAAAAAAAAAAAAATTAAAATTTATTTTTGATGAAATTGAGCCAAATCTCCAGATAGCTGATTCGTTTGTTAATAATATTTTATTCTTAACGGCTGAACAAACAACCCAACTTTAAATTTAAACAAACACTGTTTCGAAGAATCAGTGGTTTACAACAACAATTTTGAAGTGACAAATTAATGTCAAACAACTAGGCATTCATAAACAAAAAACATTTATAAAAAACAAATAGCTTTTATGAAAATATAGGGTCCGCCAAATAACTTTTTTTTTTTCAACTAGTGCTTATTTCGTGAATGGTAACACTTAGCTCATGTCTGATTTGACAGATAATTAGTTTTATCCTTCCGCTGAGCGAATATGGTTGTGTATACGCTTGAACAACGCTGGGAAATATTGCGACATTACTTTGAAAATCATGGTAATGTTGCAGAATGTGTGCGAAAATTGCGTACGGTTTTTGGAAGAAGAGAAGCACCGTCAGCTCCGTATGTTCGTTATCTTGTGAAAAAAGTGAAAGAAACTGGCATCCTCATCGATAAACCAAAGCGTGAAAAGCCAAAAACAGTGCGTACACCCGAGAATATCGATGCTGTGGCAGAAAAGTGTGCGTGAAGCGCCATCAACATCAATTCACCGTCGTTCTCAACAATTGAACATTTCGGAGACATCATTGAGACGAATTTTGCATAAAGACCTTGGTATGACGCCATACAAAGTCCAATTGGTTCAGGAGTTGAAGCCAACTGACCATCCAATGCGTTTTCGCTTCGCTGAGTGGGCCTGCGATCGACTTACAGAAGATGCCGATTTTGCCAAAAAATCATCTTTTCGGATGAAGCTCATTTTGATCTTGGCGGGTATGTAAACAAGCAAAATTGTCGTATTTGGGGCACAGAAAACCCGCACGCATACATTGAAAAGCCGGTACACCCAAAACGAGTCACTGTTTGGTGCGGATTTTGGTCCAGAGGCATAATTGGGCCATTTTTCTTTGAAAATGAGCAAGGAGTGGCCGTTACAGTCAATGGCGATCGTTATCGGGCCATGTTGAACGAATTTTTGTTCACAAAAATTGAAGAGGAGGATATTGGCAACATTTGGTTTCAACAGGACGGCGCTACGTGCCACACAGCCGAAGCTACACTCGATGTTTTGCGCCCTTTTTTCAAAAAAAAAAAGTTATTTGGCGGACCCTATATTAAATCCACACAGGATCCAAAAATCCTCAAAATCATTTATCTTAGAGCCTATGTCATCTATGGAGATGCTGTGTAGAGGGTAACTTTAATAAGATAAAGTTTTCTGTCAGAACAGAGTATTTATTTTCGGAATATTTTTTTTGCACAGCGAACATCGCACATGAGTCCCTACTGCCCAAAGTTAGTGAGACTATGGCATCTTCAATTAAGGTATGTTGTGAGGCTGAATGGAGTGGGGAGGGAAGGAGATGGGGAAGAGGAAGGTTAGGAAGTATCAGACTATTCACATCTGGTCACCGAACTAAGCCACTCGGCCACGGATGTCTTTGTAATGGGCAATTCTTATTCACTAATAAGATGATGAAGACTCAATTATGAAAACTTACCCAAAATAAACATCGGCAGCAATCAGCTGAGTCCTGGGCTCATTAGCGATGGACCACATGACGACACTTGGGCGATTCTTATCCCTCTTGATCAGCTCCGTCAAGGAGTTCATGTGCTTCACTAGCAGGGCATCAGAGAAGAATCTAAAAGACAACAGGATTATCAATGAGCCCACTTTCAATCAGAGAATCATTCAATAAACATTGAAAGTAGCAAAATGCATGAAAAAACATTTTTTTACTACAATCATTGTAAAATGAAACTTCTCACATCTAAATTTATCTAAGTATATTATTATTTTCAAAGTATCACTTTATATGAAACTAGTTTTACTAACAGACAATATAAAATATGGAATGCAAAATATGACGTATTTAGCTCGGCGGCCTCCGTGGTCGGGTGGTTAAGACCCTTGATTACGAATCCAGAGGTCGCAGGCTCAAATCCCGCAAGCACAAATAAATTTTAATTAATTAATGTGTTACATCACGTTTAATTCATATGAAATAATAAATAGTATATTTGCGGCACGCCCCAGAGTTGTAGATATTCTAAGTATCGCCTTGGTAAAAGACCACCATTCAGAAGTGAAACATTGCTTGAAATGGCTTAAGCCGTGTTTGGTGACCAGATCTGAATAGCCAGGTACATCCCAACCTTCCTCTTCCCCACCTCCTTCCCCGCCCAACTACCTTCAGCCTCACAACACACCCCCCTTGGGGATGTCATAGTTCCACTGGTTCCAGACAGTTGGGACTCTTGTGCAGTATTAACTTAAAAAATAAAATAAAAAAGCTAGCTAGTGATTTGTTGTATTTGTAAATAACAATATGTAAACTTACTCTGCGTTGACACTTGGGCATTCATCAATGATCATAATACCCTGTTCATCGGCAAAGTCATACAACTCCTCAGAATACGGGTAGTGGGAGGTCCTGTAAGTGTTGGCGCCGATCCAGCGAATCAAGTTATAGTCCTTTGTAACCAGGGCCAGGTCCAAGCCTTTGCCGCGAATCTGAAATTATCATCATTCCCTCAGAACAAATAAATTACACATTTTTTTCCTCTGTGAAGATATTATAGTGATTGAGATAGTAACATATGTCTTACGTCCGAGTCTTCGTGCCTGCCGAATCCTCGGAGATACGCAGGTTTATTGTTGATGAAGAATTGGGTGTTGGACCAAGTCACTGTCCTGATGCCGACCTTTAGTCTGTAGATGTCAGCATTTGGAATGGAGTCTGTAGCAATGTGTACCTGACAAAATTCAATAACCATTAGTATTTAACTAGATAAGTACAAGAAGTTATCACATAAGTAAAATAAGTTTGCACTAAGTACAATACAAGAGGTAATCACTTATGTAGGTACTTAAATAAATAAGATTTATGTACATGGCCTGTTCAAAAGAAAAGGTGAAATTTGAATTTTCGCGGGCTGTGTACATTCGATTAACGATTTTTTTTGTTTTGTTATGTTGGTACACATATGTTTATCATATGTTAGTATTATCAGCCATTTTGGATTAGTGGTTTGTTTTTGACAACTGAAAAGGTTAGTCACGTTTTTGTGTGTTCTTCGATTTTTTACTTTTGAAAAAAATGGATCAAAGAATAAAATCATTAACATCTTCTCGGCCTTCTGTAAAGCGCTTGTACCACTTATAAACACTTTTTTGAGACAAAGTAGACTCGCCGAATGCCACAGTCAACATTTTAAGTGAGTTGGAGCACTTTATTCCATTTTTAATGCAAAATTTAATACATATTCTTAGACCCATTTTTTTCAAAAGTAAAAAAATCGAAGAACACACAAAAACGTGACTAACCTTTACAGTTGTCAGAAACAAACCACTAATCCAAAATGGCTGATAATGCTAACATATGTGTACCAACATAACAAAACAACAAAAAAATAATCGAATGTACACAGCCCGCGAAAATTCAAAATTCACCTTTTCTTTTAAACAGGCTTCGTACTTGAGTAGGTACAAAAATTTATTATTTTATTACTTATTAGGTGTAAGAATTTATTACATTTGTATAATACATCGGTGTAAGACGTTACTATTTAAGTGTCTAAGCAGCAGATTAAAGAAGTGACTTTTTAAGAGCCTAAAAACAAAAAGTTACTATGTAAGTATTATTGAGTTCTGCTATTTTAAGTTTTTTAATTTTTGTTTTTAGTGACAGCTGTTTCGGCGTTTAAGGCCATTGTCAAACTGTCTTCATTGTCAAACTGTCCGGCCTTAAACGCCGAAACAGCTGTCACTAAAAACAAAAAATAAAAACTTAAAATAGCAGAACTCAATAATAATAATATTAAATTCAATTCAATTGAATTATATAAAAAATTAAAATGGAGTTCTACAAATTGAACACAAAAACTATAAATACTTTGTAAGTACTTAAATTCAAAAAGTTAGTATTCTGTGTGCGAAAAGAAGAGAGGGATGAGTCAACAAAATCGAGTTTTGAGTTAAGTATGCAGAGTTGTTCCTTAGATAATGAGTCAGAATATGAAATAATGTGCCATTATTGTTTGAAAAATACATGTGACATCTGACATAATTACATACAAAAAAAAAAAAATCCTCAATTTTGTTTTGGCTCTCCTGAACAACCGCGTTTATTGAGTCATCTCTCTTTTCCTTTTGTACACAGAATTGAAAACAATGTACTACATACATTGTTTGATATCCTTACCTCTAGTTTATAAAGATACCCCGGTTCGGGGTGCATCAGGAAAGGCCACCATAGATTGGCGTTTGGTATTTCTATACTGTTATTCAAACCCTTGCTTTTGGCTACAATGGTGTCGTTCTTGTCCAAAACAGTGACGTAGCAATACACCCCTTGGTCGCCAGTATAACCTTCGTATGAAACACTGTACCCTATAATACCTGGGAACGAAAATTATTATTAAAATAATGTTATAAATAAAACACATAAACTTTGTTTATAACAACTTTATTATTTAATATCACGTCTACCGGTTTCTAAAGTACCCTTTCATCGTCAGGACAATATTAAAATTAACATAAAATATAAAATGCTGAGGTATATATACATATTTAGGAATTGGAATGGGAAGGAGAAGGGGTAATTGAGGGGATTATGGGAATAACTGAGCGGCAAACTGGAAATATATCAAGAATAGGACTATAAGATAAATTAATTTGATTATTCAAAATACTAGATTTATTATTTAATGATTTTCTAATTTCTAATGTTTCTAAGTTGTCTAATTTTTTCCCTTTAATACAACGGTGAAGAATTTTAACCCCTGTATCCCTATTAAAATTATGATCCGTAGCAATGAGGTGATTGGCGAACTCTGAAAAATTTTACGTTAATTTAAATATTGTCCTGATGATGAAAGGGTACTTTCGAAACCGGTAGACGTGATATTAAATAATAAAGTGGTTATAAACAAAGTTTATGTGTTTTATTTATAAATATGGCAAGCCACAAAGTAAACGCTTTTTAAAAATATAAAATAATGTTATTTTAAGTGAAATTCCTGCATTCTGGAAAGCATTGTGTACCTGTGGTTTTGTCAATGTGTGTGTTGACAATAATGTCGTCAATGTAGAGGTTGGGAGTAGTGTACAGATACACCGGACGGTCGATGCCGGCGTAGTTGAAGAAGTCAAACGAAAAGGTCTGCCT
The DNA here is from genome assembly GCA_022651775.1 of Drusus annulatus. Classification (NCBI taxonomy): domain Eukaryota; kingdom Metazoa; phylum Arthropoda; class Insecta; order Trichoptera; family Limnephilidae; genus Drusus; species Drusus annulatus. The sequence continues at coordinate 957,385 of JAGWCC010000208.1, read as the reverse complement.
CAGTTTTGTGATCCCGTTATCTCTGGAAAATAAAATGATACATTGATTCCCTTGTTTTTATCAAATTTTACTGCAATATCACCATTGTGCGCTTTACTGAAGACCCAAAGATGTAGCGAGCCTTGGGACTCGATTCTCCGATGACGCATGTTTGAATTCATTCATCTCAAATTGTACATCTTCAACGAAAAAAGTGACAGATGACAGCAAGGTAGAGGAGTTTTTCTTTCAATTCATGTGGAACAAACAACATGACATATTTTTTACATTATTATGTATATTTCAAAGCTTCTTAGTTCATGATGGAAATGACTTTGTGACATGAAAATATTTAGACTGACTTAAAAAAATTTACACAAAAAAAAGTGAGATTTTATTTTTTTTAAATTTTTTTAGTGAATACCGCACAAGAGTCCCAACTGCTCCCAACCGTCTAGAGCCAGTGAGACTATGGCATCCCCAATTGAGGTATATTGTGAGGTTGAAGTTAGTGGGGAGGGGAAGGAGATGGGTAAGAAAAAGGTCAGGAAGTTTTGCCAGAGCTTGCTATTATAGAGAGTTTTTAGTGGTACACAAACAGATTTTCTGCTTGATAGTTTTTGCATTTTCACTTTCAAATTCTGGGCGCCCAGAGTCAAGGAGCGTTCAGCTCTGCCACGGAACTAAGCTAAGATAAAGTTGAAAATAAAATAAAACTGTTAATTGTTGCAGGAGTTTGATATCATACATTTAAAATAAAATAATTTATTTACGTTTTTATTTTGTTGATAACTCCCTGCGGAACCATGTCGTTGCCAAGTCTATTGTCGCAAGCTACGGTAACCCTATTTTCCACCCCGTAGTTTATGAACTTGGCTATTTCCTGTTCGAAGGGAAGGTGCCCTATCTCATGTTGCATCACCGCGTTGCCATTTACCCACTGAAAATAAAACAAACCTTTTTCAAAGTAAACCTAATTTTGATAAACAAACCCATTTAGAGTGGTAGATAAGTACTGCCCTGGTGAAAGACCACCATTCAGAATCGAAACATTACTTGAAATGGTTTTAGCTGTGTTTGGTGACCAGATCTGAATAGCCAGGTACTTCCCAACCTTCCTCTTTCCCATCTCCTTCTCCCTCTTCAATACCTTCAGCCTCACAATATACCCCAATTGGGGATGCCATAGTCTCACTGGCTCTAGACGGTTGGGAGCAGTTGGGACTCTTGTGCGGTATTCACTATAAAAAAAAATACTTGAAAAGCAGAGGAAGATCTCTGTTACGTTTAACTTATTAAGTATCATATGCGTTTGTAGCGTTGGTCATTCGGTAATGAAATAAAACAGCCTGGTACACCAGGGCAATTAGAGTTGGGGTCACGATCCTCACCAATAAGGCAACAACTCAATAATAATAAATCAATGTCTAATAACATATCGTCCCACTTACAACTTGCACTGCATAGTGGACGCTGCCAAATCGCAGCCACACGCGTCTCTCGGCCTTCCGCCACGAGTCGGGCACGAAGAAGCGGCGGTCGTACCACACGAAGCCCACGTGGTCGCGCACCTCGGGGTTCTGCGTCATATCATTGTAGCTGCTGGGCACGGGCATAGCCTCAACGGGACCCGTCTGGAGATATTAAATACAAAGCAATGTTGAAAAGATATAAGAAAAAAAGGCATTTCAGTTAAACGGAGAATGTTATTTTTTGTAAAGTTGACCACAGTTCCTTATTTTAGTAAACCAGTCGACACCTTTAGAAAAGACAATATATCTGTTTGATAATCGTTAATAATTAATTGTTAATAACAAACATGTAAAATTAATATTTAATTACCTTATCAAGGTCCGACTTATGCCAGAAGTTCTTGAAGCCATAATCAGGGTCCTCCGGAGACAGCCTGAAGTTCCAGACCCCGTTCAGGGACTTGACCTCGCGGGTTTCCGAATCTTGCGGGTACAGGGCCACACCACGCGCTTGCGCCAGCGCCACCTGGAGCATCTGGCAAGTGGGCGCCATAACCAGTGTCAAGACTGTGAAGTAGTGGGTCACTCTCTGGAAAGATTTTTTTCTTAATTCATACCCCATGCCATACATCAATAAATCAATTTAAATAAATAAATTCGTAAGTAGTGCTGGTAGTGTCTATTTTCAAATTTCTCATCAAACATATGGATAAATCTTAGAGTGACAATATAGAGAGACCGTCCTAATTATGAGTCAAATCGTTCATACTCGCAAAATATAGCTCTATCTTTATGCTCGGTTCTATAGACATATGAGAAAAAGAGACAAACAACTGTTATTAAGAACATATGATTTGGGGCGTGCTAAAAGCTGTGTAGCCATTTTTCAGTATGTACTTCACAGCAGTTTACTTGTCAGTCGAATTGATAGACAAAAAGCTTAAAATATATAATTACTTAAATGAATTTAGTGCAATATTAAAAAAAAAACGAAATGGCTTTATGTGCAGTTGTTGGTTGCTTCAACTGAAGTAACAGAGGACCAAAAAAATCAGTTTCCACAGGTATTTATCCAAGTTTTTTGAAACATTATTCTGTCTTTATCTGTTCGCGAACAATTTTACGTTGCTGGCATGAGAAAGAAAGAGACATGGATACGTTCAGACGTTGGACTAATCAGGGAATCCCCACTCTCACAAATTTACGTGAGAATCCCGTATATCTGTCTAAGTAAAACATATTAAGAATGCATTGAAACTCATTTTAAACGCAAGTTTATTATATCGAAACAAATAATGCAAAGATTGACTAAACATTGGTGTAGGTAACTAGTTGTTTTGTAGGTTAGCATGTTAAATATTTGAGGTCAAACTAAATAAGATAAAATATTTAATTACTCACCATTGTTGTATTGAAGTGTCGCCAGTAGATTAAAGAATGTAAATGTCTACCTTTTTATGAATGAACTTGACAGACAATAATTAGTATACATTAATTACAATGACAGTTTAATCCTCCGCTGGGCGCGTTCACCAACAGACTAAGTTGGGCGGCAGCAGATTTGACTATTATATATAAATTGATATGCATATTTGCGCCACGTTCCAGAGTGGTAGATACTCTAAATATCGGCCTGGTGAAAGACCACCATTCAGAATCGAAAAATTACCTGAAATGGCTTTAGCCATGTTTGATGACCAGATCTGAATAACCAGGTACTTCCCAAACTTCCTCTTTTCCATCTCCTTCCCCTCCCAACTACCTACAGCCTCACAACATACCCCAATTGGGGATGCCATAGTCCCACTGGCTCCAGACTGTTGGGAGAGTTGGGACTCTTGTGCGGTATTAGCTATAAAAAATAAATACTTTTAAAATGCTATGATTAACGTTCTAAGCCAGATAGGTACAAATGATTTATTACCGGTACCTACCCAGTACTCAATAATGATTTATTTTCCAATAAAAAAATAAGATAACAAGTAGCATGAAGGTAGAGATAGCAAAAACTCATTAAGCATGTTCTTACTTCGTTAAGTATCATAATTATTCTTCGGGAAAAATTTATTATTAGATATTATATTGTCGAAACACTGAAAAGATAACCGGATAAAAGTATATTGTGCATGTTTACACCAGAGCACTTAAAAGTTTTTTTTGTCTTACTGTTAATACCCCCAATTGCTATTTGATGATCTGTAGACTCCTAGGTCAAGAGGTTGTAACAGATGACTGGTGTGGACTGAGGAATGTCATTCGGTGAATTTGGTTTTCCTTTGCCAAATTTATTATATTTGGTCCGATATGAGAACTTTGGGAGTCCATCAATAACACAACCGGCATTTCCGGAAAGATTATTGGCTACAAAAATCTGAACCATTCTTCAAATAGTTCAGCATTTATCCACCCCTTTACTGAAAGTCTGGTGAGAGAATTTGGCAAATATATTTTTTTTAGGGCATCATTCCACCTCACGCCCTTAAAAATGATGAAGGGTGGAAGCCAAGCAATATCTGGACATGTACAAACCCCCACAGTTTGAATCTGTCCGTGTTCGGCATATTTTCTTATGCAGACATAGCGGTTTACAATCTGACACACAGCTTCGGCTGTCTCATCAACGTTCTGATTAAATGAGCCTTATTTTTAATCTCAAATTTTGTCAAGAGATTATTTAACTTGGTAAAGTAATCCTTTTTCATGACTGCTTTGTTTTGGTATAATTAGTTCTTTGTTAGGAGAGTCAGACAAATATTTTTATAGTGTATTGTACGGAATACCTATCTCTTTAGATTTTTTGTAAATTGTCATATTATGTTCCTTGATCATTTTTAGAGCAGTAATTAAACCTGTCCTATCATAATAATTCGACCGGTCGGTAGCTGAGTGGACAAACACGTCGGATTCCCACCCAGGCGTCGTGTGTTCAATTCCTCTGCTGGCTAAGTCCTCCATCATTGCACAAGCAAAATCTTCCGCTTCTTATGATGGCAGTAGGAGTTTTTCAAATATTGTCAGGGCATTCGTAACCCGGTAATGTTTGTATTTCTTTTTTTAAAAATAAAATAATGATTCCGGTTAAAAAAAAAACTTCAATTGTTCTCGCATTCCTTTTACTATTTGCACTCTTATTTGCTATGGTATTGGCGAAAAATAAACTGACTCCAATTACCAAATCTATGTAATTCAAATAAGATAGGTAATTTGGCAATAGTCTTATTTAACTCAATTGTGATGAAATATCATTATAAATGTCATAATACATATAACAGTATATACGAGTATATTATAATATCTAGAAATTTAAAGAAATCATTAAAAATTCACCATTCAAAAAATCTTCAAATTTTGAGGTTAAAAAGTTAATATTTTCACAATAGCTAAGCAATCATAGCAAAATAATCAAAACACTATGTTACATTTTTAAAAGTTGCACAGCAAAAAACTGTGTTTATTTCGAAATCACATCGATATAATTAATTGAATCCAGTTGTCAAATTTATGAAATTACAGTAAATTGAGTAAATTAAATTCAACAGGTCTCCTTGAAATCATCAAAATACGCATGTTTCTACACGACCTACGCTTCGCTGTTTTGTACCAGTATACAGTGGAGACGCGTCTGATACTCTGATAGTCATGGCTTTGTAATTTATTTGTCTATTGTTAGTTATTTTGCCATCTAGTGGTGAATTTTTGAATTGTATATAGCGATAGGTCATTCAGCTACATAGACATAAAATACAAGACACGTCATATTCATACAAATCTTACGAAAAATGTAGCACCACTAATGTTGCACCACTAAATGTTTCACCCGCGTATGAAAAGGATAGCCATTCAAAGAATATGTATGTGCGGAAGAGATAGCTTTATGAAGCGGGTTTCGAAGGTATGTCTCGTTGACTTGGTTTAGTGCAACCAGGCGCGTTGTCTCAGTAACGCATCTACATTATTTATTTCATCTAAGCCTAGGCGATAAGGAATAAATAAATAAATTTATCAACCAACAGCTGAGATTTGTGAAAATTCCATAAAAGCAGGTACATTATCTTGAAAATCGTAAACATACAAAGGATAGGAAAAAATCTTGAAATCCATGCATTGGGCAATATTAAAAAAAAACTTACTACTTTGAAGATAGTTGAAGGAACATCTCGATGCCATTCCGTGGTGGAATTTATCAATACCACCACGCCTCGATGAACTGACATTAATTTGTACACTATCAATCCACTGTCACACACACAAAATATGTTTAGTGTACGATTTTTTTTTAAACGCTTTGATCACTGCATAATTCTTTAGGAAAAACTTATAAAATATGTTTAATTCACGATTTTTTTTAAACACTGTCAGTTATATTTATTTATTTAATCACTGCACAATCGTTTATGAACAAAACTGTAGTGTATGTGATCATTTACACCGAATAACATTCGAAACAAAATAAACATTTTTTATGAACATTTACCGGTTTTAAAGAAAAAAAACGCGAGAAGATAGGACGTGCTCGCCCTACATCGGCAAGGGAAAATGGAAACTGAATAATATTTCTCTTTTGCCGATAGGAGGTGTCTTATGACGGTGGAAGCTACAGCAAAGTGCCATCTATGGCCAACAGATGTTACAGGCCGACTTGGACAGTAAAGTGCCATCTATGATCATCTATTGGTCATAGATGGCACTTTACTGTTGATTTCACTGTCATAACACACCTCCTATCGGCAAAATAAAAACATTATTCAGTTTCCGTTTTCTCTTGTCGAAGTAAGGCGAACACGTGTTAGCTTCTCGCATTTATTTATTTAAAACCGGAAAAAGTTAATAAAAATGTTTCTTTGTTCCATGTCTTATTCAGTATGAATGATTAACATTCACTACAGTTTTTTCGTAAACAATTGTTCAGTGATTAAGCAGGTATGTTTAAAAAAAATCGTACACCAAATATACGTTGCAAGTTTTTTCGTAAATAATTCTCCAGTGATTAAGCAAGTGTGTTTAAAAAAAATCGTACATCAAAAATACGTTCTTAGTTTTTTCTTAAATAATTTCCCAGTGATTTAACAAGCGTGTTTTAAAAATATCGTAAACTAAACATATTTTGTAAGTTTTTTCGTAAACATTTGTGCAGTGATTAAGCAAGTGTGTTTATCAAAAATCGTGAATTAAACATATTTTGTAAGTTTTTTCGTAAGGAATTGTGCAGTGATCAAAGGGTATTAAAAAAAAATCGTACATTAATAAAAATACCTATGTCGTGTGTGTGATAATGTGTATATTAATGTGAGTTCCCCGAGGCGTGATGTTATTGGTTTATACCAACACGAAATGGCATCGAGACGCTCCTTCAACTTTTTTCAAAAGCAAGTTTAAAAAATGGAAAAGACTCAAACAGGCGCAGGACTTCAAGTAGTGAGTTTTTTTTTTATATTGCACGATGCATGGATTTAAGTGATTCTTTTTATCCTTTGAGTGTTAACGATTTTCAGGAGAATGTTTCTATTTTTACGGAATTGTCACAAACCTCAGCTGTTGGTTGGTATTTTAAAAAAATATTATTCTTCATCGCCTAAGGGTCAACTTATGAATATATAAGAACCAACGAGAAAGGTACACAGATAAAAGTTACAAAACTGTCAATGTCAAAACATTTCAATCACTATCGTAAAAGGGGGGAAAGGGGAAATTACTTCAGGACAGACGTAAAATAATCTTATAAGCATCAGCTAGGGCATAATATAGACTAATATTTTTATAGTGAACCAAAGAAAGACTGAAAATTAGATTTAAAAAAATATATTGACAAGTTGTGCAATTCTTTGGAGTAAATAAATAAATTTAGTGTATTAGCCTGAGTGGTTAAAAATACAATAAAAAAATAACTAATGCACAATATTATTGAATTACTTACTTAAATGATTGTTCACAGAATTTATGCACACAATAATCAACTTTCATTTCGTTTTTATTCTAGCGAACGTAAAAGTGCGTTCCATCTTCCATCGTGGCTAGCAGCTAATGACCGAACGATTAATTTGATCAATAATGATTTTGTTTAAAAAGTCCACATACGCCGCGTAAATATAATATTATGGTGATTGCCCACTATCACTTTGATCATCCTTTTCTTCTTAACGTATGTAAATAATTTACGGAAATCTCAACGTGGGCAATAACTGTCACATTAAGTAGTGATTTTTTAATGATTGCCAGGGCGGGCAATTGCCGAAAATTGCAGAAGATGACGAAAAAATGCCCGAAGACAATATATATTTTCAAAAGAATGTCAAAATTAGAAAAGGCGAAAAAAATGTGTCCATAGGCCCTAAATTAACTACTAAGTACCAGAGCCGTTGAATTTGGCAGCCACCTCTGGTCTGGAGCCTCTAAATACCTGGAAAAAAAACCCCTAGCCCCTAAATACCTGAAAAGACTCTATGCTGAAACGGCTGGTCTGTTCGATTCTCCTATCTTAACATACGGATTGCAATCTTTGAAGCACAGAGGTCAGGTGGGAATGCTGTATTTGTTCTACCGGTATTTCAATGGAAGATGCTTCGAGAAACTTGCGTCATTGATCCCTTCGGCACCGGTACATAGTCTGGAAACTCGCCAAACGCGCGCGCAACATTTGTACACGGTTGAGATTCGACAGACGAGAACAGGCTGCTTCTACGACTCGTTCTTGTGTCCAACAGCTCGGCTGTGGAACGATTTGCCGACCTCTGTGTTCTCTCCCTCCTACAACATGGGTCTCTTCAAGACCCAGGTTCACTCCTTCCTTTCCTCAAATGATGAAATATAATCGATGGAAGGTTTTGATTAAAGCAATTAATTAAGTATTATGCTACCATTCATCGTTTTGTAATTGGATGGGTAGGGCAAAACCTACATCCATCCAAAGCGGCACGGAATTCCGAATCGCCCATAGATGCTAATGGCAGCCTACGGGTTAATGGACAACTGTTTGTAAAATAAATTATTGCATTTTTTTTCAGCCGTCGGCCGCATAGGAGGTAACAAAAAGGGCATCTTCTAGCGTTGTGACCGCTTTGAAAGAACTGCTTCAAAGAACTACTTCTTTTGGCAACAGTTCGTACTTCATTCATTGTTCATTGAACAAATACTTCAATTGAAGTCGTTAGTTCATTTTAGCGTTCATTCATTTTAATAACTTCATTTCATTGAACAAATACTTCAATTGAAGGTGGCAGTTCAATTTAGCCTCCATTCATTTCATGAACTTCATTTCACTGAACCAACACTTCAATTGAAGGTGGTAGTTCATTTTAGCCTTCATTCATTTCATTAACTTCATTCCATTGAAAGAAGTACTTTTGAAGCAGCACCGATTTGAAGAAGGCGATTCCGACCTGCAATTCCGTTTTTAGTAAATTTTGTTGATTTGCTAGCACTTTTTGGGGAGGATTTTTTGTTGATTTGCTAGTACTTTCGATTTCAAATCTCTACCGACTAGTGCTTTTTTTTCGGAGGGTAAATTTTGTTGATTTGCTAGCACTTTTTGAGGGAGGATTTTTTGTCGATTTGCTAGTACTTTTCGATTTCAAATCTCTACCGACTAGTGCTTTTTTTTTTTCGAGAGGAATTTTCGTTGATTTGCTAGCACTTTTCGATTTGGGATCTCTGCCGACTAGTACTATCTTTTGACGAGTTCGACTACAATTGAAGTGTTCACCGCGACAGGTTCATTTCAAAGAACTAGCAGTTCCTGAAGCGTTCACAAAACTCTGAAGTTTTTCCCAACGCTAAACAGGCGGATCAATCCTTCTTCTCTCAAATCTTATTTTTTCGCGAGTTCGACTTCAATTGAAGGGTTCACTTCGAAGGGTTCATTTTAAAGAACTAACAATTCGTGAAGCATTCACAAAACATTGAAGTTTTTCCCAACGCTAGCATCTTCACTCGTGAAAGGCAGCCCAAGACTTCGGCGCACCATCTCCGGCTCAGATACCATCTCCTGGCCCAGGAGCTGGACAGAGTGAACCCTCCGGGAGATCTGTTCCCCTACCTCGTCTCTGGTCCCAGCAAGCCCCACTCCGAGCTGTGATCTCATCTACCAGAACAAGCTGTGTAGCAAGCCAGTATAATCATTGTAATGATATTTTTAAGAAATAATACAAGTTATTTTATGCACTGTTTAGTTATTCTTTGCCTTTTTTTTAAATGTGAATACCACGAAAGAGGCCCAATTGCATGGAGCCAGTGAAAATATAGCATGAGTAAAGAAGGGAAAAGAGATAGGGAAGAGAAAGGTTGGGAAGCACCTGGCTATTCAGATCTGGTCACCAAACATGGATAAAGCCATTTCAAGTAACGTTTCGATTCTGAACGGTGGTCTTTCACCAGGGCGATACTTGGAGTATCTACCACTTTGGAATGTACGACAAATATACTCTATTTTATTTTTATTAAATGTGTTATGACACATATTAATCAAATAAAAATTATTTGCCCACGCTAGGTTTGAACCTGCAACCTCTGAATTCACAGTCGAGCGTCTTAACCACTCGACCACGGAGGCTGTTAGTACTTTTGTAAAATGGCTGAGGCTACTGAGAAACTTATTATTTATATTTGTTTGATTGACAAAGATGTAAGGTTAATATTAAATTACCTTATCGAGGTCCGACTTATACCAGAAGTTCTTGACGTCAAACTCTGGGTCTTGCGGAGACACCCGGAACTTCCAAAATAATATAATATTAATAATCAATTTCTCTAATATGCAATTCTCTGTTGGTTTCATGTGTCAGATTCAATCGGGTCTTCTAAAATATAATATATATATTTTTTTTTTCTTATAATACCATGAAATTGTGAAAAGAATCTTCAAAATATTTGCAGTTCCATAATACCCAGTTTGCAGGGACGACAACTTCACAGGGATTTCACAAGGACGACAACTTGGCCAAACCAAATTCATGGATTGTCTATTCTATAGTAAAGGGCCCCATCTACATACAGTCAATTCCAAATATTTTGGTAACGAAAACTACTTCGTAACACAATGTTCTCAATCTGGTTGGTAATCATTTTTTTTTTTAATATCAACATTGTCATAAAATAATTATTTTGTGTTATTTATGAGTAGTTAATATTCGAATGCGTAATTTGAGAAAGGTAACAAGGAAAGATGACTTGAAACATGTTTAATTACAGTTTTTAAAAGTATTATTGTTTGGTGAAACGAGATGAAAAAAGATTGGGGTGGAGGTGACATCACCCATGCATTTGAACGCAGGCTGGGGGTTAAGAGGAACGCACTCGGGACCTGTTTCATACTAAATTTTGTTTTGCATTTAAGGATAAAATACCCAATTCAACTGAATGATCTATTTTCATTTAAAAAGTATAGCAAATAGCTTGTTTTATTATGATATTTTAGTCTAGGGTTCTTCTTCATAATGAGATTATAATATTATTTAAAAACTGCTATTTTTCCTGTACTTTTAGGGGGCATATAGTCTTGCAGCTGAGAGCACCGTTGTATTCTCTGTCTTGTACACGAGTTGTTTATAAGAAAGAGGGAAGGATATAACAAGGAGGTAGACCTATAGCATCATCTCTCAATAATAAGAATTGAAATTTGATAACTCTTCCAAAGTAATACAATTCAATTGGATTTATTAATGAATTGGTGATATATTTGTTATTTTCAGCTTTATGTTGGTATCACTGGACGCCAGACTGTGTGCAGTCTCAGTTGCGACACTGCTAATGCACTCTAATTTGCAGTAGAAACCAAGATGTGAATATTCAAGTTTTTCTCATCCTTCTCTCTCACCTCCTCATTTCCTACATCTCACAACACGGCAATTTTGTTTTATTTAATTTTTTTATTACATGAAAAATAAATTTGTTACAATACAGTAATAGAATTCTTTATTTTGCCACTGCACCAGCTGCACCGTGCAACCAACAGCGTCCCTGGTGGTCATTTAGTCCAGCGGTTACTGAAGAGGGTTCCGCAGAGGGGTCGCCAGGGTTCCGTGATGGTTTCCGAGGACCGCAACGCGACTGATGCTTCTCGAACCAAAGGTAAATCTGATCGGACAAACCACGTCTACACCCGTGAGTCATGTTGAGCCACTACCCAACGAACAATAACTTATGAAATTAGCATATCTTGCCGACATATTCGATAAACTAAACAAAGTTTCCACATCTCTACTGGAAAAAGAAACTACCACTCACAGTGAGAAATAAACTTACATAGCTGAAAAAAAAATTGATTTTGGATGACAAATTCAGAAAAAAATGTTTTTTTCTCATGAATGATGTGGGAAAAAAATACATAAGGGAGCACATTTAGTTGGTCTCGTAATAATGAATACAAGGCGTTGCAAAATAGCGCAATACCTTTACATGATGATTTCATTTGTCATTCTGCATGACGCCTGAACTACCAAAAACCCTTCCAGATAGAGAGAGAGGAACTCCTTCTGTTGCATCCAGAAACGGCAATAAAACACAATAAAAATTATACAACGATATTTACTTGATAGAAATATTTATTATATTATTTTGGTAAAGATAAGGATTCAAGCCAATTTACTCACCGATGTCCCCCGGAGGCGGCTTGCTGCGACGATTGATGAAATACGAATTGCAGAGCGCCAAGGCCCGAGACCGCACAATGTTACTATAGGGAGTTTTTGCCGTTTGAGCGCAGCACACACGATTACAAAAGCATATTCTTCCTTTTTTCTGTATGGTTGTTCAACCGTAAAATCGAGTGGCAAATTGGCGGGATGGGTAGGAATAGACAATAAGCATAACAGGTAAAAAACCAACAAGCTGTCAATTTGGAATCCAACACCTTCATTAACTCTCACTCCAGACGACAGGCGGAAACTTAAGTGGCAAGCGACTGACATGAAAAATGCACTTCTCATTCCCGACCCCACTGAGAGCCTGGGTTTTCACTGCTTCGGAAATGTTGCTTCTCCATAAATAGGATAAGGTGCTCCCACAGCCGTTGTGCTCATATGATGCACAGGTGGGGCCTCAAAGAGTCCGCGATATGTAAATGCTGTGCAGTCCAGACCACCGAACATGCGGTCAATGAATGCCTGCTCCATTAATTTCCTGGTAGAATTGATGAGGTTCACAGGGTGACGCCCGAGGCCCTAGACTGGCTTGCAGTTCTGGATCTCTTCCTCTAACCCCCCCACAATACGAAAGAAGAAGTGGGCCTTGTTAAATTCAGAATACTTCCCGGACACTAAGAATAAGGACATGGACTGGGTACAAATTTAATTAGTCAAACGGAGCAAAAAAAAATCTCTGTGGCACTGGACAATTTTTAGATTGGAGTAAAAACTGATTGTTCACTATCAAACAAAACATCTCTAGGAATTTGACAAGAAGGATTAGGGAAAACTTTATAAATAAATAATAAAAAATCTGTTTGAATCAACAAAATAGTTTTAGAAAGCCGGCTGATACCTTAACATAAGTAAGTTTTGATATTCCTCAGTTAATAGTTATCAATCTAATTTCTGAGTGCTATCATCAAAATATTCAACAGTTTCCATACTGTTTTTCAATATGCAAAAGGGTTTTGCGACAAACTTTAATCTATCTCTCCTTTTACATGATTTTAATATTTGAGAATGATAAAAACAACAGAATTTTGTGATTTGACTTTAAATGCAGTCATTTTTTGATCGGAGGCGCAATCTTTTGGGATCTATGTTCGATACGTAAATATCAAATACTTCCGCTCTAAAAACACTGCGCATACGCCTCAGTGATCTCATTGAACCTAATATTCATTTTAAAACTTTTAAACTGCCCACCCAATAGTCCCCTTGAGGTGATTTTTCACAAAAACAGTGCTTTACAAATTATCTTATTTTATTATCAAGGAAATTAAAAAAAAAAAAAAAAACAATGCATAAAAATAACTTATATTATCTCTTAAATAATCTTACAATGATTGTACTGGCTTGCTACACAGCGATTCCTGGTAGATGAGATCATAGCTCGGAGCGGGGCTTACTGACGCTGCCCCAGCTGGTGTGGCCGGGGGCAAGGTAGGGGAACAGATCTGCCGGAGGGTTCACTCCGTCCAGCTCCTGGGCCAGGAGGTGGTGCCTGACACGGAGATGGTGCGCCGAAGCCTTGGGCTGTCTCTCGCGAGTGAAGATGCCCTTTTTGTTACCTCCCACGCGGTTGACGGCTGAAAAAAATCATACAATAATTATTCAATAAAGTTGTAAAGTAGGTACCTACTAGCATTGTGACCGCTTTGAAAGAACTACTTCTTTTGGCAACAGTTCCTACTTCGTTCATTGTTGATTTAACAAATACTTCAATTGAAGTCGGTAGTTTATTTTAGCGTTCATTAATTTCATTGAACAAATATTTCAATTGATGTTGGTAGTTCATTTTAGCCTTCATTCATTTCATCAACTTCATTTCATTGAAAAAATACTTCAATTGAAGTTGGTAGTTCATTATAGCCTTCATTCATTTCATTAACTTCATTGAACAAATACTTCAAGCAAGGGACCGGATCCAGTGCCTTTTACTTTCTAAACTCTACCGACTAGCATGTGCTTTTTTGGCGAGGAACCGGTTCCAGTTCTTTCCACTTCCAAAGCGCTACCGACTAGTACGTGATTTTGTTGGCGAGGAACCAGTTCCAGTTCTTTTCGTTTTCAAATCTCTACCGACTAGTACGTGCTTTTTCGGCGAGGAACCGGTTGCAAAAAGAACTGAACAAATAACCGGATAAATTCAAATCTCTTTTGTGCGAGTTCGACTTCAATTGAAGTGTTCACTTCGATGGGTTCATTTTAAAAAACTAACAATTCGTGAAGCATTCACAAAACATTGAAGTTTTTCCCAACGCTAGTACCTACCTATACACTGTCTTTTTTTAATACTGAAAGCGCTCAAGAGTCCTAACTGCTCCCAACCATCTGGAGCCAGTGGGACTATTGCATACCCAATTGGGGTATGTTGTGAGGCTGAAGGTAGCGAGGAGAAATAGTCGGGGAAGAGGAAGGTTGAGAAGTACCCGGCCACCAAACATGGTGTTCGCTCCGGAAACTGCGACAAACGCCGAATGCGTTTCAGTTTCGGATGAATTGTGAAATTATAGGGGACTGTAAAACGAATACTACTTGATGGAAGTTTCGATTGTATATTGTGGATAAATGAGGATTTGAGCCAATTTGCTCACCTGATGTGTGCTCCAGAGACGGATGCGATGCGATGATGAATGACGAAATAAGAGAAGAGACGATGTCCCTGGGAGCGGCTTACTGCGACGAACGATTGAATACGACTGGGGCGATTGTTGAGTCGGGCGGTCTCGTGAGGTGCCGGTTTTGTGCGTTTTTATGCCGACCGATGGCGACACTTTGACAGTTTGTTTATGGATATTCACATTTGAAAATCAAAGAACAAATTGACAAGGTAGGTAGGAACTGGATGATAAGCAAAAGGTGAGAACCAACCAAGTTGTCTATTTAAAATCCAACACAGGGCTAAAGCCATTTCAAGCAACATTTCGATTCTGAATGCTGGTCTTTCATCAGGGAGATACTTAGAGTATCTACCACTCCTTAAGCCAAAACCTTTCACTTCCGTGTGAGGAGATCATATCTGAGTATACAGGTACTTCTCAACCTTTCCCTTCCCCATCTCCTTTCTCTCCCCACTACCTTCACAGCCTAGGATACCCCAATTGGGGATTCCCATAATCCCACTGGCTCTGGACAGTTGGGACTCTAGTGCGGCATTCACAATATGTACATATTATTTTTTTAAACCTAACAACCTAAGCATTTTGACTAAACATTATCAATAGTGTAAAATGGCAATGCAAAATATGGTATTATTTGTAAAAACTCAAATATGTAAAGAAGTCCAGTATTTAATTGTTATACTTCCTGCCATAGAAATGGATTTGGGAACTTCCTACTCGGCCACCCTTATTAAAAACAGCCTACATTGTCCTAGCCACAGTAGAAATGGTCAATATTGCTATCACGGTAACTTTACTAGATCGCTCGATATTACCGTTTTTTTTATATAGCGATCTCCGGTAACTGGAACCACTACCGGAACTGGATATTAAACATCTCTAATCCAGTCAGTTTTTTTAATGCACTCACGGACAACTGTCAAATTGGAGTGATTGCAACATGTACAATCTGGAATATCCAAAATAAAGGGATGCTTGTTTATTCAATTTTTGTTCATTGATTGTAACTTACTTTGTTGATCAGTCTTGAAGTCGGCGAAATTCCAAATGAATTCACCGATGAAGAAGCCCATACCTCTCAGTGCATCAAAGGCTTTGAAATGCCTCGACATTAGCTGCACTTGATATTCTTCAGACCACACAAACTCTGGATGCTGCAAGGTAAAACATGAATTATCTAGCATACAATAGTATTGCAATATAAAGATTTAATAACATCCTCTGAACATAGGAACGTTACAAAACAGTTTACTTCCATACGTACATACTAGAAAAGCAATACTATTATGGTAGCATACGTGTATCCGCTCTGAGCTATGTAACCATTTAGTGTTGAAACACAATCGTCAAAAAGGACATAGTGAGTTCATCGTGCAGTAGCGTGATTGGAATTGAATTGCAGGCTTTTTTGCGTATGAGCAAAAATTTATAATATCCTCTGAACATAGGAATGTTACAAAACAGTTTACTTCCATACATACATACTAGATAACATCATGTTATAATGACTCTAATTCGGATAAATATGAAGAAAAAAAACAATATGGAGTTTCATTTTGTGACAGATAAATGGATATTTCAAAGCTCCATGGCTCTTTATAGAAATGAAAAATAAAATAAGTCTTTGCTGAAAATAGTTGTTTTAACCTAGAAATTTCAGCCTAGACACCTCTATGCAATCGGATTTCCGTTTCATGGTTAGATACTTGTAGTTTCCCAAACCGGGATTGTGACAATAATAGCTAAGATTAGGCCATGGGAAAAAATAATTAGGACGTAGTAAGAGTGTAAAATAGTTTCAAACATTTTAAAATATGAAAATTCTTTCCTGAACAGAAAATCAATTTCATTGGCCTGTCTGGGGGTTCTAGAAGTCAAAAGGTCTTATGTGCACTGGCAACATCAGTCTTCTATCAATCTATAAGTTATTTTCTGTTCAGTGTAACTTACTATGTGTAATCCAGCAATGGTGTCTGCTCCGTATTCTGACATCAGTACGGGCTTGTTGTACTTGTCGTGCCAGGCCTTGGCTTCGGCCACCACCCGGTCTGTAATCATGTCCAGCCGGCCTGTATTGCTGTACCACCCATTGTACCGGTTGAAACTTATGATGTCCAGGTGTTTGCCCTAGTTAAATAAATTACCGTTAGTATCGATGACGAGTGACAAATGGAATTTACTCAATTGATAATCCAGGGGAAGATTGATGGAAGACGAATTGATAAATATTTTCGTATCAACTATTTCATAGAAACGGTTTGTCCGTAGATGCATTATGAATTCTGCTCTTTACTACTGTTTGGGAGTTCGCTGCACATACACTACTTAGAGAAAACCGCAATTGGAAGTGACAAACACAAATTTACCCAATTTGATAATCTTGGGGAAGTTTGAAACTTAGGTGAGTGAGTAGATTGAAGTCCACTTCAGTCAAGGTTACCCTTATGATCAGCCAACCCTTCGATTAGAGGTAGTTGTCTATCACAAGGGTAATCTGACCTCCAGGAGAGGGCACCAGAAGAAGAAGTCTAACCCTCAGACTGTACGAAGCAATGCAAGGTACATGCCTCAGAGCAATAACATACCAAGAGGGATAGCTTGTGTAATCAGGATCGTTGATTATTTCCTGACTCGGGCGTGGCTAGGGCTAGGTATACATCCATTCATGGCACATGTCGACATAATGTTTTGTTTATTTGTATAACCACTTTTTCATAGTATTGTTATCAACATTTTTATTTATTTTTATAGTGAATACTGCACAAGAATCCCAACTGTCTAAAGCCTGTGAGACTATGGCATCCCCAATTGGGTATATGTTGTGAGGCTGAAGGTCTTCTTGGGGAAGAGGAATGTTGGGAAGTACCTGGCTATTCAGATCTGGTCACCAAACACGGCTATAGCCATTTCAAGCAACGTTTCGATTCTGAATGGTGGTGTTTCACTAGGGCGATACTTAGAGTATCTACCACTCTGGAACTTGCCACAAATATATATTATATTATTTTATATAAATTAAATGTGTTATGAAACATATGAATTAAATAAAATGTTATTGGCGCACGCCGGGTTTGAACCCGCGACCTTTGGATTTGTAGTCGAGCATCTTACCACTCGACCACGAAGGCCGTCAATATAACCTAAAAAACCGAGTTATGTCCTGTTATGTCGCATAACAAAACGTAGTGGGCGGAGTTGCCGGAGACGTGGAAGACGGAAAACATGCTTACATACCGAAAAGTGGTGCGATGTTATGTGACAACTTGTCTTATTTTTCTCTCTCACAGTTTACGACGTAAAAACCTGAAGAAAGTGATTTATCGTAAATTTGTATAGGTTGGGTAAAAATATTTAGCTCTCACACCATATAATATTCTTGCTCTGAGGTACAGGCCTATGCTACAAAAGCTGACTAACGATGAAAGGCATTAAATGACTTTCTAGGAATTCATATAATTAGTTAGGATTAGTAAACAAGTATTCTTACAGCTTTATCTTCGGAGGAGCCTCTGGCAAGAGCTATGGTTATAGCTCTGGACGAATCCATGGCTCTCACATGTTTAGCTACCTTGCTGAAAAAATAAAAAAAATAATGTCAATAAAATAAATATATTTGTCCGAATAGAGTCTAATGTTTAGAAGAGCTGTTTTTTGTGTATTTGATCTGCCACATTTAATAATATTTTTTACATTCGAAAAGCACTCTTATATTTAACCCATACACTGTTCAACAAATAAGGTCAGACATCCACCCTGCGTTTTTAATTAATCATTTTTGGTCATAGTTATGCAGAAAGCGTCCAACCCACAATTTGCCAAAATCGAGTTTAACATGTTTTCCTATAGATAAATACGAGATTTCTATATGCTGAAAACATCCAAGCTCTTAATGCAATAGATTTTTGGTAATTCAATTTTTTACTAACGCATATTGCAGACATTTGACTTAAATTGAAGTTTAAGAACATTAAAAGCAAGATAACGTTTTCTGTCAGAACAGATTGTTTGTTTTCTCAGTTGATGGGTAATTATTATTCATTTTTGAGATAATTAAGACTTTAAAATAAAAACTTACCCAAAATAATCATCGGCCGCAATCAGCTGGGTTCTGGGCTCATTAGCGATGGACCACATGATGACGCTTGGGTGATTCTTATCCCTCTTGATCAGCTCCGTCAAGGAGTCTATGTGCTTTGCCAACAGAGCATCAGAGAAGAGACTAAAAGAGAACAGCATTGTCAATAAGTCTACTGACAACCTGAGAATCATTCAACAAACATTGAAAGTAGCAATAATGCCTCAACATACATTTATTATAATCATTGTAAAAGGAAACTTCTCAAAATTAATCAAATATGTTCAAATCAAAAACATTATATAATGCTTTCTTTCAAAAGTGGTGCTTGGTATTAACCTCGAGTATGCCAGAGCGCCCTATAGTCACCGGGCATTCATCATTAACTTTTCAGGAGTTTTTATCCTTTAAAACCTGTTGTTCGGATATTTAAATAAACGATAATCGTTTGTCAACAAAATAATCAATCTGTAGAGATATTTTGCATTGCGTTAAGTTAGGTACAAGTCGAGTAATAAATATTTGAAGTTTGCTTACGTCAGTACGGCTGAAAAAAAACGATTTTCAAAGTGACATTACTGTTTGTATTTACAGGAAAACCTTATACAATTTTATTTTTATTTTGGAAGAAATGTATTCAGCCACAAGAAAATACAATAAAGCGACAATTTTTTTTTCTTCACATTTCTTAATTAAACTTGTTTTAGTGACACGAGGGAGAAAAAAACAATTCTTCGAATATAATTAGCTATTCCAGAAAAACCACTAGTGCCATTAACACACAATTTGAAAAAATTAATAAACACATTATCTGAGAAGATAGCATAATTGACAAAAACTTAATTTTGTTAAACACAAGTGAGTTATTACGGAAGTTGTACCTTGCGGGAAAAAGGTCAGGACTTGAGCATTTAAAAATATTGTCAATCCTTTGTCAAGTCTGTTTGGATCTTTAAATCATAATAAAAATAAGAACATTGAATATTGAGTGGAATCTGAAGTCTATTATTTCAGTTCAAGGTGTTTGGCGTGATACGTCTCATTCCGTACACACGCACAGTGGTCGAATGTATAAATAACACTGTGCAAACTTACTCCGTATCAACACTTGGGCATTCATCGATGATCATAATACCCTGTTCATCGGCAAAGTCATACAACTCCTCAGAATACGGGTAGTGGGAGGTCCTGTAAGTGTTGGCGCCGATCCAGCGAATTAAGTTATAGTCCTTTGTAACCAGGGCCAGGTCCAAGCCTTTGCCGCGAATCTGAAATTATCATCATTACCTCAGAACAAATGAATTACACATTTTTTTCCTCTGTGAAGATATTATAGTGATTGAGATGGTAACATGTGCCTTACGTCAGAGTCTTCGTGCCTGCCGAATCCTCGGAGATACGCAGGTTTATTGTTGATGAAGAATTGGGTGTTGGACCAAGTCACTGTCCTGATGCCGACCTTTAGTCTGTAGACGTCAGCATTTGGAATGGAGTCTGTAGCTATATGAACCTGACAAAACGCAATAACTCTTTAGTATTTATGTAGGTAAGTACAAGAAGTTCGCACTTAAGTGTGTACTTAAGTACACATGCTTATTATAAAGTACTTAAGTACAATAAGTTACTTTTTAAGTACGAATTCAAGAAGTTGGTACTTAAGAACACACACTTATTATTTAAGTTGGTAAAATAAGTTACTATTTAAATACTTAAGTAGAAAAAGTTAATATTTAAATACTTAAGCTCAAGAAGTTACTATGTATTTAAGTACTTAAATCGGTGAAATAATATACTATTTAAGTACTTAAGCCTGTGAAAGAAGTTACTATTTAAAAACTTCAGTAAAAGGAGTTACTATTTAAGTACTCAAGTCGGTGAAAGAAGATACTATTTAAGTACTTAAGCCGGTGAAAGAAGTTACTATTTAAAAACTTCAGTACAAGAAGTTACTATTCAAGTACTTAAGCCGGTGAAAGAAGTTACTATTTAAGTACTAAAGTAGATGCAAGAAGTTATTATTCAAGTACTAGTTACATAGTACCAAGTAAGTGTACAATTGAAAATTATTTGTAATACTTTGCTTGACACCCTTACCTTCAATTTGTAAAGATACCCCGGTTCGGGGTGCATCAGGAACGGCCACCACAGATTGGCGTTTGGTATTTCGATGCTGTTATTTAAACCCTGGCCTTTGGCTACAATGGTGTCATTCTTGTCCAAAACAGTGACGTAGCAATACACCTCTTGGTCGCCAGAATAACCTCCATACGAAACATTGTACGCTATAATACCTGGGAATGAAATTTATGATTAAAATAAAATTACTAGATAAATAAAACCACATTCAGACAGGAGTAAAAAGTTTTTGTGTCGAGACTAGGTCAATGAAGATGAAATTTAAATAAATAATGATTGTATTTAACTATACACATATGTTGTAGCTAGCTTCAGGCAGTAGATAAATCAGCATAACTCCTGTGTCTGTCAGATTCCGTCAAATCTATCAGCAAATTCTCATTATATTCTCGTTTTATGGCTAGCTACAGCGTCTAGTTTTTAGTTACCATCCAGGAATAATCGGCAGGTTACACTAAAAAGATTGCATGTTGTGGGCGTGTCTGTGTGCCCGAAGTAAGGTCAACTTTATCTTACTTCGGGTGAAATTGGTCAAACATTTTCGAATATCGAACTTCTGTCATAAACAGATAATCATTTTCGTTGGCCTGTCTGGGGCCTAGGGGCCGAAAAGTCTTATGTAGTTTTATTTTATTTTATTTCAGATTGGTATAGATCACAATTTTAGGCATTTACTATTCAGTGGCCGGCTATAACTGTGTCCTATCGGATTCACAAAAATTCTCACAAATAACATTTTAGAATAACTTCTGAAATGTCTTTTGAAATTAAATCAGATTTTTGTGATGCATTCTCTGCAACAAGTTTAAGGGACAGTATTATAAAATATTTAAAATATTTATATTAAATATTTATTGACAATATTTAAACACAATGTCATTTTATAGTGAATACCGCACAAAAGTCCCAACTGCTCCCAACTGTCTAGAGCCAGTGAGACTATGGCATCCCCAAATGGGGTATGTTGTGAGGTTGAAGGTAATAGGGAGAAGGAGATGGGGAAGAGGAAGGTTGGGAACTACCTGGCTATTACCAAACATAGCTAAAGCCATTTCATGCAACATTTACATTCTGAATGTTGGTCTTTCACCAGGACGATACTTGGAGTATCTACCACTCTGGAAAGTGCCGCAAATGTTATTATATATTATTTTATATGAATTAAATGTGTTATGACACATATTAATTAAATAAAATTTATCAAACATTTTAAAATAAATGTTATTTGAAAAGGTTTGATCAATTTCAGTAGAAGTAAGGAAAAAAATTAAACTTTTTGTGCAGACGGAAAGGTCCATAACACCCTTATACTGGCTTATCTCTTCAGTGTCTCAACTACAATAGTTTTTAGTACTGAACGTACATTTTCAATCTCAAATAAGTGAATGCATAAAGTCTATTAGACTTTAGATAATTGAATTAAAAAAGCAGAATAACCGCCTATTTTGTTACGAAACGCATTCGGGAATGACTTGAGCGAAAGAAGAGAATTTGCGTCAATGAGATGTTATTTTCCGTGTTGAGCACAAGAATCTCTGGTGAAATCCCCGAATTCTACAAAGTGCGTATGTACGCACGTATTACCTGTGGTGTTGTCAATCTTTGTGTTGACGATAATGTCGTCAATGTAGAGGTTGGGAGTGGTGTACAGATACACCGGGCGGTCGATGCCGGCGTAGTTGAAGAAGTCAAACGAAAAGGTCTGCCTCAGTTTGGTGGTCCCGTTATCTCTGGAATATAAAATGATACATTATCAAATTTTACTTAAATATCGCCATCGTCTGCTTTACTGATGACCCAAAGACGTAGCGAGCTTTGGAACTCGATTCTCCGATGACGCATGTTTGAATTCATTCATCTCAAATTGTACACCCTCGGTGAATAGTGACAGATGACAGCGCGGTAGAGGAGTTTTTCTTTCTATTCCTGTGGAACGCATTGATAATGTCGTTTCCCACAAAACACACGGCGATATCGTTGCTGTGTAAAAACGGATATTTCAAAACTCCATAGCTCATTATGCGACTTTGTGAGTTGAAAACGGGTGGCCTAAAAAATATTTACACTGAAAATTTGTGCAAATTTCATGACGCCAGAGCTCACCGTTTGAGAGTTTTTGGTGTGACACAAACAGATTTTCTATTTTATACATTTTCACTTGCAACTTCTGGACTAAGGAAGCTAACCACTGAGTTAGGATAGAGGATGGACCGCCATACAACTCTGTCTTGCTACACACTCCTTGCTTCATTCACATTCATACATACTCTTCTGTTATTCTGACTCTTGAAATGGCCCGACACAAGTGTTAATTCACTTGATCGTGCCATGTCTTTCTCAGACGTCCCCGACTTCCTCTTCCATTCACTTTCGTGTCATATATTCTTTTCACACTCCTTTCTTCGTTAATCCGCTCTACATGCCCAAACCATATATGCGTCCCTTTCTTGATCCTATTCATTACGCTTGCATCGGACTTGGGTTCTTTCCGGATATCCACGTTTTTAACACGGTCTTACATGGTTTTACCGCACATACGCCTCAGAGATCTCATTTCTATTCAGTCTACTTTCATCCTTCTTCCGCCAGTTCCATGCCTCAGTGCCATACATCAAGGTTGGTATAAGCACTCCATTGTGGACTGCTAGCTTCGCTTCTTTGGACAATTTCTTATTTGCGCCAACAGTGTTCAGTCCTCCATTAATGGAGCTTCTCGCATTCGCCCTTCTTTCAATGCTTAAGTTAAGAATTATAAAACATTGAAAATTATATTGTTCAGGAGTTTGATGAAATCTTGGAATTAAAAATGTTTATTTACATTTTTATTTCATTGACAGTTCCCTGCGGCACCGTGTCCTTGAGGAGTGTATTGTCGCAAGCCACGGTGACCCTATTTTCCACTCCGTAGTTGATGTACTTGGTTATTTCCTGTTCGAAGGGAAGGTGTCCTATCTCGTGGTACATCACCGCGTTGCCATTCACCCACTGGAAAAAAAACAATCAAAATATAATTTCAATGAGATGTAGCAAATTTACTTATAATTTAGTCAGACATTACCGGTGAAACAGTAATATAGCGTAAGATATAAGTAAAATATATTATCTATCTGCTGCGGTTCTAAAAATGAACTCAGAAGGGCAAGCTTCCTGCCGAAAGATCGGTAGTTAATTGACCAGTGACAGACACAACTTAATTGACAGTTAAATGGAGAGGGGCATGTACATTGTACGCACAGTGCAATGAACTATAAAGTTACAAATGTACTCACTCAATTATACTACACTGTAGTACTATGTGCCAGACTAGAGCTGGCAGACAATTCATTTCACATATTTCAATGGATGATTTTACTGGTGAAACCAATAACATTACAAACATTGACCGGTTAGTAGCTGAGTGGACAAACGCGTCGGATTCCCACCTGGGCGTTGTGGGTTCAATTCTTCTGCTAGCTAAGTCCTCCATCATTGCATGAGCAACATCTTCCGCTTATTATGATGGCAGTAGAAGTTTTTCAAATATTGTCAGGTTATTCATAACCCGGGAATGTTTGTCTTTCTATTAAAAAAAAAACGTTATTGTCCTAGAATATTTACACAAAATGTGGCAATTAACAAACAAATATACTTTCCCAGTAAATTCAAACATTGGTCATGCAAGACAAGGATAGGTATTCGAAGGATATGTGTTATTGGATGAAATAGCTATAGGACTAGGCGGCGTTACATCAACGAATAGGGAACGTCCTAAGCCGACCTACTGCCAGTAGGTTGTCCTTCTCATACTCATGTGTTAATGTGTTGCTACGTTCTCCATCTCACTCTCTCTAATGGTGCTTAAAATCTTCGGGAAACAGTGGAAATAATTGTTTTATTTAAAATAATAAGTAATTTGCTTGTACTTAGGAATGAAATGTTATACCTTAGCTTTTACTAGTGTTTGCAGTGTAATGGAAACACTTTCTCATCACACACGAGGGCATTTTGGCACTTATTCATGTAATTTGTTTAGATATAGTAAACAACCTCTATCGACGCGTGACAGTTTAATACTAATCTGCTAAATTTAAAGTACAGCAATTACCGTATCTTTGACTTGCCACTTTGAGAGCTCTACAACGTGTCTATAAGTTTGTAACGTCATTGGATGAAACATGAAATTTGTAAGGTCACTGAAGCACGATACTCATCTTAGGGATTTCTATCCGCATTATAATGAAAACAATTATTTAAACATTATGATTTCGAACGTGACTCTATGTAGTGCGTCAATTTAAAAATTGTAACGGTGACACAAATATTTAAATCAAGTAGGGAGGTATTGTAGGTTAATAACCTACCTGCATTATATTTGAAAATTAATTCTTAATTTCAGTGATTTTTTGCAAAGATAAAAGTGAATATCTATAATGATTGAAGAGCAATTAAGATAAAGCAAAAACAGAGGAATTTTACGAGAACATGCTGGTACCATGAACGATTGTCGGGTAGAATATCATTTGAATTATGTAATACAGCAAATCAGTTGCAATAAAAAATATGACTGAAAATTGATGGCGGAAGGCGGACTAAAAGATAAATTAAATTATGGCATAACATAAGAGAAATTACGCATATCATTGCCGGAAAGGCCAAAGGGCTGAATCGCTGTTTTTAGAAGTTTACACCAGAGCACTTAAGAGTTTTTTTTTGTTTTACAATAAAATTCATAAGTCTTCAGTACCTGGTTGGATTTTGAAAACCCAGGTAACTCAATGCTCTCACTAAGTTATCTGAAGCGACAAAAAGCTAAAAAAAAGTCCCAAACTTGTGTCGCTTGAGTCAAGCCTTCTCCCAAATGGTAAATGTATTTTAGAAGGCTGAAGGGCCACAAAAGTCTACAGAATCAAACAAGAGTCATAGAATTCGATGAAGACAAAAAACCTGATCGAAACTGCATATTTAACTCATGTCGCTTAAGCCCTTTCGTCTTTCCAGCGACGATATGTACTTCACAAGCCGACAAATTGTTAGCAATATCAAAATATTGGATGGTTGTGAAGAAACCAGTCAACATAACAGTATGTAATATCAAAAACTTTTCAGTATGAGAAAACAACTTTGCTAATTTGTGAGTTTTGATTATTGGGAGAAAAAAGATTTGCCAACAGATGTAATCAGCACACATCTTTGTAGGGCATGTTTGAGTTATGATTAATAGCTGTCAAATTTATCAATAGAATAGTTATTTTGACAGTTCTTAGATATTTCATGTATATCTGTTTTAAACTGTATTATTTTCTGTACTCATGCATTTTCTTATGTTAATTTATTATGTAAAACCCCATCAGCGTTAATAAATAAATAAATATTAAAACTGTCAAAATATGTCGTTAATGGTTAGTGTAGCTTACGTTAAAATATAGAAGAACCTGACATACACTCGAAAAGACAGTTTGATGATGAGAATACTCAGTATGGATAGGATTTAGCGCGTACCGCCTAGCGGTCTTACAATCTGAACTTATAACTCAGCTCTCAGCGGCAGAACAATAATATATCAATTAGCAATAATACATATAAATTGTCACACTTACAACTTGCGCTGCGTAGTGCACGCTGCCAAATCGCAGCCACACGCGGCTTTCGGCCCTGCGCCACGTGTCGGGCACGAAGAAGCGGCAGTCGTACCACGCGAGGCCCACGTGGTCGCGCACCTCGGGGTCCTGCGTCAGGTCGTTGTAGCTGCTGGGAACGGGCATGGCTTCCACGGGACCTGTCTGGAAACATTAAGACAATGCAACGTTGAGAAGATACATTTGAACTATTAACATTCAAACGACTTTGTAATCTACACGACTGGTACAAGTGCAGATCTGTAGAGTTGTTCTGGTCTGCAGCCTACTGGTGAAGATTGCTCTGATGTTATCGGTGTAATAATAATAATAATATTTGGATTATTTGTATAGCGCCGTTTTTGTGAAAAATCACCTCAAGGTGTAGTCAGTATTGACGATTTTTTCCTGACTGGGGCGTGGCTAGGGCTAGGGTATTTGTACATGCATTCATCGCACATGTCGACATAATGTTTTTGTTTATTTGTATATTACTTTTTCACAGTATTGTTATAAACAAAAATGTAGGATATAACCTAAAAAACCGTTGGATCCGTCCTGTTATGTCGTATAACAAAATGTAGTGAGCTCTAGATAGACGGAGAACATGCTTATGTATACCTAAAAAGCGGTGTCCTGTTATATTGTGAGAACTTGTCTTATCTCTTTCTCTCTCTCTGTTTACGACATGAAAACCCGGAGAAAGTGATTTATCGTAAGTTTGTATAGGTTGGGTAAAAATATTTAGCTATCTCTCCATATATATTCTTGCTCTGAGTGTGATACAAACACTTATGTTCTTTAGGTTGGGGTATAATGTACAAAAATAAATATTATTATATATTTGGGTAATTATCTAAATTACCTCCACAGGGTACATCCTCCTCATGTGAAGTATCATTATCAGACCTTCGGACTGAATACAAATTATGTTATTGAGAACTACATTACTAAAGCCATTATAAACATTATTATGTTATCAACACATCAATCAATGGCATACTATTTAAATTTTATACAGAAAGGTTTCGGGAAAATATATTATGTTACAGGGACCCAGATGAAAAGTGTTTTCTAACAATTATTTTTATACGGAGAGAAAAGATTCCAAGAATTTAAAAATAAAAAAAATATATATTGAATACCGCACCAGAGTCCCAACTGCTCCCAACCGAATAGAGCCAGTGAAACTATGGCATCCCCAATTGGGGTATGTTGTGAGGCTGAAGGTAGTGGGGAGGGGAAGAGGAAGGTTGGGAAGTACCTGGCTATACAGATCTGGTCACCAAACACAGCTAGCCATTCAAGCCATTTCAAGCAACTTTTCGATTCTGAATGGCGGTCTTTCACCAGGGCGATATTAGTATCTACCACTCTAACAAGTGCTGCAAATATAGTCTTTATTATTTTTATATTAATTAAATGTGTTATGACACATATTAATTAAATAAAAATGATTTGCGCCCGCTAGGTTTGAAACCGCGATCTCTGGATTCGTAGTCGAGCGTCTTAACCACTCGACCACGGAGTCTGTTGGTACCTTCGAAAAATGGCTGATGCCACTGAGAAACTACAACATATTAATTTGATTGACAAAGATGTAAAATTAATATTTATTTACCATATCGAGGTCCGACTTATACCAGAAGTTCTTGAAGCCGAACTCGGGGTCTTGCGGAGACAGCCGGAAGTTCCAGATCCCGTCCAGGGTCTTGACCTCGCGGGTCTCCGACTCCCGGGGGTACAGGGCGCCGCCGCGCGCCTGCGCCAGCGCCCCCCGCAGCACCCGGTGAGTGGGCGACATGGACAGCATCACGACTGTGAAGTAGTAGGTGACTCTCTGGAATAATAAAATAAATATTAACATACACACTTCGTTTGTTACATTTCTGACGCCATTCTTATATTCATGCCCTTTGGTAAAATGTAACTAAATTGATATAGTATACTCGTATATTAGCGTTGGGAAAAACTTCAATGTTTTGTGAATGCTTCACAAACTGCTAGTTCTTTAAAATTAACCCTTCGCAGTGAACACTTCAATTGAAGTCGAACTCGCCAAAAAGAGATTTGAATTTGAAAAAGTACTAGTCAGTAGAGATTTGAAAACGAAAAGAACTGGAACCGGTTCCTCACCCAAAAAAAACACCTTAAAAAACAATGTTCCTTTAGATCGAAGTACTTTGAAGTCGAACTTTAATTGAAGTACTTGAAAAGAAGTACTTCTTTATAGGATTTGAACCTCAACTTCGCAACTGAACTGCTGCAAATTAAAGTAGTTCTTTGTAATCTAACTTCCATTGAAGTATTTGTTCAATGAAATAAAATGAATGAAGTTTGAACTGCCACAAAATGAAATAGTTCACACGGAGCGGTTGCAACGCTAAAATGAACTGCCAACTTCAATTGAAGTATTTGTTGTTCAATGAACAATGAAGAAAGTAGGAACTGCCACCGAAAGAAGTAGTTCTTTGAAGTAGTTCTTTCGGAGCGGTCACAACGCTAGTATATATGCAATTGTACGGTGTTTGTTTTTTACACCATCTGCTTATTGAGTTTCTATTTAATATTTGTTTTCATCTTCAAATCAAGAAAAACATCACATTAAAAATGTGCGCTGATATAAAAACTATTAAAGATAATTGGACGTAGTTATGCAAGAAAGCGTTCAACCCACAATTTGTCAAAACCGTGTTTTACATGTTTTCCTATAGATAAATACGAGATTTATATCTGCTGAAAACATTGAAGCTCCAAATGCAATAGATTTTTGGCAATTATTTTTTCTACTAACGAACGAAAAGTTAAAAATACCTCCGATATACTTTATCTTAAATTTGCCTTCATGCCCTAAAAATGAAAAAATAAAAAATAAAATAAAAAAAAAATAAATAAATAAATAAATAAACAAAATAAAATAAAATAAAAATAAAAATAAAAATTTAAGTAATTCTAAATTTTAGGTTATTATGATATGGTGATTGTGTCCTGCCAGAAGTGACCTGCCAGGTAAGTATGTTGCTGTATATTTATATAAACTAAGAATTAATATTAAGTAGAAATTAAGATTTGTACAGCGCCCTTGAGGTGATTTTTCACCAAAACGGCGCTATACAAATTATCCAAATATTATTATTATTATTGCAGATATTTGACTTAAATTGAAATTTAAAAACATCCTAAAATGTAGGATACCATAAGATTTTTTTTGTTTTGTTTAATAAACACGTTGATAGATTAAAAATTATTTATTTATAATAATGCTCATAAAGAAAAAAAAACTGATATTCAATGTACAAATACCGATTACCCATATTCATGCTTTTTTATTGTCATATTTTCAAACGCCTTATTCTCAGTTTCACCTTTTTGGGGTTGGATGCTTTCTGCATAACTATGTCTAATTGTTGGTACAGGCGTATCGCTGATAGATCTATTATAGTCTGTCCACCTTTTACATAAACAACATTCTTGTTCGGATTTTTAGGTTATATGCTATATTTTTGTTTGTAACAATACTGTGAAAAAGTAGTTATACGAATAAACAAAAACATTATGTCGATATGCGCTATAAATGGATGTATAAATACCCTAGCCCTAGTCCTAGCCACGTCCAGGTCTAGCCGAGTCCGGCAAATCTCATCAAAACTGACTACAGCAGCATTCTCTCTTGTATATTATTGCTCTGAGATTGTATCTATTTTCCCCTGCTTCACAACATCATACAGATTTAAATTTGCTCTCATGCCCTAAAAAAAATAAAAAAATATATATTTGTAAAAATCAGCTAAATTTTAAGTTATTATGATTTGGTGATTGTGTCCTGCCAGGTAAGTATGTTGCTATATATTTATATAAACTAGGAATTAATATTAAGTTGAAATTAAGATTTGTACAGAGGCCTTGAGGTGATTTTTCACAAAATGTGTTTATATATATTTAAAAAAATATTGATTCTCATAATTTAATTTAAATAACCCACATCTTTTAGGTTCGCGTCTACGCTGAAATGATAAAACAGATTTGCCCACGCCCGGCATTCTGTTCTGTCAGTTTCTCACTCCCACCAAAATAACACACGGCCATTTAACAACTAATGAACTAATCAACGAACGGATAGCAAGCCGATTTTAGGTGATACGTTGGAATCTTGCGACGGCATAATATCGCGTGTTAGTGATGCAATTAGCCATTTTAAGCGGTTTGTAATGAATTATAAAGAAAACAACAAAACCTTATACGCCCGGTGAGCGCGAAGACGTAGTTTATAAAACATCCGCGCGGTGTCTCACGTCTACTGTGAGCCGCGGCGCGAACACTTTAAATCTTATTCGGCTTATAATGAGAATGAGAATAGCGTAATATGTTCATGTTGTCATAGGCTTGTGTAAATGTGTAGTGTATTCAGCCGAGGTCGAATGTTATTCTTCCATACGATACAGATAAATGTAGAATGCTGAATGACTCATACTGCAGATTTGATGGAATCGAAAGAATTGAACGTGAATTTTTTTTTTTTGATTTTATGGATTCTTTCGTAATCCTCTACTAACTAGCTGGGGCTTATACAAATACCCCTCATAATGTCTATCTAACTAGTACTGCGGCTCATTAGGCCTTATTACTATCACCATCTGATGGTTTTATTTACTTGACTGAGTTTATTTTTACATTAGTTTTTTTCTTAGGGAAAAGATCTTTACTGGATTAAAAACCCTAAGCAAGGAAAAGATAAAAAAGAAATACATAAGTTCTGAACTTGTTACTGTTTGAAAAATTTTATTTGACTGAAGTTAAATATTTCATGTTTTTTCTGCTTGGAGCTGCATCCTTTTTCTTTTATGGGCTCTTTCCTAAGGAGAACAGAGGCGTGGAGTGGGAATGGGATGGGATTTTTTACCTAGCCGATGTGATGCAAGTCATACGTCTCGTCCACCATTTCGGTTTCCTCGGCTTGTCCCTGGCTGTCCTCACGGAAGGTCATAATAATATGCTTCGGCATTCTGTGATTGAACGTGAACCCATGACGTTACATATATATAGATACGTTGTAGCGCTCTCAAAGTGGCAAGCAATAATCACGCTAGTTGGTGTGATCGGTGTTTAAGCCGATTTAGTACTAAACGGTCACGCGTCGCTTGAGGTCGTTTCAACATAACAAGCAAGTGTGGAACGCGGTCCGAACTTCGGATCTGTTTCCTTCATACACATATATTCTATGAATGTCTATCTTTGTCATACATGACCGATATTTGAATGATGAATTTACTGGTAACGTGTGTTTTTTGCTTGCCACATTTTGTGTTAACATTCTAAGGCTATAACGTGTCTATATATGTAACGTCATTCCGCGAACCGCCCTAATTATTATTTTTTAGGCTGAAAACTATGTAGTGTGTCCAAAATATAGATATTGAAAGGTCAGAAAAATTATTGGGTTTCTTTTTTTATATTTTCCAACGGTCAAAAACACTGGTATCAAAAAACTACAGTCAAAACCTTAGAGTACATAGAGTGGTATCTCTCCAAGGCAGTGTAGTCAGTTTTTGATGATTTTTACCGGACTTGGCGGACCTGGGCGTGGCTAAGACTAAGGCTAGGGTATTTATACATCCATTCATAGCGCATATCGACATAATGTTTTTGTTTATTCGTACAACAACTTTTTCACAGTATTGTTATCAACAAAAATAAAGCATATAACCTAAAAAAAACCGTTTAGTTGTGTCAAGTTTAGTGGCATAATAAAAAATGGGGGCGGAGTCCCGCGCCGGTGACCCAGGAGACCAAGATCATCGTTACAGTACATAGAAGCGGTGTATTATATTTGTTGTCTCTTTTTCTCTCATGGTGTACGACGTGAAAACCCGGAGAAAGTGATTTATCGCAAGTTTGTATAGGTTGGGTAAAAATAATTAGCTCTCCCTCCATACATTGTTACTTCAAGGTCAGAACAATCGTTAGCGTGCGTCGTGTAAACGTCGATGCTATTTTTATGAGGAACGGGTTATTTTTGGAACTGATTTCTTTTGTAATTTTTATCCAAAATCAAATATTCGAATAAGTGTAATTGATACCTGAAGAAATTTCCGATCAACCCAGAGATTGGCCGTCTAGAAAATCTGTAATTCTGACGTCGTGAAATTTTCAACGTGTGTGCTTCTTTTCAAAAAACATATTAAAAATAAACAAAACGTAAAAAAAATATAAATTCCTGACTTTGTGTGACTTAACAATGTCTAAGATAAGCTAATCAAGGGACTGAATTCTGTAACTTTATCTAAAAGAGAGGGCGTCTACGTCTAGCCGTCTACTCCCCCCAATGATATCATAATCCAACTGGACATCGGTTTCGGGTTTCGGTAGCCGTAGCCGGTCCGGTACTCCGGTATGCAAGACCATACAGACAGATACAGACATCCAATTAAACCCTCTCCCCTAACTCACTCCACTCCCCTCCCCTTTCATGAATAACGGACGGGACGGCGCGTACGCAGTCCCGACTACCAAAAATTACGCGCCCGAGTTATCCGCATTAGGGATAATCGCAAGGGTCAGCCCAACCGGAGTGCAATGGAAGAGCCTCGCCCTGGGGGTACCGCCTTAGTGATCACGGTGTCCCCTACGCCAGGTAAGTATGCCGATGGAACGAAAATCGAGGTTTATATTGATCTGCTGAAATGTACTGTACGCGCGCTGCAGACGGAAGTGGTGCCATCTCTACTCCGCGCCAAAAACGAACGGCTGAAAGTAAACTACAGCCTTAGTACCTCAATGGTTTGCAGGCATTTTATTTGGATGTTACCTTCGAAATACGGTTTTTATATGCATTTCTGAAGAAGAGATATATTTTTTTTAAATTATGAAAATAGTGGTGTTTTCTCTCGGTTCTTCTTTCAGGGACCCAATGACAAATTGTTAAACGTTGGTCAATATCGCTGAATAGGTTACTATTTCATCAAAATATTCATGCATTTCAGAGCACTTCAAAAATATTCACTGGCTTAAATGTCCCAAAAGAATCCAGTTCAAGCTTTGCTGGATGGTATTTAAATCAATTAAAGGAATGTCTCCAGCTTATTTATCGGAACTGTGTATTCCTGAAGATTCCAATTCGCGACAGTCAACCCTTAGATCGGCAATGTCATCGGCTACAATGACCTTAACGTCATTGGTCGATTATCGGAAGGTTGAAGGAACCAAAGGGCACACCCAACACTAAGTTTGGAAAGCGTACTACAGGAGTGTCGGGTTCTAACGCCTGAAGTGTGGCGGTCTACACTTGAAGTACCGCCACATGATCGGAGAATGATAAAAGACTCGACAGAATTCAGAGCTTAACTCAAAACTCATCTTTACAGAAAGTCATATCCATAAATAAGAGAATTGTCCCAATTTGCAAAGCTAGGCTAGCCCGTTAGCATCTAAACTTACCAGTTTAATGGTATCTTTAATCCACTGATCGGCAATTTATCAATCTACTGCTAAACAACAAGTTCAATTTTTTTTTCACAGCCCGCGACATGTTTGATTAATATAATGGAAATATCAATAAGATAATTTTAGGTAGGGTTCTGGGTACTTTGATAGTTTTTTTTGTTTATTTAGCCATAGTTTTTTTGAAGTTTTTGTAGAGCGCATTTGATGTCATTTTTCTTAAAAAATAGTGCTATATAAATTAGCTAAGTATTATTATTAATGCGAGCATAGATAACTTTGAGTACAAACAAGTTCAATATTAATCGTCTTAGTGTTTTTGTAATACGTAAAGAATTGATTTAAAAAATAATATAGCTGAATATACGGTGTTTTAGGGGGACTAAAAATTGAATTAGAAACACAGTTGAAAATCATCAGAAAATTACTGAGGAAGTTACTCTGAGCTGAGGAATCGGTTCCTATTTTTGTCAAATAAAATGGTTCTTTTGGGCGAGAAATTCACAGAAACCCCGTTTTTTTTAGAAACGAGGAACCGGTTTCAGTTCGTCAAAATATCGCTAGAAACAATAAAAAATAATCATAGGAATCTAAACATGCTCCACAATTATTTTTCTTGGGTCGTTCCCAAAAGTAACTGGATAAATAAGCGGTTCCTCGCCAGTCACCGGTAACTGGAACCGCAGTGACACCCAATTTACGATATCAACCATCCCTACCGATGAGACTTTCCGCTAAAGATGGTCGATATTCATAAAAAAAGAAAGGTTAAAAGGAAGCGGTTGCAAGCCGGTCACTGGAACCGTCGATATTATTTCTACAAGGAACCGGTTCTTTTTTTGGCAAATAAAAATGGCGAATATCCTTTTAACAGTTCCAGCTTCGTGGAATTTTTCTGGCAACAAAAACCGGTTTAAAAAAATACTGGATAAATAACCGGTTCCACGCCAGCTACCGCCGGTACACGGGTGTTTCCGATATCACCATCCCTAATTTCCGCCATCGGGATCAATTCCAAAAATAACTTGTTAAATTAATGATAATAATATTTTTTTTATTAATTTTCTTATACATGACAAACTTTTTTAATTTAATGCATATAAGAAAATAAAATTATTTTTTTTACAAAATAAATACAAATTATAGTACCATATAGATACACAAGAAAGATGAAATTTAAAAAAAAAAAAAATTCAGGCAGTGGTGATGAGTGGTCAATGAGGAGAAACTCTTTTAATAATCAATAGGATTTCACTTCTGAATCTCTCCTCACTGACATGAAATAAGTCGATATCGGAAGAGATTTTGTTCAGGAGCAAAATACTTCTCCCCACCGGCAGAACCATTGGCAGGTTGGTCCTACAGGCAGGAAGATAGAATAATCTATGAAGACGCTGTCTTAGATAGTCATCAGGAACATAGAGACTTACGCGCTCCAAAATCGCAGGATTTACAATATAGCCCCGCAGCAGTCTGAAGAAGTGAGTGGCGGCATACCCCTCTCTCCTGAGCTGTAAGGAGTGAAGTCCGAGCGTGCCCAGGAGAAATTAATTAAAAAAATACCGGTTCCTGGCCGGTAGAGGGCCGATATTCCTGTCCCGGTTAAAGGGAACCGGTTCCGAGCCGGTCACTGGAACCATCGATATTATTTATCGGAGGAACCGGTTCCTTTTTTGGGCAAATAAAAATCGATATCCTTTGTCCGAGGAACCGGTTCCACAATTCATTTTTTTACTGTTTTCTAGTACATTTTTTGGGATGAAACTTTTGTCGATTTGCTAGTACTTTGATATCTCTAACGACTAGTCGACTAGCGCTTTTTTTGGGAGAGGATTTTTTGTTGATTTGCTAGTACTTTTCGATTTAAATATAAAAATCTCCTTCGTGGAACGTTTCTTGCACTTGCTTGCTTGCAACCGGTTCCAATTTCCAATGTTCTTAATCTTAGAGTATACAAGAGGTAGCCCAAGCCAAAGCCAGTGAAGTCAGTTTTGGACTTGTTTATGATGATTTTAACATGACTCGGCGCAAATGGGCGTGGCTAAGACTAAGGCTACGGTATTTATACATCCATTCATATCACATATCGACATAATGTTTTTGTGTATTCGTATAGCCACTTTTTCACAGTATTTTTATCAACAAAAATATAGCATCTAACCTAAAAAACCGTTTAGTTGTGTCAAGTTTAATGGTAAAATATAACGGAGTCCCGCCGTTAACCAGCGAAAATAACCAGCTTAAGAACATTACGACAGTATATAGAAGCCGTCCAAGAAATTTGTTGTCTCTTTCTCTCTCATGGTGTACGATGTAAAAACACGGAAACAGTGATTTATTACAATTTCGGATGGGTTGGGTAATGGGTAATACAAATTAGCTATCCCTCCATATATTGTTCCTTCAAGTTCTAAATAGACTGGATATGGATAAATAACAACTAACTGGAGTTTCCTAAACTGGAGCCGCAGGTGCAATATTCGATATCAAAAAATGCCAACATCATCTGCCTGCAGTTGATAACAGATAACAGATATCAGATATCACATATCACCCACCCGGCCTGCTGGTGCTGACGCTGACCCTATTTATTCTCTCGAGATTAAGGCCCTGCTTCGAAAAGCAGGGAACAAAAAATTGGTTTATAGACTCATTTGAGTGCTCCCCTCCACGGAAATCTTTAGTAAAAGGCGAAAGATTTATTCGTTATTGAAGGGAAACCAGAGTACCGTTGAAGGAAAAGTTTTGAGTATAAATTAACCTGTTGAAAACAACTTTGTGCGAGCTGCAAACGGAAGTGGCGCTATCTATACTCAAGTTTTGCAACTACACGTACCAACGATGATAATAATAAAAACAATTATATTTACATTATAATACCAGTTTACCCGTGAAAACTCACGGGATGTCATTTTATTGGTCAAAATGAAAACGGGTTTTTTTTCTCCATAGTCAAAATGGCCTGCAAAAGTAAGCTAGTTTCGATTTTTTAAATGACACTTGTTCGTACGCACGATGAAATTATATCGTTTAAATGTTTTCTAAAAATATTTTTTAAATCCACAAACCAAAAGCAATATTATTTATTGAAACCTTAAAAAATATATAACTTTTTAAAGCAACAAAGTATAATACATACATATAATTAGCTATGAACAATTTCCTTTGTCAGTACATATGACCGTACGAGTGTAAACTTTTCAAATTTGGAACTGATGTCAATTGAAACTATAAAAATATTTTTTTCAAATCCCTGCCCACCTAATGAAGTACCTACCTTTAATGTATTTTAGCCATAGACATCTAAGATTTTAGCAGACATTATTCTATTTTTGAAATGGGCGGATTAAAGCTACTAACATTTTTTTAGCTCTGGTGAAAGACCACCATTCAGAATTGAAACGTTGCTTAAAATGGCTTTAACCGTGTTTAGTGACCATATCTGAATAGCCGGTTATCCAAACTTCCTCTTCCCCATTTCCCTCCACTGCTCACTCCCTTCAATTTCACAGCATGCCCCAATGGAATGCCAAAGAAAAAGGTTATTACATCTACGAATGAAAAATCATTCGAAAACGAATGATTTCTCTTTAGTGTGTTGAATGTTAGTATGACATAATTATTTAAGTAAACATTTGTCTGTTTAGTATCAGTCGATCATTAGGTCACTGCCCCTCCCAGAGATAACCAATTTTAGGTAAGTATGCCAAGTACCTACTCGTTAAATAATGTTATTAACACTTAGATCGGGTATGGGCAACCTTTGGTCTGTGGGCTAGAAGCAGTACCTACTCTCAAGTGACACAAGTTTGGACTTTTTAAACTTTTTGTCGCTTCAGGTAACTCAGTGAGAGCATTAAGTTACCTGAGGTAACTTTTTTTTTAAATTCAACCAGGTACTGAAGACTTACGATTTTTATTGTAAAACAAAAAAAAACCCTTAAAGTGCTCTGGTGTAAACTTCCAAAAATGGCGCTTCTATATATATATATATATATATATATATATATGTATATATTGATAAGTAACGTAATGCAATACACGATTGCCACCAGTAAAACAAATAATCTGTATTAAGTTGTGCGGAAAGTATTACAATTTTGTTTTTAATTAATGTCAATGTTATTTCACTGTGTTCATATCTTAGAGTACATAGAGTGGTACCTATCCAAGGCAGTGTAGTCAGTTTTTGATGATTTTTACCGTACTCTGCAGACCTGGGCGTGGCTAAGACGAAGGCTAGGGTATTTGTACATCCATTCATATCACATATCGACATAATGTTTTTGTTTATTCGTATAGCCCCTTTTTCACAATATTGTTATCAACAAAAATATAGCATATAAACTAAAAACCGTTTAGTTGTGTCAAGTTTAGTGGCATAATAAAAAATGTGGGCGGAGTCCCGCGGTGACCCAGGAGACCAAGATCATCGTTACAGTACATAGAAGCGGTGTATTATATTTGTTGGCTCTTTTTCTTTCTTGGTGTACGACGTGAAAACCCGGAGAAAGTGATTTATCGCAAGTTTGTATAGGTTGGGTAGTAAAAATAATTAGCTCTCCCTCCATATATTGTTACTTCAAGGGTCATGTTGACTTCTTTTTTAATTTTGGTGACATTGAATACTGTTTTATTATTTATTTTGCTGCAAAGCGGGCCATTGAAATAAATATGGAAAAGAAACAAAACAAAAAGCTTTTTTTCTACAACGGTTAGCAGAGATAAGGCAGCAAAAAATACTGAATTATTTTTGGGTGGAAAAATGCAACAACTCGGTATTGTACCTGACGTATCTATCTATATGTGATACAAATGAGCTTTTTTCAGTTCATAACTAGGAAATAGGTGTTAGGGGAACCGTAGATGTGATATGTCGCGTAAAATAGACAAGACTAGCAAACAATTTACCAAGCCTGCAGCGATGACTTCTATGTTCAACTGCATTGTAAGGTCCAAACCTTGAAGGAACAATATATGGAGGGATAGCTAATTTGTTTTACCCAACCCATCCGAAATTGTAATAAATCACTTTTTCCGTGTTTTTACATCGTACACCATGAGAGAGAAAGAGACAACAAATTTCTTGGACGGCTTCTATATACTGTCGTAATGTTCTTAAGCTGGTTATTTTCGCTGGTTAACGGCGGGACTCCGCCCACATTTTATATTTTGCCACTAAACTTGACACAACTAAACGGTTTTTTAGGTTAGATGCTATATTTTTGTTGATAAAAATACTGTGAAAAAGTGGCTATACGAATACACAAAAACATTATGTCGATATGTGATATGAATGGATGTATAAATACCGTAGCCTTAGTTTTAGCCACGCCCATTTGCGCCGAGTCATGTTAAAATCATCAAAAACAAGTCCAAAACTGACTTCACTGGCTTTGGCTTGGGCTACCTCTTGTATACTCTAAGGTCCAAACTAGAGTACGCCTCTGCTGTATGGGCCCCATACCAAAATAAATATATACAATTATTGGAACAGATCCAAACAAAGTTTCTCAGATATTTGTATATGAGAATCCACGGCGTCTATCCAAAATTTATGCATCATAAAGATTTGCTCTCCGATACGCTTTATCAAAGTCTCCAGTCGAGAAGGAGTGGGGCCCTCACAGTAACAGCGTGCAAAATATTGAATAATTTGATTGACAATCCATACCTCCTGGAATGTTGTAAGTTGTTTGTGCCAAACAACTACTGCCAGGGGCGACATCACGATCTGCTGTGCATTCCACATGGCAGAACAGACGTGTTGGCTCAGCACAGCATGACACGGGGTATGGTACTACTAAATGACATGTCTCTTGATATCTTCAACGTAAACCTTGAAGATTTCAAGAGACATGTTAAAAATATCTCTTAATTTAATTTGATTTTGTTACTTTCTTGTGTTTTGTAAATGGATATATAGTCTGTAAAACACAAAAAAAAAAAAATATGACCTACTAACCGCCACGCTGTTTCCCGCAGGGGTAGAGAGAGAGAGTACAATTCTGTCTTGGCACACACTCCTAGCTTCATTCAAATTAATGAATCGTTTTATAAATACTCTTCTGTTAATCTGACTCAAGCGTTTGACTCGCTTGATCGTGCAATGTCTTCCTCGGGCGTCCCCAACTTCTTCTACCATTCTCTTTCGCGTCGTATATTATTATCTCACTCCTTTCTTCGTTCATCTGCTATTCATGCCCGAACCATTTAAGCGTCCCTATCTCAATCCTATTCATTACGCTTACGCCAGCCTTCCATTCTTTCCGGATATCTACATTTTTAACACGGTCAAACATGGTTTTACCGCACATACACCTCAGGGATTTCACTTCTACAGCATTGAGTCTACTTTAATCCTTCCTTTGCCAGTTTAATGTCTCACTGGCATATATTAGGGTTGGTATAAGTATTCCATTCTGGACTGTTAGCTCCGCTTTTTTTACACTTTTTAAGTTCTCCATTAATGAAGTTTCTTTCAATATTATTATCAGCCTTTCCATCTCTCGTAAACGTAATAATAATAATAATATTTGGATGATTTGTATAGCGCCGTTTTTGTGAAAAATCACCCCATGGGCGCTGTACAGATCTTATTTTCTAGTTGATATTAATTCCTAGTTTAAAGAGAAAATATACAGGAACACACTTACCTGGCAGGTCCCATCAGAGACACACTTATTAATTTAAAATTATTATTTCTTTATTTTTTCGATTTTAGGGCATGGGAGCGAAATTAAAAATTGAACAGTACAGGATTTGGTTAAAATTTGTATATCTAAAGGTGATTCGTCATAAAACAGATTATGTTGAGATTCTTATAATAAATTTAAGAATATGAGAGTCTGAAAAGGTAAGTTTTCAGTTAGGACCGTAATTCCCAAACTTATATACTCCCCAAATAGATCCACTTCCTTCATGTATTCATCATTCACAACTATATTGCACGCTGTTCTCGTACTCTCTCTTTCAAACACCATAACTTACGTACATCATCAACTCATTATGCATACATACTTGGTTCATCCTAGACACGAACTGTAGATCTTCCATACTATCAGAAATCAGCACCGCATCATCAGCATACCATAGGCAAAACATGCTTTCAGATTGTTCATTTTCGCGCCCAAGCCCACACCTTTCAATTTTATTCTAATACTATATTAAATCCTAGACATGTGGACTTTTAAATGAGATTTGGTAAACGATAAAAAAAATCAAATCGTTTTAGAAAAAAAAATTATAAAATGTAATTATACACAAAATGAAGTGGACCACATTATCCTGATTTGACCCGATGAGCCAATGTACAATAATAATGGTGTGATAGCAACAGAGAAACAATGTGGCAACCTCATAAATCAATTGGTCCTGACCTCTCTGACCTTCTGACCTCCCGATACAATCATATGAATACATAGAATATTACAATAATTGTTTTATCTCTCAAAACTGATATGAAACGCTAATTATTCGACTGGTTTATGTTTTAGAGTACCTACTTGTTATTTTTCTGGTTGTTTTTTTTTGTTAAAATGTTTCCTCGAATAGCAAGACTCGTTTGATGCGGTCATATTATTATTTCATTGGATTAATAATCGCTGAGAAATCTCCGTGTTAATACTTATTTATAGAAGACTACGGGAAAACCATATCTACAGACACCGAATACCTTTTGTCCCTTGGTAAATTACCTTAGAGTATACAAGAGGTAGCCCAAGCCAAGGCAGTGAAGTCAGTTTTGGACTTGTTTTTGATGATTTTAACATGACTCGGCGCAAATGGGCGTGGCTAAGACTAAGGCTACGGTATTTATACATCCATTCATATCACATATCGACATAATGTTTTTGTGTATTCGTATGGCCACTTTTTCACAGTATTTTTATCAACAAAAATATAGCATCTAACCAAAAAACCGTTTAGTTTTGTCAAGTTTAGTGGCAAAATAAAAAATGTGGGCGGAGTCCCGCCGTTAACCAGCGAAAATAGCCAGCTTAAGATCATTACGACAGTGTATAGAAGCGGTCCAAGAAATTTGTTGTCTCTTTCTTTCTCATGGTGTACGATGTAAAAACTCGGAAAAAGTGATTTATTGCAATTTCGGATGGGTTGGGTAAAACAAATTAGCTATCCCTCCATATATTGTTACTTCAAGTAAATTACCTTACGCAATATTCCACGATAGTTTCGTTCAGACAACGCTTGCAACCTTGGAGTAAGAATATACGTGAAGAGCTACCTTTGGGGAACAGTGTAGTCAGTATTGTTGACTTTATACTGACTCGATAGAGAGAGACAAAGATATATTAAAGGATGTCTGATAGCCTATTAGTTACCGCCCACATGGAATTCGGACATGTTTGATAAATATATTTCAACACATTAAACAAAATAATATCAATATACCATTAAAATGATTTATAAAGTCAAAATATCACACAATCACTAATAACAGAAGGTTTGCCTAAATAATGATGGAAGCTTTTTGTTGATTTTATGTCTTTTTATCATTAAAA
Source organism: Drusus annulatus (assembly GCA_022651775.1). NCBI lineage: Eukaryota > Metazoa > Arthropoda > Insecta > Trichoptera > Limnephilidae > Drusus > Drusus annulatus. The sequence goes on along the minus strand of JAGWCC010000208.1, from coordinate 914,927 downwards.
TGTTCGGTCAAAAATATTTAAAACTGTTGAAATACCTGTTAAAAGTGTTTATAATCTTTGTTTGGTCTTATTTGAACATTCACACATAGGACATATCACCATCACGTTTGATTTATTTGTATAACCACTGCAAGTTTTTTAATCAACAAAAATATAGGCAATAACCTCGAAAGTAAGACGCAAATTATGGGACTGGATGATGTGAAGTTAGCGCGGACGGAGAACATTCTTACATACGTACTTAGAAGTGCTTAAATATTATGTGAAGACTTTTCTTGTCTCTCTCTCTCTCATGGTATACGACGTAAAAACCCGGAGAAAGTCATCAGTCGCAAATTTGTGTTGGTTGGGTAAAAATATTCTGCCCTCTCCCCATATATATCCTTACTCCAAGTTTGCAACTAGCAAATAAATATATATTTTAAATACGGGAGACCCTGAAGGAAATAATTTCCTTCGGGGCTTTTGTCATCTTTGGGGATGCTGTGAGGAGGGTCTTTTTAGGAAAGGAAGGAGTGAACCTGGGTCTTGAGGCCCACGTTGTAAGAAGGAGGAAACACAGAGGACAGCAAATCATTTCACAGCCGAGCTCTTTGACTGTTGGTAGAAGCGACCTGTTTTATGTATCGAATGTCAACCGTGAACAAATGTTGGGCGCGCGTTTGGCGAGTTCCCGGCTGGCACCTGTGCCGAAGGGATCAATGACGCATGTTCCTCGGAGCATCTTCACTGAGATACCGGTAGAACAGTGACAGCATTCCCACCTCAGCACTAGAGTCTACGGAATGAAAATGTTTATCTTTCTGACTACTTATTTAACGCTGCGTAAAAAAAAACCTATTTTAATAAGGTATTTTGGGACTCCAGACCAGAGGTGGGTGCCAAATACAACAGCGGGGCACACTTTGGATTGGTACAAATTGTGTGCTATTGAAGTATCTGCGGACCCTGTACAGTATGCCCAACTTCTGAGAGGCTACCTTAACTCTGGCTTCTGGCTTTTAAAAAATATGCTAAAAATATCTTTACAATTATTTCTGAATACGGCGTACACATAACATTTTGATTCGGACCTTAAAAAAATAGCGTGAATCATCAATCACTCCCTCAAGTTTCGCGGTACCACCCTGAAACGCGGTTTATATAGCAATATACTTACACAATAGCGTGCAGACTACTGTAATATTTGTTATTATTAATTAAGTAATATCTTTTATGTTCAGCCTTGACCCAGATGCAAATAAATAATACCCTACTATAAATTCACCAACTTAAATATGTCCGTAACAGGAAGAAACCGGTACGGTCCAAAACAAATAAATGGAAAAGAGTGATCTGATCATAATATCACAATGGAATTCCATCAAAAGTTTCAAAAACAGACATACTACGTTAAATTGTTGGTGACATTCATTTTAAATAAAGGCTTCTCTCGGGAAGAACCAAATCCAATAATATATACATATATAGCCTTGGAGTGAGAATATAACATACATGGAGAGATATTTTGACCCAACCAATACTTAATATTCTGTCACTTCACATGACCCGATTCAAGTTTTTGATATACTTGATCGTACCATGTCTTCCTCGGGCGTCATCGACTTTTTCTTCTATTTGCTTTCGCATAATATATTATTTTCACACTCCTTTCTTCGTTCATTCGCTCTACATGCCCAAACCATTTAAGCCTCCCTTTCTTGATCCTATTCATTACGCTTGTAACAGCCTTGCATTCTTTCCGGATATCTACATTTTTAATATGGTTATACATGGTTTTACCGCACATACGTCTTAGGGATCTCATTTCCACAGCATTCAGTCTACTTTCATCCTTCCTCTGCCAGTTCCATGCCTCACTGCCATACATCAGGGTTGGTATAAGCACTCTATTGTGGACTGCTAGCTTCGCTTCTTATCAGCCTTTACGTCTCGTAAACATACTAGAGATGGTCGATATTTCTGTTTCGGTTAAAAGGAACCAGTTCCAAGCCGGTCACTAGAACAGTCGATATTATTTCTGTGAGGAACCGGTTCCTTTTTTTGGAAAATAAAAATCGATATCATTTGTCCAAGGAACCGCTTTTTTATTTTGATTTGCTAGTACTTTTTTTTGGGGAGGATTTTTAGTCGATTTGCTAGTACTTTTTGATTTCAAATCTCTATTGACTAGTGCTCATTTTTTGGGAGGAACTTTTGTCGATTTGCTAGTACTTTTCGATTTGAATATAAAAATCTCCTTCGTGGAACTTTTCTGGCACCAGGAACCGGTTCCAAAAAGAACTGGATAAATAGCCGGTTCCTCGCCGGTCACCGGTAACTGGAACCGCAGGTACACCCAATTCTGATATCGATCATCTCTACTAAATGCGCAAACTCCATCCACTTGCTCCAAGTACCAAATTTAATCAATTAGTTTTATGTCAGGCAGTTAGTTAAGCCTTCAAAGTGGGTAGGTAAGTGTGAAAAAATATATATATTTTTTAAATTAAATGATATTACTATTATGAATTTACTTCCGACCTCTGGTGTTGGACAAACACCATGATGAATTTCTCCGCCGAGCAATGGAAACTAATTTTCTAATGGCCATCGTCACGCCATATTATCGGTGTGCACTCACCACGGTGCAGTGTGCATGCCTAACTAGCCGGCACCTTTAATTTTTATATTAATTTCACCATTTAACGCTCTAATGCAAAATACATGGCAACACGCGAACTGCCGAATGACCCATCTTGGATGAGAGAGTCAAAACATACGTAATATTAATCATCTCGAGAAACAATATTAAAACTATGTGCATCGGAAAAGCACAACGATTTAGGTGCGACCAGGATTTGAACTTTGAATTTCCGCTTGCTTAGCGGACGTCTTTGTCGACTTGAAGAAATTTCGGTTGAGAAACCGACGGCCAAGATGACATAGGCTCTGAGGGAAATTGTTTTCTTCAATGCCTCCTGTGTGGAATTATTGTAAAAAAAAATAAAAAATACAGTATATTTGCAGCACGTTCCGAAGTGGTAGATATTTTAAGCATCGCCTTAGTGAAAGCCCACTATTTAGAATAAAAACGTTGCTTAAAATCACTTTATGCGTGTTGGGTGACAAGATCTAAATAGCCAGGTACTTCCCAACCTTCCTCTTACCCATTTCCTTTCCCTCCCCACTACCTTCAGCCTCACAACATACCCCAATTGGGGATGTCATAGTCCCACGGCTCTAGGCTGGGAGCAGCTGGACCTGTGCGGTATTTACCATAATAATAATAAAAATATTCCAGAAGGTATGTAGGAGTAGTGCAATGCAATACCTTCCATAATTGATATTAATAAATAGTCACAATAATAATAAAATATTATTGTGACTAGTATGTATGAGACGATGTATGAATGTAAATGAAGCAAGAAGTGTGTGCCAAGACAGAGTTGTATGGCGGTCCGTCCTCTCTTCCTACCCTTGCGGGAAAACGGCGTGATGGTTAGTTAGTTAGTTAGTTAGTTTATAATAAAATACAAGTTGTGATACACACAATAATATTAATAAAAATAATAAATAAACATAAATTCGTAAGATTTTTATTTATTTATATATACCAAATTAAATAATAATAATATTTGGATAATTTGTATAGCGCCGTTTTTGTGAAAAATCACCTCAAGGGCGCTGTACAAATCTTAATTTCTACTTAATATTAATTCTTAGTTTATATAAATATACAGCATCATACTTACCTGGCAGGTCACTTCTGGCAGGACACAATCACCATATCATAATAACTTAAAATTTAGAATAACTTAAATTTTTTATTTTTTTTTTATTTTTTGTTTTTTTTTATTTTTTTTTATTTCTTTATTATTATTTTCATTTTTAGGGCATGAGGGCAAATTTAAAATTAAGTATATCGGAATATTTTTAATTTTTCGTAGTGAAGAACAGATAATGGTGATAATCTTCTAATGAATTTAAGGAATGAGAGTCTGAAAAGTTTTCTTGGTTCTATTGGGCTTATTACATCTTGATTATGGATATGATTTTCTGAAAAAATGAGTTTTGAGTTTGGCTCTGAACTCTGTTGAGTCTTTTATTACTCTCAGATCATGTGGTAGTCCATTCCAGGCTTTAGGACCTGACACTCCGAAGGCGCGCTCTCCGAACTTAGTGTCTGGTGTGCGCTTTGGTTCTTTCAACCTTCCGATAGCCGATGACGTTGCCGATCTAAGAGTTGACTGTCGCGAATTGGAATCTTCAGGAATACACAATTCCGATAAATAAGCCGGAGCCATTCCGTTAATTGATTTGAAAACCATCCAGCAAAGCTTAAACTGGATTCTTTCGGGACATTTAAGCCAGTGAAGATTTTTGAGGTGCTCTGAGATATGGGAATATTTTGATTCGCCGGTAATAAGTCTTGCCGCGGCGTTGAAGACTAGTTGTAGTTTGTTAATTTGATATTTAGGAAGACTAGCGTATATTCCGTTGCAGTAATCTAAACGCGAAACGACGTGCGAGTTTACAAGTAGTTTGGTTGCCTCTGTTGGCAGGTTTCTTCGCACTGATTTTATTTGTCTTAGTTGAAAGAACCCTGTGGTCACAGTCCTGTTAATTTGGGATTTAAGGGAGAAATCAGCATCCAGATTAACACCCAGAGGTTTGATGGATGTCTTTGGAATAATGTCACTTCCTCGAGACAGCTATTGGGGAGTTATCGATGTTATGCTGACGTCTGCTTGTGGCGGTCCAGAGAAACTCTGTCTTTGAAGGGTTCAATTTCAGTCTATTTGAGGTCATCCAGAGAGTGATCGCTTCTAGACACTCAGTCATGCGGATTTTCAGACTGTCTATTTCTGTCGGTGAGCAGTAAAAGTAAACTTGCTGGTCGTCGGCGTAGCAATGTGATATAAGACCAAATGATTTGATTATTTGAGCGACATCATTTATGAAGAGGATGAAGAGCAGTGGGCCCAACACGGACCCCTGGGGTACTCCAGATGAAAGCGTTGTAAAATTTGATTGGTTTATTCCCACCTTCACGGCTTGTGAACGGTTACTTAAGTACGATATCAGCCAATTCTTAACGCCACAGTTTAAACCAAAAGTTTCTTCTAGCCGTGTAATAAGAAAACCGTGGTCGATCGTGTCGAAAGCTGCGCTCATGTCTAAGACCGAGAGAAGTGCTAACTTTCCTGACTCGATGGCAAGAGTGATGTCCGACAAAATACGTAGTAACCCAGTTTCCGTCGAGTGGAACCTTCTGTATGCAAATTGATATTTAGTTAACAATTTATTTGAATTTATATGATAGGTTATCTGTGAAGCAGTAATTTTTTCTAGAATCTTGGATATAAATGGAAGATTTGAAACGGGTCGGTAATTTGATAAATCTTCAGCGTCCAATTGCGGTTTTTTTATTAATGGAGTTACGACAGCTGATTTTAGTGATTTGGGAAAATCACCTGTGCTAAGTGACTTATTAAAAAGATAAACTAGAAAAGGAGCTATTTCGTTGCAACACTTCTTCAGAAGCCACGTTGGAATAGGATCAAGAATAGACTGTTTGTTTGGTGAATTTTTTGGTGATTCGGAAAAGGTTTCGCTATTGCTGTTAGTGAAAGATGGTGGTGGGGCGGAGATTGTCAGGGCGCGTATCGACTCAACTTTTTCGAGAAAGAACTTCGAAAAGGTTTCCGGAGCTATGTCGATTGTATTTTCGGCATGAACATCAGAAACGACCGTCTTGACCGAGTTCCACAGACGACGTGGGTTTTTACGTCAATCCTTTTAATCCAATATTCGGACCTTTTTGACTTAATGAGGATTGTATACTCTTTTTGAGCCTTTATCCAATCGTCCCGTGAGGCGACGCCCAAGTGTCTGTAAGACCTTTCTAGTTTACGCGTCAATCTCTTCTGACTCCGACATTCTTCGTCAAACCAGTCGTCAGATTTTCGAATTCGTCGGGTTTTTGTTGAGGCTGGTGCATATTTATTTAATAGATTTGAAAGAACAGTATTATACTCTTCCGCCAGTTTGTTTGGTGATTCTGCCTCCCAAACACTAGGCGTGCATAGTGGAGAGGCTTTTAGATCTGTCAGGAAGTCGTTAAAGTTAAAACTACGCCAAGCTCTTGTTGTGATAGTTCTGAAAGGAATTTTTGGTGGGTTAAAATCGACCTCAATGCGTATAAGCCGATGATCTGATAGCCCTATATCCACAACATCCGCTACCAGAGGCGGTCCGGTCGACTTGGAAACAAAAATATCCAAAGTTCCGCCTGCATCGTGAGTTGGGGCATCAACCCATTGGTGGCATCCGAAGCAGTCTAATAAGTCGAGAAATTGAACAGTGTTAGGTGACGCTAGGCGCTCTAGATGAATGTTAATATCGCCAGTTATAAAGATAGTGTCGGAAAGACCTACAATGCGTTCCAAAAAACATGAAAACTCATTTAAAAAATCCGCGGTAATTCTTTTTGAACCAGGCCGGTACAGGGCAACCAATGTGAAAGACGCTCCTGCAGAAGAAACTCGGCATCCCAGGTACTCAAAAGTAAGGTACGCACCAATAGACAATTTTGTCAAGCGTAAGCCTTGGCAAGCTATAATCGCGATACCTCCGTGATTTAAGTGATGGGTGTTTTCATCCCGAGAATTCGTCGCCTTAGGTCGGGCTTCTTCCAGCACCACGTACCCTAGAGCTCGGAGTTTTTTAATTGACAAAGTGTCACCATTTTCATGCCAAGTATCAGTTAAGGCCAGGATGTGCAGATTATGCTCGTTGAAAAACTCTCCTACCTCCTCTACCTTATTGTTGAGGGATCGAGCATTCCAACTTCCTATACCTAATTGTCGACTTTTATAGTTGACATGCCGATGTATGCGTGCTTTGACTACTTTATGTTCTCTCTGAGAATCAGAGAGGATTTGCGTTGCTTGTGTATTGTTTTGTTCCTTTCTGATGCACAAATGTTTTTTACTATTGCGTCCTGCTCGGCAGCCACGGAATCTAATTTTACGAGTATTACCGCGTTCAGGATTGAGCGACGATATTTTTGCAGCTATTAAAGGGTGTAGAGAAACACTTTCACATCTGAAACTAAGTAATGTGGCCCGGTTGTATACAATATGATCTAACACGACCATAGCCCAAAAAGTACCCGTTGTAAATCACGCACTTGACACTTTTCGCTGACTTCCACCCTGCACATGTGGCAAGCACCTTATGACCGCTGACCGATGCTTTGCCTTATTACGAACAACGAAACAGATTCGAAATTAAAACATTTTAAACTTTTTCTTCAAACTTGGATTAAGCCCGACACAGTGACAGTAAAATTATAGTTTTTTTATACACTTAACATAAAATATATTACAGTTCTTTTGAGAAATATTTACAGCGAAAAAGTTGAGGATTTCTCAATACTTTTGAGATAAACTAGGAGCGGTTGTAAAAAGCCGCCGGCAGCTACGAGAGCGCCAACGGGATTAATGGAGGATATTAGGTCTCATTTCTGCAAAACACCATCAAGAGGGAGTCCATCATGGCAGCGTTAAGATTGATGGGGCCAATATCTTATGAAATATATTATGAAAATATACAAACAAAACGCATTATGTCAATGCGCAAATGTCGACTTCGTTCATCATATTGATCCTCATTTCTCGAGAAAGTAAAGAAACATTTTACGACCAAATAAAGCAATTTCAAAAAGCCATCAAATGTATAATGAAGTCTTCCGAGGAAGTGAAAGCATTATTCAATCGGAATACTAAACCAGAAGTTTATGTCGAAGATCGCAGGCACGAACAGTTTAAATACAAATTAGGCAGTTAAATAGCAGCTAACTCGCATTGATAGTTGGAATTAGTACTGGGCGTTGACGATAATTCGAAACAACGCCACCGCCGCTAGAGATGGTCGATATTCCTGTCCCGGTTAAAATCAAACGGTTCCAAGCCGGTCACTGGAACCGTCGAAATTATTTCTCCGAGGAACTGGTTTTTGTTTTTGGTTAGGAAGCGGTTCCAGTTCTTTTCGTTTTGGAAATTGCTAGCAACCCCCCACCCCCACATGAAACAATTTTTTTGGCGAGGAACCAGTTCCAGTTCTTTTCGTTTTCAGAATTTCTATAGCAAACCCCCCCCCCCATGATAATATAATATGAAAGTATTTTTTTTGGCGGAGAGATTTTATTTTCCTATATGATAAATCAATTTTCTTGAACGAACTTTTCTGGCACCAGGAACCGGTTCCAAAAATAACTGGATAAATAACCGGTTCCTCGCCGGTCACCAGTAACTGGAACCGCAGTTACACACAATTCTGATATCGACCATCTCTAACCGCCGCCGTTATCGTTGGCAATTGTTAAATGTTGAATATAACCGTTGGAAATAACAACGACGTTGACGCGACGATTTTGATATTAAAACAGTTGGATCGTTGGTGCCGTTGGGGGTGTTATTTTAAAACAGCTATACATTACTTGCCATCGGTAGATTCACTTGACGCTAGGTGCTATGTATCGGCTGTTTCGGATAGGAAAATCCACAAAGACGTCTATAGCTATTCAGATCTGGTCACCAAAAGCTACAGCCATTTCAAGTAACGTTTCGTTTCTGAATGGCGGTCTTTCACCAGGGCGATGCTGATAATCTACCACCCTGGAACATGCCTTCAGCCTCCTAACCTCTCATATTCACATTTAAATAAAACAACAAAATGGAACATTTTCGCAAGTCATATCACGAACTAAAAACATAAAACCACGTAAGTACTGGTTTTTTTAGCATTTCCGAAATCTTATTATAAAATCTCCATATTATAATATTTTTAAGCTAGATAAATTGAAGAAAAGTTGTTGGATTCTGTTTGTAAAGTCAGAGTGGTAGATACCCTGGTGAAAGACCACCATTCAGAATCGAAACGTTGCTTGAAATGGCTTTAGCCGTGTTTGGTGACCAAATCTGAATAGCCAGGTACTTCCTAACCCTCTTCTTCCCCATCTTCTTGAGTGATAAGACGCTCAATTACGAATCTTAAGATCGCGGGTACAAAAACTCGGCGTATGGAAATAAATTTTATTTAATTAATATGTTCAAAGTGATAGATACTTTAAGTATCGCCCTGGTGAAATAACACCATTCAGAATCGAAACGTTGCTCGGTATGGCTTTGGCCGTGTTTGGCGACTAGATCTGAATAGCCAGGTTCTTCTCAACCTTCATCTTCCATATCTCCTTCCCCTCTCCACTACCTTCAGCCTCACAAAACACCCCGATTGGGGATGTCAGTCTCATTGGCTCTAGACGGTTGGTAGCAGTTTGGACTCTTGAGCGGTATTCACGACAAAAAAATACTAATGTGCAATGTCATTGCAAATATGAACACATTTTTACACCCTTTTTGATAAATAATATTGGTATCAGTTGTCACAAATTCAATAAGCAATAACCAGTTATAACAACAATAGAATATTCATATCGCCAGTTCATTTGATGATGCATTAAAACGTTAATAAAAAAATCATTCGAAAACAATTATTTATTTAAAATACATCAATATTCCATTAAATAATAAAATTACCAATACACGATTCAGTAATATTAATTGATTAGTTGCGTACCTACATATTTAAGAAGGTATTGTTGAATGTTATTGTAAAGCCGCCTTTGTCATCAATAAAACAAAACCCAAAGTTACAGATGTTCACTATGAGATAGACTCAATAATCGTCCATTCCGGATATTAATAGTAAATATACCATAGATTTACTAAAAATTGTAGTAGTCTGAAAATGCCCGTCATAAGATGAAACCGGTCAGGTCTTAAATAAAAAAATAGTGGAATTAAGTTTAAAATATTAATTTTTAAATCATTAAAAAATATGTATTTTTATTATCTGTTGCCCGTGTAAGATCCCAGGATATAACTTAACTCGCCAAGAAAAAAATTATTCCACCCATTTCAAATATAGAATGATGTCTGCTGAAATACACTATAGGCAGTGGCGGCTCGTGACTTTTTAGTGTGCTAGAGTGCGAAGATTGAAATAAAACGTCATTATTGATGCTGTTGTAGCCGAAAATGATTTTTTATTTTATTTTTAAATTTAATTTTTTGAAGATTTTTCATCAAGCCGTGCAGTGCACCACCAAAGCTGAAACATCCTGAAATTCTTCATGCAAAAACTTAAAGTTTTGAAAACAAAAACATTTTCGACTACAACAACATCAATAAGGTCGTATTTTTCAATCAACACTCTACTACACTAAAAATGCACGAGCCGCCACTGACTATAGGTTAGGTTAGGTTACTTTATTGGGTAGGTTCTTTATTCAATCTTATTGATACTTTGAAAAGGTATTTTATAGAACGTTCTTCGGCGATTTTATAGGTCAACGGAATTATATGTACTCGTATATTTTCAGCTTGCAATGTTGTTTCCACCCTGACCTTGAGGAAAAAACCTCAAAACTTGGAGAAACAATGTATGGAGAGAGAGCTAATTATTTTTATTCGCTTCTACGTACTGTCACAATTATCTTGGGGTCCTGGGTCAACGCGGGACTCCCGCCCACATTTTTTATTATGCCACTAAACTTGACACAACTAAACGGTTTTTAGGTTATATGCTATATTTTGTTGATATCAATACTGTGAAAAAAGTGGTTATACGAATAAATAAAAACATTATGTCGATATGTGATATGAATGGATGTATAAATACCCTAGTCTTGGTCTTAGCCACGCCCAGGTCCGCCGAGTCCGGTAAAAATCATCAAAAAATGACTAACTGATACCACTCTATATACTCTAAGGTTGAAAACAACAACACTCATTCATTAAAAAAAATATATCTAAAATAATTGATTAAATATTAGAAGATAAATACAAGAAAAATCATAAAAGATGGAGATTATTTAAATACGTTTTAAAAAACCAAAACATACATTTTCGAAAGTAATAAGCAGTTTAACGAAAGTAATTAATTAAACTTGCAATTGGACGAAGTTATCCAGAAAGCGTCCAACCCACAATTTGCCAAAACCTAGTTTTACATGTTTTCCTTTAGAAAAAATACGAGATTTCTATCTGCTGAAAACATCCAAGCTCCAAATGCAATGGATTTTTGGTAATTCAATTTTTTACTAACCCACATTGCAGGTATTTGACTTAAATATGATGGTAACTAAGGAAATACATGTTTTTTTTTAAATAAATGCATCGATATATTATAAATTACCTATTTATAATAATTTTTATAAAGAAAAAAACACTGATAATCACTTTACAAATACCGATAACGCATATTAAAGCTTTTTTATCGTCATATTTTCAAACGCCTTTTGCATAACTACGTCCATTTACAGTTAGAAATCTTGGAGTAACAATATATGGAGAGAGAGCTAATTATTTTTACCCAACCTATACAAATTTGGGATAAATCACTTTCTCCGGGTTTTCATGTCGAACACCTTAAGAAAGAGGCAACAAAATTTCCCAAATTATCACACCGCTTTAAAGTATTGTAATTATGTTCTTCGTGTCCCGCGTCTCCGTTGACTCTGCCCACACGTTATGATATGCGACATAACTCAACGGTTTTTAGGTTATATGCTTTATTTTTGTTTATAAAACTACTGCGAAAAAGTGGTTATACGAATAAACAAAAAAATTATGTCGACATGTGCTATGAATGGATGTATAAATACCCTAGTCCTAGCCACGCCCAGGTCTAGCCGAGTCCGGCAAAACTCATCAAAACTGACTACAGCAGCGCTCTCTCTTGCATATTATTGCTCTGAGGTAGAAATACAGTTTAATGTTGCGATTAAAAAAAGTTTACACCTTTTCCAAATATGAAGTCAATTATCTCAATTTTGTCATGTAATTTCACAACAAAGTTTGGAAATAATTAGTATTCATGGTTAAAAGCATTTAAATTGATAATTAAAATAAATTTCTAAATGTCGATATGGCTTCACGAATAATAATATTATATAATACCGTAGATATATTATAGAAATACGAGCTTTGTAGTGAAAAAAAATATAATTAAAAAATGACCGGTCGGTAGCTGAGTGGACAAACGCGTCGGATTCCCTCCCACCCGGGCGTCATGCGTTCAATTCCTCTGAAGGCTAAGTCCTCCATCATTGCACAAGCAACATCTTCCGCTTCTCGTGATGGCGGTAGGAGTTTTTCAAATATTGTCAGGTTATTCGTATTTCGTAACCCGGGAATGTGATAGTCTTCCTTTTAAAAAAAATTACCTTGTGCGCACGAGTGAGAAACAAACTATAAAAATAATCTTTTAAAATCCAGACAAACGATTAAGTACTTGCCTATTATAATTTAAGCAGACGATTATTTTTATTCTGTATTTGAAATGTGTGTACATGTGGCTTTATAGTTATTTTTTTTATAGTGCATACCGCACAAAAGTCTTAACTGCTCTCAACCATCTAGAGCCAGTGAGGCTATGGCATCCCCAATTGGGATATGTTGCGAGGCTGAAGGTTGTGGAGAGAAAAAAATAAGGTTTAAATGTACCTGGCTATTCAGATTTGGTCACCAAACACGGCTTAAGCCATTTCAAGCAAAGTGGTATTTCACCAGGGTGATGCTTAGAGTAGCTACCTATTGTTCCGCAAAGAAAACTTATTGATATGGTATGAATTTCAATCAAGGAGTATGTGCCAAGACAAATTTGTGTGGCAGTATATCCTTCTGCCCACCCTTGTGATATTTAACTACTTATTTAGTTAAATAATTATTTTGAAGTGTAAAAATACTAACATCGCAGATTTTTATTTTTAAAACCATTTTTTTATAACTAAATAATATTTTTAATAATTAATAATTAATAAAAATATTATTTAGTGATATAAAAAATGGTTTTTGATAAAAAAAATCTGCGATGTTGGTATTTTTACACTTTGAAGGAATACTGCCACAAATTTGTCCACATACTCCTTGGATTGATATTCATACCATATCAATAAGTTTTCTTGCGGAACAATATCGGCACTGAGCGGAACCGGACGTTGGTGTGAATCAGGCTTAAATAAAATATCTCAGTTTTCATCTTGGCAAGTCAAGTTACATCCCGTGATTTTTCATGGGTATGAAAGACCTACAGTTTCTCGTGTCTAGGATGAACCAAGTATGTATGCGGAATGAATTGATGATGAATGTCGGATAGGAAGGATATTGAAAGAAGGGTGAATGCAGGAAACTCCATAAATGGAAGACTGAACGCTGTTGGCGCTAATGAGAAATTGACAAAAGAAGCAAAGCTAGCAGTCCACAACGGAGTGCTTATACCAACCCTGATGTATGGCAGCGAGGCATGTAACTGGCAGAGGAAGGATGAAAGTAGACTGAATGCTGTGGAAATGAGATCCCTGAGACGTATGTGCGGTAAAACAATGTATGACCGTATTAAAAATGTGGAAATCCGGAAAGAATGCAAGGTTGATGTGAGCGTAATGAATACGGTCAAGAAAGGGACGCTTAGATGGTTTGGGCATGCAGAGCGAATGAACGAAGAAAGGATTGTGAAAATGATATATGATGCGAAAGTGAATGAAAGAAGAAGTCGAGGACGCCCGAGGAAGACATGGATCAATCAAGTAAATCAAATACTTGAATCGGGTGATGTGAAAAGTCAGAATAACAGAAGAGTATGTATGGGACGATGTATGAATGTGAATGAAGCAAGGAGTGTGTGCCAAGACAGAGTTATATTGCGGTCAGTTAGTTAGTTAGTTTAACAACTACTAGTAAAAATACATTCTGTGGTTCCTACCTACAGGCGTTTTTTTTTAATAAATCATATTTTAGTTATTATTATAATTACCTTCATAGAATGTTTGAATAATGCATGATATTGAAAGTATTAAACCAACGACAAAAATAATAATGATCTGATAACGATGACGACCGAAAATATGCATTTTCCCATAGCTGAGTAATATTTGAGCATGGAAGTTGGTAAGCAATTTATAGGTTATGTATTAGGGATGGTCGATATCCGAATTGGGTGTAACGGTTCCAGTTGCAGTGACCGGCGGGGAACCGGTTATTTATCCAGTTCTTTTTAGATTGGGAAAAAAATTCTCACCGCCAAATATATTTTCGTGGGGGGGAGGGGGTTGTCAAAGATGTTTAATAAACGAAACGAGCTGCAACTGTGGAACCAGTTCCTCATCAAAAGGTTCTTTCCGCAAAAAACCTATTGTGCCCAAGAGGAACCGATTCCTCGGACAAAGAATATCAATTTTTATTTGCCAATAATAAAGGAACCGGTTCCTCGGAGAAATAATATCGACGGTTCCAGTGACCAGCTAGGAACCGGTTCTTTTTAACCAGGACAGGAATATCGACCATCTCTAATATGTATTCCTAATTTTGAAACTCTTAATTCGTGACGGAACTCCATTTTAATGATTTTAATAATACTTATTAATATTTAACTTAAATAAAAAAAATAGTGGAATAAAGTTAAAAATTTGGTATTATTAAAATCATTATTATGTATTTCTTTAAAAAATATTGCGGTAATTTAATTCGCTTGATCAAGAAGTTATATTCTAGCCATTTATTTTTTTAGAACTTTAAAAATATGTTATTCTGTTTATTTGCTAATGCGATCATTCCTCATTTTCGTTCTAAAATAAAATATTGTGCAATTGTTTGTGCAAAAACACGATTCCGTTTAATCCAGTTCGTTTATTTTTTTTGACATTCAAATATTATTTAGGAGACAAAATTTAAAAAAATGATTGAGAGGGGATACGTGTTGAACCAACGACTGCGTTTGTTTGGTTTTTGAATAACCTACGCATTTATCCATTCAGCTACAAACCAAAATCATACATATCGTTGCTGGAAAGGCAAAAGGGCTTAAGCGACACTTTGGTTAAAAATGAGTGAAATAATATATGCATTTTTGATAAGTTTTTTTCAGCATGGAATGTTCTCACTCTCGTTTGATTCTGAAGTCTTTTGTGGCCCTTAAAGCCATCTAAAATATATTTACCGTTTGGGAGAAGGCTCGACTCAAGCGACACAAGTTTGGGACTTTGTTTAGCTTTTTGTCGCTTCAGGTAATTAATTAGGTGAGAGAATTGAGAAATGAGTTTTTTTTTGAGAACTTTTTTTTTGTAATCCAACCATGTACTGAATACTAATATATTTTATTATAAAACAAAAAAAAACTTAAAAGTGCTCTGGTGTAAGCTTTCCAAAATGGCGCTTCAGCTTTTTTTTTTTTGGTTTTTTTTTGTAATCCAACCATGACGATATTTTTATTATAAAACAAAAAAACCTTAAAAGTATGTTTTGGTTCGTTTATTCGTTTTGGTTCGTTTATTCGTTTTAACTAGGAGAGTAAGGCTCAAAATAACAAGAAAACACCCAATTTATTTCTTCCAATAAGTAATGTAGTAAGATTGTAAAAACAAGCAAAAAAAAATCAAGTAAGATAAAATGCTTTATAAAAAAAATCACTCACCATTGTTGTATCGAACTGCCGCCAGTAAATAAAAAGCGTCAATGTCTATCTTTTTATGAATGAACTTGACAAACAATAATTGACACAATTAGTAAACATTAATGTCAATGACACGTTATCCGCCACCGGTCAAATACACACTGAATAAATATTATTTTTGATAATATTCTAAGAATTGGGTGCACGTCAAAACTTATAAAAAATGATTGTTTTGTCAGTAAATCAATATTGTTTTAGAATATTATTATCACAACGCAATCACATTTCTTGTATTTAGTTGCCTGTTTAGTGAGCCGTATTTTAAATGGTAATTTGTTGCCAAGTCTTCGTCTTGAAGATTTCGTCAAAGTTTGAAAGTGAGAATTCGAATACGCACTCAATGGCGGACGTGCTGCGCCAGGCCCGTTCGCCAATGGACTGCTCGATGGCGGCAGATTTGACAGCTAAATGCAGGGGATTTGGGGTAGGTACTGACACCAGCCCAACGCAACCTTTTCAATTTTTATTCGTTGAATAATAAAAATATACCTTCTATACTGGTTATTAGAATTCAAAGTGAAACTTGAAACACATTTATTTATTTATAAATTAACGGACTCAAGTCTAATTACAAAAAAAAAACATATAAAACACGAAATGGAAAAAAGAGCAACAGAGAAGGAACAGCTCATACATAACAATAAATGCAGCGATGACAAAAATAGGTCAAAATAAACATAAGAGAGAACATTCAAGCCATGGTCTAGTCAAATTATTTTAATCACATTCCTTAATAATTGTTATGATATTTCTATTTATTACTATTATTGTCTTATTATTTTACAAACCTTGTGTTATCATTATGTACTAACATTTATTACTTTGACAAATATCACACAAATACTTAGTTTTTTTCTCTGCTGTAGTAAACTAAACACCATTTTATTGTTTGAGCGAAATTCCCTCACCAAACACAAGAATCTTGTTCTTCATGGTGTGGAACAGTTAATATGTTTGTTTTGTAATACACTGTTCAATTTTTTTTAACAATTATCTTACATTGCGCCATTTTTTGTGAAATATCACCTCAAGGGCACTTTTCAAAACTTAAAAACTAAGGGTGAATTTACCATGAAGCTATGGAGATACCTAAAACTATAGCTGAATTAAGGTATTAATAAGGTTTAGCTTATTCATTTATTTCTGTTTGTTGGGTCCTCTTTGTCGCCAATGTGATGTTCAATCGTACCCCGTCTTTACCTAAAACCTTGTTTGTCCTGATTGGCTTTTAAAATATGTGTTAATCAGCCTTTCAATTCGAACGGTCGATACCCAACATTTACAGATCATTATATGAAAAAATATTATTATACTGGTGAGTTAAGATGCTACGTAAGGTGATAAATCAAGTCATTTACCAGTACCTCGCTTTGTAAAATTAATACAAAAATATTCTGTCTCGGGATCGAACACATTAATTTCATATTTCAAATCCATTCTGAAAAAAACCGATTCTATCTTTAAAGTTTAGCTTTGAACTTTGTCGAGTCTTTTATTATGCTCAAATCATCTGGTATTCAATTTCAGGCTTTAGGACCTGACACTCCTGCAGCACGCTCTCCAAACTTAGTGTCTGGTGTGCGCTTTGGTTCCTTCAACCTTCCGATAGCCGATGACATTGCCAATCTAAAGAGTTGTTGTCACGAATTGGAATCTTCAGGAATACACAGTTTCGATAAACAAGCTGGAGTCATTTCGTTAATCGATTTAAATACCATCCAGCAAAGCTCGAACTGGATTCTTTCGGGACATTTAAGCCAATGAAGATTTAGAGGAATTGCAATATTATTCTTATATATATTATGCGCGTCAGTATCTTGATTAATTTAAAATGTCATGTTATTTGTCGCAATAGTGTGCAAATTCTAATCGTAGTGTCATTCCTTAAAGTATGAAACTTTTCACAGACCGCAATATCTTTTTAATAATGCAATACATATTATTGTCAATACCAAATTTCAAAATTAGTAGAGTGTTAAGGTATGTTTTATGTAACTTGAGCTGCAGTTTTTTTGCTAGCTTTTGGAATGACACACAAGTTAGTGGCCGAGCGGAAACATGTCTTGGGTTTTTCACGTAGGCATTGGGGGTCCAGTTATCTGCTGCCTAAGTGTTCCATCATTGCACGAGCCACATTTTCCGCCTGTAATTATGGAAATATAAGGAATTAAAAAACTCGGCAACTCTAGAATGTTCGCCTTTCTTAAAAAAAGGAAAATTTCTCTCTTCGAATGTCTGAATTAAAATTTATTACCGTTTTGATGTAATGGAAATTTATGTGATTTAATGTTTATGGGTACGAGAATTATTTACAAAGCACTTTAAAAGTAATTATCTTTGGAGTACTTAAGATAAGGACGTGTTTGGAACAACAATATATTTTGAAACTCACTGATAAAAAGGTATGAACGTAGGTACTTTACATGCGATTATATTCAATAATTTGTTCAAGCTTTTGAACACACTTGTTCGAATAAAAATGTTCGTGTGATACCACACCACAAATCTAGTGGGCAAACGAGAGAGTAAGTTCAAGGCTTCATGTTCCCGAAATGTCATTTTTTGAGAGGAGTGCTAGATGTCACAAAATGAACCTGCATTGAACCCCTGCTACTTTTCATAAAAAGGTCGCAGGTGAGGTGGATTGGACTTATACTTAGAATGCCAGAAGACTAACTTGCACAAAAACTACTGACGCTATTACCAGAGAAAAGTCTTGCCGTGGGCTGTACGACGAAAAGTTAGAACTGTAATAGAAACGTTAAAGTAGCCCAAAATAAAGATGCTTCTTTGAGGCGCCTTGTTTAAATGATGGGTCTTTGACATAGATATAAAATACAAGACACGTCATATTAACACAAATCGAACGATAAATGTGGCACGGTCTGGATCCAAGTTTCAAGGCTCAAAACGCTTATGAAAAGGATAGCAATACTAAGCAGAATGTACGTGTACGGATGAGATAGCTATATGAACGTCCCGCGTTACTGTTATAATCTCTCTTCCCCGACAAACTTACTAAGCGACTAGCCAAGTAGAGTTCGACGTACGGAAACGGTTGTCTTTCACACACCTATGTATATCTGCATTCGCTATCTCACATTATTTCGATTGAAGAGCTCCCGTTTTCCCGTGACAGCTTGTCTTTCGAACGACTGTTTGTTTGATATTGGACGCAGTAAATCTCAGGTATGTCTCTCAGATTCAGTTTAGTACATTCACGCGCGTTGTCTCAGTAACGTATCTACATTATTTCATTCATCTAAGGTCCTTGAGGACGAATTCGACAAGAGGAAGGTGAGAGAGAGTGATAATAATAACAATACTTAGCTAATTTAAACAGCCCCATGTTTGTGAAATATTACCCGAAGGACGCTTAGTAAAGCTAAAAAACTTTGACTAAAATTACCTCAAATTTATCGAACGACCTAAAACTATAGTTAGAATTAACAGTATGCAAGTTTAAAAATAACTTACCTTTTATTATTGATACATAATTTGTAATAATAATAACAATGATAATTTTCTGATAATTCACCTCAAGTGCGCCTCACACTAAATTACCTAACCTAAAATTAACTAAAAACCTTAATTACAAATTAAAACTATCTAAAATCATGATTTTTATCATAAATTATGATTATTATCATAAATCATAAAAGATTGTTCAGTTATGGGTATAACAGTGAATGTGTTTAAAAAAAAGTTTACTAGAAGCTAAGGGTGTAAGAAATCCAGGCGAAAAGTTACGTGTAAATATAAACAAATTGTAAAATCAAAGAAAATGAAATAACGTTGAACGCGTTGTTATTTAAAAACATCAACAATCAAGTATTATTAGTTAAAAAATGCAAACATTTATTATTTACATTTGTCGCAGGCTGTGAACACAAGGGTCAAACTTGTTCGTAGCCAGTGAAACTATAGCATTTCCATTAGGAAATTTTGAGAGGAAGATTAAAGTGGTAGGGCAAAGTATAATGGGACGAAAATGATTGACAAAATCTGACTAAGCAGACCTGGTCATTACGTAACCAAAGCCATTTCAAGCAACGTTTATATTCTGAAAGGTGGTTCCTTACCAAGACTACATCTAGAGAGTCTTATTCTCTAGAATTCATCAAATAACCTTAGTAAATTGAATAACTTACTAACTATCATGCCATTTTCCGCAGAGGTATGGAGAGAGGATGGAACGCCTACAAGCCTGTCTTGGAATGAGGTAATTATTGGTTTGATAACTTTTGTTTGAACATCCAATTGAATTCATTTTCATTAAAAAAGGTTGTTAATTGAAAATTAGGCTTGGTTAAATACAAAAGTAGGTTTATTTTACATTCTAAAATAAAATCAACTTTCAGCTAGAAAAAAACTCACGTTGCACTTGTCACATTGTTTTGAAGCCACGAGATTCGGCGTCTTCTTCAATCTTAATTTTGAATTCGGTATCGTGGACCGACAGTTCGTCTGCCCTGCGTCTGGTGACCGGATCTCTAGATCAGAGGTAGCTTGCTAGCGGGACAGTAATCAGTTCCCGCCACCGAACAGCTGTTTCCTAGAAGTGTATGACGGCCTCCAGAGAATTCAAATCCCTGCGTGCGAAAATAAATTTCATATATCTAATGTGTTATTTTACATTTAATTAATTTAAAATAATTTATAGCGTATTTGCGGCACGTTCCAGAGTGATGGACACTGTAGTATCGCCCTCGTGAAGATCATCATTCAGAATCGAAACTTGGCTTGAATTGGCTTTAGTCGTGTTTGGTGATCATATCTGAATAGCCAGGTACTTCCCAACCATTCTTTTCCCATCTAGTTCTCCTCCCCACCACCTTCAGCCTCACAAGATACCCCAATTGGGGGTGCCATAGTCCCACTGGCTCCAGACAGTTAAGATCAGTTGGAACTCTTGTGCAATATTTACTTAAAACCAAAGAACACTGACATACCTCGATTTTTTAAAAATATATTTTTTTATATGAATACCGCACAAGAGTCTCAACTGCTCCCAACCGTCTAGAGCCAGTGAGACTATGGCATCCCCAAATAGGGTATGTTGTGAGGCTGAAGGTAGTGGGGAGGGGAAGGCGATTGGGAAGAGGAAGGTTGGGAAGTACCTGGCTATTTAGATCTGGTTACCAAACACGGCTAAAGCCATTTCAAGCAACTTTTCGATTCTGAATGGTGGTCTTTCAGCATTTTTGAAATTTGAAAGAAATCTGATGTCACCATGGTACACAAAACATTTCAACTCCTAGGGCCCATACAGGCCAGTAAAAATGTCCATCCGCGAAAGATTTTCGATTTGAAAATTGGTGAGAAATTTCACCCGAATTGAGCAAACGAATTATGAATACTGCCCTTATTCTACCAGCTTCCAATATTTGTACACGGTTGACATTCTTGATAGGAGAACGGGTCGCTTTTAAGTATCGCTCTTGTTTTCAACAGCTCGGCTGTGGAATGACTTGACGGCCTCTGTATTTCCTTCCTCTTACAACACAGATCTCATCAAGGCCCAGGCTCACTTACTGCTTTACTTAAAAATACTCTCCACACAGCATCTCCAAAGTTGACATGGGCACCTCCTTTTGAGGAGTATAAGGAAAGGAAAAGTACAAAGGTAAATAAAGATAAATAGGTAGGATTATTTCAACCTTTTTTGAGAATTTAATAATTAAAATTGATCACACTTACTTTTTTTTGCTACTGATTTTTAAAAATTCTTCTTAATATCAATAGTATTATAGACAGCCCTGATATATTTCACCATATTGCCTTTTATATACCCACGAGAACTACTCTATCCAAAATTCTATTTAATTGTAACCTTTGAGTACATAGAGTGGTATTTACCCAAGGCAGTGTAGTCAGTTTTTGACGATTTTTGCCGGACTCGGCAGACCTGGGCGCGGCTAGTACTAGGGTTAGGGTATTTTTACATCCATTCATAGCACATTTCGACATAATGTTTTTGTTTATTCGTACAAAACACTTTTGCACAGTATTGTTATCAACAAAAATATAGCATATAACCTAAAAACCGTTTATTTATGTCCAGTTTAGTCGCAAATCAAAACATGTGGGCGGAGTCCCCGGAGACGCGGGAGACCAAGATCATCCTTACTGTACATAGAAGCGGTGTGATATTTTTGTTGTCTCTTTCTCTCTCATGGTGTACGACGTAAAAACCCGGAGAAAGTGATTTTTCGCAAGTTTGTAAAGGTTGGGTAAAAATAATTAACTCTTTCTCCATACATTGTTACTCCAAGGCCCTGAGTCTTTCAGATACTCGCTAATAATAATATTTGGAAAATTTGTATGGCGCCGTTTTTGTGAAAAATCACCTCAAGGGTTAGTACCTAGATTGCATGTACTTGGTAATACGTACGCAGAGGTGG
Organism: Drusus annulatus; assembly: GCA_022651775.1. NCBI lineage: Eukaryota > Metazoa > Arthropoda > Insecta > Trichoptera > Limnephilidae > Drusus > Drusus annulatus. The sequence goes on along the minus strand of JAGWCC010000208.1, from coordinate 892,965 downwards.
CTGATGTATTTAATTGCATCGAATGTAGAAACAATAATGCTGTATAATCAAATATCTTCAATCCATATTAATTTAATGTAATCAAACCAATACAATGTATGGCATACTTATGTTCTCTACTCATTCTTTCTTTCAGTATGAGCAAACAATTTTCAATTGTATCACTGTTAAATGTACCTTTAACATTGCTTTACTTGAATGGTATTTTATCCCATTATAAACCAATGCTTTATCGACACACGAAATTCAGATCCTTCCATTGTGTTGAAAATTACAATTGTAGAGTCACTAAAATCTTAGATGAATTAAATAATGTAGATACATTACTGAGACAACGCGCGTGAATGCACTAAACCGAGTCCGCGAGACATACCTGAGATTTACTGCGTTTAGTATCACACAAACATTCGTTCGATAGACAAGCTGTCACCAGCTATCATCTCTTGGAGTTTCTTTCCATTCATAATTGCCCACAAATCACTTATTATTTCAATTCAATAAATACAATTATTCACAAGGTTTAAAGGTACTCGAACGGTGTTATATAGCGAATGCAGAAATACATAAGTGTGTGGACGACAACCACGGTTAGTTGGGCGATACCCGATTATAACAGTAGCGTGGGACGTTCATATAGCCATCTCATCCGTACACACATATTCTTTGAATAACTATCCTTTTCATACGCGGGTTACGCGTAAAACAAGACGGTACCAATACCGTAAGATTTGTATGAATATGACGTGTCTTGTTTTTTTTATGTCTATGACTAAAACTACCGTAACTTTTGAACTAAACCTCAGATTGTTATGAAATTTTGACACGTATTATTTAAAGGTTGGTACTTTCTAAAGAGTATATAAATTTGTCAATAGTGGGGCCAACTATGTGTCATCCTACGAACTTATTGAGAGTTGTTTATGTGAATGCCCACTTAAGGGTGTACAATTTTTTTTTTTAAATAGCTTACTTCGGGCACACAGACACGCCCTGTACACATTTCTATCGTTATATCTTTTCAATGGTTCCCGCCGTGATTTGCCATGTGCTCCCATCTGAGATGAATGGACCACATCATCAGATACCGGATCAATTGGTAATTTGTGACACAGCCAGACGAATGTCACTACTCGTAAGTTGTAGACTTGGGATTTTGGAGTTTAGATAGAGGGACCATGTCCTTTGGAGATTGGATATTTTGAAAAAAGGACAGCCGGAACTGTCAAATTTTTCAAGCTATGAAAACATGACACAAAACCTTTTTGAAATGTTCTTACTGCACCAGAGTCCCAACTGTCCGGAGTCAGTGAGCCTATTACATTCCCAATTGGGGTACGTTGTGAGGCGAAGGGGGTTTGAGGAGAGAAAGGTATGGGAAAGAGGAAGATTGATAAGTACCTGGCTATCCAGATATGGTCACCAAACACGGGTAAAGCTATGTCAAGCACAGAGGCGGCTCGTGACTTTTTAGTATGCTAGAGTGCTAAGATTAAAAATACGACGTTATTAATGGTGTTGTAGCCGAAAATCATTTTTATCTTATTTTTAAAAAATTAAAAAAGTTTTTCAGGATTTTTCAGTTTTGGTCGTGCACTGCACGGTTTTCTAAAAAATCTTCATACAAAAATTGTAATTTTGAAAAAAAAAATAAAAAATCGTTTTCGGCTACAATAACATCAATAATGAGGGTTTTTTCAATCCTAGCACTTTAGAACTCTAAAAAGCCACGAGCCGCCACTGGCTCAAGCAACGTATCGATTCAGTTTTTTTTTACATTAACTCCACACAGAAGGCCTAGAGGGAAATAATTTCCCACAAGGCTCATGTCATCTTTGTGGATGTTGTGAGGAGGGTCTAAAAGAAAGGAAGGAGTGTACCTGGGTCTTGAAGAGGCCCATGTTGAAGGAGGGAGGAAATACAGAGGCTCACGGATCGGGCACAGAAAACAGGAACGAGTCGTAAAAGCGACCCGTTCTAATGTATCGAATGTCAACCGTGTACAATTGCTGGTCTCGGACGCTAGTTCGGTATTCATACAAAAAAGTTGCAGTAAATAAACGCTCCGGATGAGTTCTGACGTCATCGGTACCGTGCCGAAAAATCGTATCCATGAAATAAATAAATATTGTGAAGCGCCCTTGAAATGATTTCTCACAAAAACGCTGCTATATTAAAAGTTAAATAATAATAATTATGATTATAATTATTATATGTTGTGCAAGTCATTACATCAGATCAACTCATTGTTGAAAATAATGCATTTGAATTATTGTATCAATTATTGAAATAGTTATCTACTTGTAAACTTGAATGTACAAAGCAAATAATATTTAAAAAAAAAAAACCATCAGCATCGCCCGAGTTTCAGCACTTCATTATTTTATTAATTAACAATGTAAAACCATGCAACAAAGAATATGAGGCTTGCATTATCTTTTACTGGTTAGATATATTTATATATATATTTTTTTTTAATATGAATACCGCACAAGAGTCTCAACTGCTCCCAATCGTCTAGAGCCAGTGAGACTATGGCATCCCCAAATAGGGTATGTTATGAGGCTGAAGGTAGTGGGGAGGGGAAGGAGATTGGGAAGAGGAAGGTTGGAATGTACCTGACTATTCATGTATATATATATATATATTAAAAGATAATGCAAGCTAATAAATAAAAAAATAGTATATATGCATACAAGCTAGATAGCACACGGTGGAAATAATGTTGCGTGCTTAAAATAGTTGAATACCTAGAAAATTAAACAGAAAAAAGTTATGGAAATTTCACGACGCCAGAGTTCAAGTTTGAGGGTTTTTGTTGCTTCTCACAAACAGATGACGGCCTTCGTGGTCGAGTGGTTAGACGCTCGACTACGAATCCGGAGGTCGCTGGTTCAAACCCAGCGTACCCAAATACATTTTATTCGATTAATATGTGTCATAACAGATTTAGAGTGGTAGATACTCTAAATATCACCCGGGTGAAAGACCACCATTCAGAATCAAAACGTTGCTTGAAATGGCTTTATGCGTGCTTGGTGACCAGATCTGCTTCTTAACATTCACCTTCCCCGTTTCCTTCCCTTTCCAACTACCTTCAGCCTCACAACGTACCCCAATTAACGATGCCATAGTCTCACTGGCTCCAGACGAATGGGAGCAGTTGGTATTCTTGTGCAGCATGAACTATAAAAAAAACATGTACAAAAAATAAGTCTACTTTACAGTAAAGGTGAAATTTACACCTCGCACAGAACTTTTTTAACCAAACCGATTTTCTGTTTATAAAGTTGACATTTAAAATTAATTTTGAAAATAAAATACCATATGTGAATACACGTACTATACATTTATGCGTATTTTATTTTTGATGATTCGTTCCGTAAAACAAAAACAAAAAATGCCTTTGTCACGATTCCGTCTAATCACAGCTTCAATTAGATACAGAGCCGCAGTAAGAATTGGGCGACCGGGGATAGGTTTCGGGCGCGATATTTAAAGGGGCGCAAATCGGGACAATAAAATAATAAAGAGCGTTTGTCTCGCTTTCTTACATCCGTTCTTGACACATTACGTCACGCTGGACTGAATCCTACACTTGGTATTAAAAACAAAAGTAACAGATTAAGATAATAACAATTACTATCCGAAATAATAAACAAAATAAATATTATACATTCAAATAACACCATGAAAGGATCATTTCCTTGTGAATGGGGCTCTTACTTTTACCCATTGACCGCAAAAAAGTTGCATTTATAATTTATGTTTTGTTAAAGTCTTGAAGTAACACTGTATGGAGACAGAGCTAATTATTTTTACCCAACCTATACAAACTTGCGATAAATCACTTTCTCCGGGTTTTTACGTCGTACACCATGAGAGAGAAAGAGACAACAAATTTAATACACAGCTTCTATGTACTGTCACGGTGGTTTTGGACTCCTGGGTCACCGCGGCACTCCGCCCAGATTTTTTTATTATGCCACTAAACTTGACACAACTAAACGGTATTTAAGGTTATATGCTATATTTTTGTTGATAACAATACTGTGAAAAAGTGGTTGTACGAATAAACAAAAACATTATGTCGACATGTGATATGAATGGATGTATAAATACCCTAGCCTTAGTCTTAGACACGCCCAGGTCTGCCGAGTCCGGTAAAAATCATCAAAAACTGACTACACTGCTTGGATAGATACCACTCTATATAATCTAAGGCTAAAGTTGATATTTGAAATGGGGTGTCGTATTTAAATCGTAAAGTGGCGCAATCGGAATAAAATTCCAAGCTTTTTTACGTATGAGCGAAAATTACCACAGTATGGTTTTTGTAGACATTAGCGCCCCACACGGCAATCTAACGAATCGTGTACAGAAGACGGCTTAGCGTATTAATACTATCAGATAATAATACTAATTGCCTAATTTCTATAGGGCCGTTTTCGTGACAGAATATCACCTCAAGGGCGCTCAAGATCTCTAAAATAATAAATAGAAATAAACTAAAAATTATTTCATCACAAATATTTCAATAAAATTATATGAAGTATTTTTAGATTGGAGTGGTAGATACGCTCTTAGTGTCGTCTCTTACCCCTGGTAAGAGACGACTATTCAGAATCGAAGCATTGCTTGAAATTATTTAGTTGTGTTTTGTGATCAGTTCTGAACTGCCAGGTTCTTCCCAAATTTTCTCTTCCCCTTTCAACTGCTTTTAGCATTGCGACCTTCACCGTATCGGGGGTGACATAGTCCCCCTGATTTCAATCAGTTGGGACACTTTATTTTTAACTACTTATCTAACCAACGATCACGTCGTTTCCCCGCAGGGGTAGGCAAAGAGGGTGGACCGCCACACAACTCTATCTTAGCGTACACTTCTTGCTTCATTTACATTCATACATCCTCTAATATATACTCATGTGTTTGATCTTTCTCGGGCGTCTCCGACTTCTTCTACCATTCGCTTTTGCGTCATATCGTCGCTGTAAAGGCAAAAGGGCCTAAGCGACACTTCGGTCAAAATGAGTTAAATATGCTGTTTTGATCAGTTCTTTTTCTGCATCGAATGCTCTGACTCTCATTGATTCTTAATACTTTTGTCACCCTTCAGCCATCTCAGTGAAAGTATTGAGTTACCTGAGTTATTTTTTTTTCTTCAAAATCTAACCAGGTACTGATGACTTTTATTGTAAAACAAAAATAACTTCAAAGCGCTCTGGTGTAAACATTCAGAAATGGCGCTTAAGCCTTTTTGCCTTTTCGGCGAAGATATATTCTCCTTACACCCCTTCTTTCTTAATAAATATCTTACCTACCTAGTTTATGAACACCCCCTCAGACCAATAATATACAGGAGGGAGCGCTTCTGTAGTCAGTATTGATGATTTTTGCCTGAATTGGGCGTGGCTAGGACTAGGGCTAGGGTATTTGTACATCCATTCATAGCGCATGTCGACATAATGTAGCGTTTATTTGTATAACCACTTTTTCACAGTATTGTTATAAACAAAAATATAGGATATAACCTAAAACAGTTGAGTCCTCTTATGTCGCATAACAAAACGTAGTGGGCGGATTTTCCGGAGACGCGGGAGACGGAAAACATGGTTACATACCGAATGGTGGAGCTATATTATGTGAGAACTTGTCTTGTCTCTTTCTCTCTCACGGGTTGCGACTTAAAAACCCGAAGAAAGTGATTTTTCGTAAATTTGTATAGGTTTGGTAAAAATATTTAGCTCTCTCTTCATACATATTTTTGCTCTGAGACGCCCCCTGATGTTGTAATTTTTTGTACATTTTCTCACTTCTTTTTTGTTGTGGCGGGCGCTAGGGCACCTCTTTCCAACTCTGCCTCAAATATACGTACATCGTATCAATCGTATATAAGTACGTTTTTTTCTCCACCTGATTACTAGAAAAAATATTGCGTGCTTGATTAATTGGTCGACCGTCGAGTTATCCGATTCTTGGAACTCTGATGAAACAATTGTATTTTTTTGGCTATTGTTTTTTATCACTGGTCGATCACTTCAAAAGTGGTTGTTTTGAATATTTTTTTTCGATATGTTTGGTTTCAGCCATATTGTTGATAAGGTCGTAAAACTACAGTGCCGTCTCGTTAATCTGACTTTATAAAATACTAAAGATTGTCTACTTTATGGTTAAGATGTCTGTGAGTTCAGATCAAATTGTATTTTTCTTACATATTTTAAACCAACACCAAGAAGTGTCGTAAGTAAGTGCAGTACAAACTCGATAAACCAACACAAGAAAGTGAAGTAAGTAAAGTAAGTAATCCGACACCAACAAATGTAGTAAGTAGAGTGCAAACTCGACAATCCAACACAGAGAAGTGAAGTAAGTAAATTATATAATCCGATATCAACAAATATAGTAAGTGCAGTACAAACTCGATAATCCGACACAGATAAGTGTAGTAAGTACAGTATGAACTCGATAATCCGACACAAGGAAGTGAAGTAAGTAAATTTTATAATCCGACACCAACAAATATAGTAAGTGCAGTAAAAACTCGATAATCCAACACAAGGAACTGTAATAAATGCAGTACGAGCTCGATAATCCGACACAAGGAAGATAAGAAAGTTAAATTTTATAATCCGACACCAACAAATATAGTAAGTGCAGTACAAACTCTATAATCCGACAGCAAAAAATGTATTAAGTACAGAACAAACTCGATAATCCAACACAAGGAAGTGTATTAACTACAATAGATAATCCGATACCAAAAAGGGTAATAAGTGCAGTACGAACTCGATAATCCAACTCAAGGAAGTGTAATAAGTGCACTACAAACTCAATAATCAAACAAAAGCAAGTGTGCTAAGTGCAGTACAAACTCGATAATCCGACACAAGGAAGTGTAGTAAGCAAAGTATATAATCCGATACCAACAAATGTAGTAAATACCATACAAACTCGATAATCCTTATCGAGTTTTTACTGCATATAGACTATAATAATTTAACGTTATTATTTAGTACAGTATGTATTCTGTCATACGGGTATCAGGCATCTGCACGATGTTCAGTTAAGTACAATTATGCAAATGTGATATTATAATATAACGAGTAGATATAATAGCCCGGCATTTGGTAGGTATTTAGGCCATAATGTATCAGTCAACTACGGTGTTAACTTGTATCCACTATTATACTACAATAATAATATTCACATGTTATTTTTTATAGATAATACGTAGCCGGACGTAAATTTCATCTCTGTTAGACAGCTTAATATAATAAAATATTGAGCTCACAGATTGTTACGTTATATCCATCCACTGAACCGAAAATCCCTAGAAGTGAAATCAATTTGAAAGAATTGTTGATTATTTGCAACTTTATTTTATCATCTATTTAAGGAGCACTGAATGGGGTCACAAAATGTTTATTTTTAAGTTTATCTTAGTATAGAGAGTGCTTCAGGTGAAATATCACAAAACCACGCATAACTAATAAACCACATATAAATGTTATTTCTACGTACATGGAGTCATGCTTGAAATGTAAGATTTTTTAAACAATTTGGTTTAAGACCGATTTGAACTTTGTTAAATTCTGTATGTTGGTAAGATTTGGAGGAAGCTTATTCCAAATGACTGTGCCGGATATTAGAAAAACTCGATCATGGTAGACTGGTTTATTCTTAGAGTATTTGGAGTGCTATCTATCTAAGGCAGTGTAGTCAGTTTTTGATGATTTTTACCGGATTCGGCAGACCTGGGCGTGGCTAAGACTAAGGCTAGGGTATTTATACATCCATTCATATCACATATTGACATAATGTTTTTGTTTATTCGTATAACCATTTTTTCACAGTATTGAGATCAACAAAAACATAGCATCCAACCTAAAAAACCGTTTAGTTGTGTCAAGTTTAATGGCATAATAAAAAAATGTGGGCGGAGTCTCGCGGTGACCCAGGAGACCAAGATCATCGTTACATTAAGTGGAAGCGGTGTATTATATTTGTTGTCTCTTTTTCTCTCATAGTGTACGACGTGAAAACCCGGAGAAAGTGATTTATCGCAAGTTTGTATAGGTTGGGTAAAAATAATTAGCTCTCCCTCCATATATTGTTACTTCAAGGGTTTATTTGATACAGACAGTTCAAATAATCGAATAGAAGCATCAAGATCTGCTCACCTCAATGTCCGTTTTGGGTAGATGAATTTTGTTGCAATAAAATAATGAAATAATAAATTGCGAGAAATGGAAAGGCTGATAAGGTTATTGAAAGATGGGTGAATGCAGGAAACTCTATTATAGAGGACTAAATAAAAGCTGTGGGCGCAAATAAAAAAAATGTTTAAAGAAGCGAAGCTAGTAGTCCACAATGGAGTGCTTATACCAAACCTGATGTATGATAGTGAGGCATGAAATAATAAATAATAAAATAAAATAAAAACTCTGTTAATGGAGGACTGAACGCTGTTAAAAAAAAAATGTCCAAAGAAGCGAAGCTATCAAGTTCACAATGGAGTGCTTATACCAACTCTGATGTATGCTTAGAGTATACTAGAGGTAGCCCAAGCTAAGGCAGTGAAGTCAGTTTTGGACTTGTTTTTGATGATTTTAACATGACTCGGCGCAAATGGGCGTGGCTAAGACTAAGGCTACGGTATTTATACATCCATTCATATCACATATCGACATAATGTTTTTGTGTATTCGCATAGGCAATTTTTCACAGTATTTTTATCAACAAAAATATAGCATTAACCTAAAAAACCGTTTAGTTGTGTCAAGTTTAGTGGCAAAATAAAAAATGTGGGCGGAGTCCCGCTGTTAACCAGCGAAGATAGCCAGCTTAAGATCATTGCGACAGTATATAGAAGCGGTCCAAGAAATTTGTTGTCTCTTTCTCTCTCATGGTGTACGATGTAAAAACTCGGAAAAGTGATTTATTACAATTTCGGATGGGTTGGGTAAAACAAATTAGCTATCCCTCCATATATTGTTACTTCAAGGATGTATGGCATTGAGGCGTGGAACTGGCAGAGGAAGAATGACAGCAGACTGAACGCTGTAGAAGTGAGATCCCTGAGGCGTATGTGTGATAAAACCATGTACAACCGTGTTAAAAATGTGAATATCCCGAAAGAAAGCAAGGCTGGTGAAAACATAGTGAACACGATTAAGAAAGGTAGGCTGAGTTTGTTTGGACATGTGGTGTGGATGAACGGACAAATTAGTGTAAGGAGAAGGAGAATATACGACGCGAAATTGAATGGAAGAAAAAGTCGAGGACGCCCCAGGAAAACATGACATGACCGAGTGAATCAAATCCTTAAGTCGGGCCATATCAAAAGTCAGGTCATAGAAGAGTATGTATGAGACGATGCACGAATGTGGATGAAGAAAGGAGTGTGTGCCAAGACATAACGTGTTGTGTGGCGATCCATCCTCCCTGCCTGCCCCTGCGAGGAAACGGGGCGATGATTACTTAGTTAGTTAATAACATATAGTCATTTTTATTCGAACGGTTATTTTTTATTTAAACGATTTAAATTTGATTAAAACGGTAAAGGTAATACTGTTATGTTTCACTTGCTTGCATATATTTATTAATATTTTTATGATGTGATACTCTCGGGCTCCTTTCGCTCTATTCCGCTAAATGCAAATTTAATTTCGGCGGCGGCATTCCTGACGACAAAAATTGCTCGTCTCAGACACTGAACAGTTGGAAATTTGAAAGAAAACTTTTTATCGTCAGTTTACATGAGACTTTTCTACTCATGGCCCCCAGACAGGGAAATGCTATTGTTTTTTTGACATTCTGGCATACCTCAGAGCAATAATATACCGGGAGGGATAGTTTTGCGAAACAGTGTAGTCAGGATTGTTGTTTTTTCCTGACTCGGACGTGGCTAGGGTTTTCACAGATACACCTTTTTACATGCATTCATAACACATGTCGACATAATGTTTTGTTTATTTGTATACCCACTTTTTTACAGTATTGTTATCAAGAAAAATATAGGATATAACCTCAAAAACCGTTGAGTTATGTCGCATTACAAAACATAGTGGGCGGAGTCGCCGGAAACGCGGGAGATGGAAAACATGCTTACATACCTAAAAGTGGTGCAATATTATGTGACAACTTGTCTTGTCTCTTTCTCTCTCACGGTTTACGACGCAAAAATCAGGAGAAAGTGATTTACCGTAAATTTGGATAGGCTGGGTAAAAATATTTAGTTCTCTCTCCATATATATTCTTACTCCAAGTGGCACACTGACACTCCCACAAGATACTTATATCTCTTCCAAAGTGACATTCTTGCATTTTCTTATAATAGATGCATTTGTGCATTTTAAGTTATTTTTTGTCTATTAAGGCGTTCTTATCGAAAAAAACTTGAACTTAATCACGCACTTCTTGCGCTGGCGATAAGGTTTAAATTGCCATTGGTCGGCGGCGGCCGACTGTTCCGATTTATGCAACAATAAAAAACATCGTAAAAAAGCATGTTTTCTTTGTTTTGTCAATCTCAGGCACAGATATTAAAATGTTTTCCGGTCAGAGGATCAAAAACTTAATTTGCTACATTGTACAATGAAAGCATGTCTGAAAAATTGATCGTAAGTTGAAGATTTTAGCAGATTTAACGATTACTGCAGTCAATTGCTGAGCGTGACTCTTAAACATAAGTATTTTATTAATTGAATAGTCTAATTACTAATTATCGAATCATTTTAATACTACATTTCATATATCATACGACTTTTAAAAAATTATTTATATAAAAAATAAAACATTTAAAAAGTCACAAAATAAAATGTACGCACTACACAATATCTAATCGGTCATATCGGTATAATATATCGTAGTGTGCTGATGTAGACATTTTTCTACATCAGCACACTAGTTTCAGAAGAAACGTCCTGCTATTGCATTCAAATATGTAACATTGTTTTGGCTTATTATATAATTTTATTGTATATCTTTTTTGTCTCTCTTTGTGTAGGTATCTTGCTTTTGGTTGTATTATTTATCATTGATTGAGTTTTTGTAGTTTTATATTTGATGTATCCTTTGTATTTGTAATTTTTTTGAGTTTTTATGACTGGATTGTTTTCACGTAAGTGAGAACATCTGTTAAAACCCAGTAAGGGTTAACAGCGAGTTTTACGAAACAGACGATATTTAAAAAATAAATCAAGTCTTGAATAAAAGCACTGCTTTTTTCTTTCGATGACAGCCAATAAAAAATACATATCCATTGTTTTCACGTTTGTGTCAAAGTGTCGCCATTACTTTAAGCATATCTCCGGCTTCATAAAATTGCCATTAGGCATGTAAAACGCGTACAGTCTGAATGCGGTCTCAGATAGGCATAACGTAATCTTTACTAGTTTCTGATACTAATGCAGGCTAATTGCATTTGCTATGCAAACAGTTCCTTTTAAAATATAACGTTTTACCACATAATGTATAATGTATTGCTGGTAGTTGGTAATATAACACGGTCTACATATTAACATATGAGTTGTGGTACTCCAGAGAGCGATAAAAATAAAATATAATGTTTTGAATTTAACGGACTAACGTTAGTTTTCTTTTGGAGCCAGAGTGGTACCACAGTATTGATATAAATATGTCAAAAATATAAAATAAAATAAAAAACCAAATATATATTTTCTAATTTTGAAACTGTTAATTCGTGGTGGAACTCCATTGGAACTCCATGTGGATATCCGGAAAGAATGCAAGGCGGATATGAGCGTAATGGATAGGATCAAGAAAGGGACGCTTAGATGGTTTGGGCATGTAGAGCGAATGAACGAAGAAAGGAGTGTGAAAAGAATATATGATGCGAAAGTGAATGGAAGAAGAAGTCGAGGACGCCCGAGAAAGACATGGCACGATCAAGTAAATCAAATACTTGAATCGGGTCATGTGAAGAGTCAGAATAACAGAAGTGTATGTATGAGACGATGTATGAATGTAAATGAAGCAAGAAGTGTGTGCCAAGACAGAGTTGTATGGCGGTCCGTCCTCTCTGCCTACCCCTGCGGGGAAACGGCGTGAAGGTTAGTTAGTTAGTTAGTTAACTCCATTTTAATGATTTTAATAGTAATATTATATTATAATAGTAATTTTAATAGACATTTAAAGTTACACTAAGCATGTCAATGGAAAGGTTGTTGGAAAGATTGCTTCCGTTGAAGGAGACTAAATTGTCATAACGATCGCTTTTAGTCGAAATCAGACATGATTGGGTTTTCGAAACATGTGTAATATGTTAAAACAACCATATTTCCATGGTTATTCTAATTTAATACAAACGAAGCGGCATAGTTGATTGAAGATTCTAATTTTACAGTGTTCATTATCAAGGCCTCAGAAAGAGATCAATATTCTCTGAAGGAACCTGTTTACTATAATAATTATTGTCATTTTTTAAATTTGATATTATGAACTGTTATGAAGAGCCTGAAGGTCTATTCTGTATTCCTTTTCAAAACATGTCCATCCATTTGGGTTATCGGATTCTTAGAAATCTATTTAATGCAAATTGTGTTTTTGTATTAATTTGGTTAGCGCTTTAACAGCCATTGGGAAAGCGGTACTAGTGATATAATAATGCTTATTAAATTATAGACTTTAAAAAGTGTATGTAGATACACTGTAGATATAATTTAAACGTCATTCGCTGATCAAACTTTACCTGTTTACTTGACTGCTCCCAACTGTATGACGCCAGTGGAACTATAGCATCCCCGATTGGGGTATGTTATGAGGCTGAAGGTAGAGAGGGGGGGGGGAGGAGATGGAAAAGAGAAAGGTTGGGAGGTACTTGGCTATTCAAATCTGGTCACTAAACACGGCTAAAAGCCATTTCAAGCAATGTTTCAATTCTAAATGGTGGTCTTTCACCAGGGCGATACTTGACCAGATATGAATAGCCAGGTACTTCCCAACCTTCATCTTCCTCATCTCCTTCCCCTCCCCACTATCTTCAGCCTCGCAACATACCCCAATTGGGGATGCAATAGTCTCACTGGCTCTAGACGGTTGGGAGCAGTTGGAACCCTTATGCGGTATTCACTATAAAATTTTAAAAAAAGAATTCGAAAATATTTTGGCCATTTATCCGCCATAACACAGGGATATGAAATGCTGGCAAAATGCCATTACTTACTTGTTAGTGGGTTTGCATGATAATATCATATCTCATTCCGATTAGTCATTAGATAGTTTCCAATTACCTACAGTCCTACGTGATAATGGAATTCCACACATTTCTGTCGTGACTCCTCTGACCCGCAATCCGCAAAACCGCGTCATACCCTCGTTCCTATTGTTCTCCCAACAATCTTAATAAACAGCGAATACATTGGCTACGTAAATCATATTCTAATTTCTTCCTTATGACCAGGCACGGACCCGCAACCTTTGCACCTAATGCAGAAATCTAAAATCTCTTATGCCATGCTTTTAGATTTTCGGAGAGAATTTGAAACAATAGATTTAACAGGAGTAAATAAATAAACAAATACGGGATAAAGGGGCCAGAGTTGTAAACATCATATCGTCGCTGAAAAGGCAAAAGGGCTTGAGCGACACTTTGGTCAAAAATGAGTTAAATAATTATGCAGTTTTGATCAGGTCTTTTTTCTGCATTGAATGCTCTGACGTTTGATTCTGTAGACTTTTGTGGCCCTTCAGCCATTAAATTTTATTTACCTTTTGGGAGAAGGCTTGACCCCAGCGACACATGCTTGGAACTTTTTTCAGCTTTTTGTCGCTTCAGGTAACTTAGTGAGAGCATTGAGTTACCTAAGTAATTATTTTTTTTCAAAATCATCCAGGTACTGAAGACTTATGATTTATGATCGTTATGAATTTTTTGTGAAAAATATATAATATATATTAAAGTGCTCTGGTGTAAACTTCCCAAAATGGCGATTGTTCCCTTTTTCCTTTCTGGCGACGATATTTCAAACTCGTTAGAAAATACTTGAGGGGTACCATAAGGAGCAGTATTGGGTCCTATAATATTATAATACATATTTGGATAATTTGTATAGCGCCGTTTTTGGGAAAAATCACCTCTAGGGCGCTGTGTTTATACTCTGTATAAATGGCACGATAACAATCCAAAAAAACGTTGGGACCTGTTACTGTTTGTAGACGATGCAATGATTTATATTGACAGGTTAGTATCTGAGTGAACTAAAGAGTCGGATTCCCACCCGGGCGTCGTGGGTTCAATTCCTCTGCTAGTCCCTACAATTCTTCCATAATTGCTCAAGCAACGTCTTCCGCTTATTTTGATGACAGTAGAAGTTTTTTAAATATTGTCAGGTTATGCGTTTGTCTTTCTTGTTTTTTTTTTACAGAATATGAGTATTAGAAAGAAGCTGCCAAGATAAATAGTGATATGGATTGATTCTGTGTCAAAATGGCTCGAATTAAAACTAAATTCGTGAACTCAAACAAAGAAATACACGTGATCCGGCACACAAAAAGCCATTACAGTCAACAATGGCTGCACACAATACAGGAAAACACCTGCAAACATTAAATAAATGTTAACAAGGGAAGTAGAATATTGGCGCTGCAGCTGGTAAGGTATATACATGTGGCTTATGCCTCAGTTTCTAACGCCAACAACGAACTCACTGGCCCAGAGAGTAAACCTTGAAGTAACAATATATGGAGAGAGAGAGCTAATTATTTTTACCCAACCTATACAAATTTGGGATAAATCACTTTCTCCGGGGTATTACGTCGTAAACCATGAGAAAGAAAGAGACAACAAAATCTCCTAAATGATCACACCGATTTAAAGTATTGTTAGAATGTTCTTCTTGTCCTGCGTCTCCGTTAACTCCTGAATATAACTCAACGGTTTATTAGGTTACATTCTATATTTTTGTTTATAACAATACTGTGAACAAGTGGTTATACGAGTAAACTATAAAGTATAAATACCCTAGCCCCAGGCCTAACCATGCTCAGGTCTAGCCGGGTCCGGCAAACCTCATAAAAACTGACTACAGCAGCGCTCTCTCTTGTTATTGCTCTGAGGAATAAACATACTTGGAAGTTATACTTGAAGTTGTTTGCAGTGTTCTCTAATCGTGATCTTTTCGTAAATTCCGAGTTGTCCGCCACGGTCAATTAATTTGGCTTTCAATTTCAAAATTTAATAACAATTTCAACGGACATGGAAGCAGATAATATGAAATGCAGAATGGCGTTTTCATCCGATTTAATGTAATTACGCTTTTAGAAACTCCTCTTTCCTCGTATGGTGAAAGAGAATTGATAATATTACACCTTGGAGTAAGAATATTCGTGGGGAGAGAGCTACATATTTTTACCCAACCTATACAAATTTGCGATAAATCACTTTCTCCGGGTTTTCACGTCGTGTACCATGAGAGAGAAAGAGACAAGAAAAGTCTTTACATAATATTTCAGCACTTCTAGGTATGTAAATATGTTCTACTTCCGCGCTTACTTCACATCACCTAGTCGTATAACTTACGTCAACGGATTTTGAGGTTATTTCCTATATTTGTGTTTATTAAAAAACTTGCAGTGGTTTTACAAATAAATCAACATGATAGTGATATGTGCTATGCGTGAATGTTTAAATAAAACCAAACAAAGATTATAAAACATCACTTTTCATAAGTATTTCAACAGTTTGAAACAGTATTTCAATATTTTTGACCGAACTTTAGAATTTTCTCATTTTTAATGATATAAAGACATCAACAAAAAGCTTTCATCATTATAATAATAATAATAATATTTTTATTAAATTTCTTATACATTACAAATTTTTTGAATTTAATGCATATAAGAAATAAGTTATTTTTTTTACAAAATAAATACAAATTAAAGTAACAAAAAATAAAATTTCAAAAAAATAAAATTTCAGGCAGTGGTGATGATCAGGTCAATGAGGAGAAAACTCTTTCAAGAATCAATAGGATTTCACTTCTGAATCTCTCCTCACTGACATGAAATAAGTCGATATCGGAAGAGATTTTGTTCAGGAGCAAAATACTTCTCCCCACCGGCAGAACCATTGGCAGGTTGGTCCTACAGGCAGGAAGATAGAATAATCTATGAAGACGCTGTCTTAGATAGTCATCAGGAACATAGAGACTTACGCGCTCCAAAATAGCAGGGTTTACAATATAGCCCCGCAGCAGTCTGAAGAAGTGAGTGGCGGCATACCCCTCTCTCCTGAGCTGTAAGGAGTGAAGTCCGAGCGTGCCCAGGAGAAAGTTCGTTGGGTAGAGCCACGGGTAGTGGCCGTACTCCCTCATGTATAAAAATCTCAGGAACTTTTTCTGGACCCTCTCCAAGATGAGGGAGTACCCCACCCTCATGAGGATTCCAAATAATTGAACCACTCTCCAGCCTACTGCGGACCAAAGAGAAATAGAGTGTTCTCAGAGTTCGGGCATCCCTAAAAACTCTGACGGTTCTGAGAACAAACCCTAACATTTTCGATGCCGACTGGCACACCCCTTCGATATGAACACGAAATGCAAGCTTACTTTCGTACACAATCCCAAGATCCTTTATAGTGGAAACGCGTTTGAGATTATGATCGAGCATAGTGTACCTGTGGTAGGTGAGACTAAATGCTCTGGTAAAAGAAAGGACTACACATTTCGAGATATTGAAATGAAGCTGGTTTTGTCGACTCCATTCAGAAATGTTATCGACGTCAGCTTGAAGAAGCAGGCAATCCTTAATACTTCTTATTTGTAGAAATATTTTAAGGTCATCTGCAAAAGGAGAAAGCGAGAAAAACGGATGACTTCGGCAATATCATTAATAAAAATAGAAAAGAGAAGTGGACCTAAGATTGACCCTTGGGGAACACCAGAAAGAACAGAAAACTCAGCGGATTGGAAGATTCCGTGTGTGACAAATTGTTTTCTGTTTTCGAGGTAACTTCTGAAAAATTGAAGCATATGAAAGGAGAAGCCTATTTGGGCAAGTTTGGCGAGCAAGATATCATGATTCACGGTATCGAAAGCTTTGGAAAAATCGTTATATGAACAGTCTACTTGGTATCCACTGTCTAAGGATCTAGCAACATAATCAGTGAATACCATCAGATTGGTTTCAGTGGATCTTCCTCTTCTGAAACCATGCTGTTCAGGTATAATGTACGCGTCAATTTGAGGCAAAATAAGTTTATAAATTAATTTTTCAAATAATTTAGCAGGAGCGGATAGTATGGCAACTGGTCTATAATTTTCAATAGATTTTTGGAGCCATTCTTAAAAATAGGGCAAATTTTGGAAACTTTCCATAATTCTGGAAAAGTGGAAGTACTAACAGCTAAGTTAAAAATAAAACATAATGGTTTTTTAAGAAACTCAGCGCACCCTTTAATAAAAAATACGGGAACAAAATCTGGGCCGATAGAGTGTGAGTTCTTCATATATCTAATGGCACTCGTAACGTCAGATTCGGTAAATATACCTAGATCGACGTTTGAAGCTCCTCTGGTATTAAATGTGACCGCATTATTAA
Organism: Drusus annulatus; assembly: GCA_022651775.1. Lineage (NCBI taxonomy): Eukaryota > Metazoa > Arthropoda > Insecta > Trichoptera > Limnephilidae > Drusus > Drusus annulatus. Next base: position 875,406 of record JAGWCC010000208.1, on the reverse strand, counting down.
TATCTAGAAGGGGGAGGGTCTTTTACTGTAGACCGATTGAAAATGATCAGCAAATGCGTTTGCCACACCCGAGCCATGAAATTCTTGATCACCTTTCATCATGGTATCTTCAAGACCACCATCCTTCCGAAGAGATTTTATGTAGTGCCAGAACATCTTGGGATCGTGCACGATGTTACCTTCGATTGCAGACACATAGGCTCGATAGGCCTCACGAACCTTGCGCCTAACCAATGCCCGGTGAGAACTAAACAGATCGTATTCACTCTGAAGGCCTTCAGCCTTCCAACGCTTATGATGGGCGTGCTTGATCTGTATGTTCGAGATGACTTCTCTCGAAAACCACTTCGGATACTTGCGACCACCACCGCCTGCGAGTTTTTGGGGAAAGCATGAATTAAATACATCGTAAATACAATTGTAAAAATATTGCGCCGCCTCGTTTACTGTAGTTGAAGTAAAAAGGTTTTGCCAGTCTATCCGGCTCATCGAATCGTACAAGTTGAAGATATTCCCTTGACTAAAGTTCCACCCTCTTGAGATTTTGTTTTGAAGGATTGGAACTCTAGTACTTTTGGAAGATCTTCTGCCTAAACTGTACATGAATTCGATGGCCGGATGATAGCTGTCCTCTGGTACAAGCGGCGCAACACTACGTATCACCTCGAGATCGACATTACACAGAACAAAGTCAAGGATTCTGGAATTGGAATTTAGAATGCCATTACACTGTGAGAGTCCAAAAACCGCGCATAAGTACTCTAAGTCTGATTTTACTTTGGAAACTTCCCAAACGGAATGCAAATTAAAGTCTCCCAGTATAATGACATTTCTTTGACCAATCCCATCGAAATTTGAATGAATTCTGTCAAAAAATTGCCTGAAAATCTCCCACCTACTGCTAGGCGGAAAATAAACAACACAAATGAATGTGACAGAGAGTTTGTACGAGAGGCAAACCTTCTGTTATTAGTGTTTGTGTGATATTTAGACTTTATAAATCATTTTAATGGTGTATTGATATTGTTTTGTTTAATGTGTTCAAATATGTTTATTAAAAAATGTCCTAATTCCATGAGGGCGGTACCCAATAGGCCATCCGACATCATTTAATATATCTTTGTCTCTTTCTATGGCGTCAGTATAAAGTCAACAATACTGACTACACTGTTTCCCAAAGGTACATCTCCATTTATATTCTTACTCTAAGTATTACACACACTCTGGCCGATGCATGAGTTGATTCGACCAAAGTTACCAGCCATCGCCTAAAATGAGTTTTGAAGATTATTACCGAAACTTTTTTTTTCAAGAACCTCCACGAGTTGCAACAAAACTAAAACACGCTGATACGGCCGTATGTAGGACCTGCACCATCTTCAGAGCCTTCGTTGACTTGAGACTCTTTTGTATTTTACTACCCAATGAAAGATGTCAAGATGAGAATGGCGACCATTGAAAACATTTAAAAAATATATATTTAAAAAAACGCCGCGGAATTTATGACTCTCGATGAGTATGAGCAAGAAAATAAGGTTTTATTATTAGATTCTGATTTTTTTTTTGATTTTTATGGATTCTTTCGTAATCCTCTGCTAACTAGCTGGGGCTTATACAAATACCCCTCATAATGTCTATCTAACTAGTACTGCGGCTCATTAGGCCTTATTTCTATCACCATCTGATGGTTGTATTTAATTGACTGAATTTAAGTTTACATTAGTGAGTTCTTAGGGAAAAGATCTTTACTGGATAAAAAACCCTAAGCGTTTATTAGATTCTTGTAAAATTATCTTATTCCATGCAATTATTTCAAAACAGTGTGTAAACGGTATCTTTCAAATTTTTTTATACAATTCTTTTTCAAAATATCTTTCTATTCGGGATTTAATACCACCTTGCGGCAAAATAAGGAACTACAGAAAATATCAATGTATTTTATTTTTTATTATTGATATCATTTATCACTAAACAAACAACAAACTGTAGTTCTTAATTTTCATCGGGAAATCTCTCAGTGGCCAGAAACATATTATTACTATAATAATGTAAATGTGCATTGAAATGGTAATTGATAATAAACATTGGGGTCGAACATTTGAAAGATGTAATTATAATTTTATTATGTCAGTGCCCGCTAACACAAATGAACGCTAGAAAATTGATATCAAAATCACACAATGCTTCGAAAATTATTATTTCGGAGGTATATTTTTGAGCGATTAGAGCGAGGAAGGTCAACTCCACGGTAACGGTCTAATAATTTTACTATTTTTTGTTATCTGGGTTGACGTCGCGTCGATAGCATTGATCTTGTGGGGAAAGTTTCATAAATTAATAATATTACATAACTAAATAAAAAGAAAAAAATGTAATGCTGTTTTGTTACATAGATGTCGTTAGTTGAACGTAGCGCCTTTAACAATGACTGCCATCTGTGGAACAATATAATAACTACAAATGGCTACTACATTTATTAAATCATAACTACAAACGTTTGGCTACTTAAATATAGAGCTTATAAAGTGAACAGTTTAAATTTGCCAATAATATGGTAAAAAAACGAATGATTTGTAAATATTAAAATAATGGTGACAATGTAATTATATTTAAAAAAAATACATATTATCTGCATTGATGATCAAATAAGTCATAATAATGAAACGAAAAAGATAAGTTTAGTAATGCGAAAAAAAATATTTTTTTTAAGAGTTAATAGGAATCAGTGAGCCATATTAATTGCATTTATATGAATTTGGTAAACTTAAAATAAATGATAAGTGAAGAAGGAATCTGTTGAAAAGTGTAAAAAAAAAATATTTTAATATTGTGTTAGAAACGGATTCACAGATAAAATGAATCGAAAAAAGGACAAAAAGGTAATGCCGAAACCAGGGATCGAACCAGGGACCTTTAGATCTTCAGTCTAACGCTCTCCCAACTGAGCTATTTCGGCTGTTATGAAGAACGTGAAAAACAAGATTGTTATTCAAACTACTAAGGCTCACTTTATTTTCCTCTAGAATTTTTGTACTACAATAATATTATATAAATCCTCGTCGTTCCTAAAGACTGAAACTCGAAAAATATTTATTTATTTACGGCAGTGGTTTTTGCTCTGCCTGTCTCACTGGCATGGGTCCCATACATAGACATAAAATACAAGACACGTCATATATTCATACAAAACTTACGAAAAATGTAGCACCACTAATGTTGCACACATGTGTACGCGTAAAAACCAGGAGAAAGTGATTTATCCCAAATTTGTATAGGTTGGGTAAAAATAATTAGCTCTCTCTCTCCATATATTGTTACTCCGAGAAAACGACCTACTGCCAGTAGGTTGTCCTCCTCATACTTATGTGTTGCTACGTTCACCATCTCACTCTCTCCGATGGCGCTCAAAATATTTGGGCAACAGTGGAAATAATCGTTTTATTTAGGAATGAAATGTTATTCCTTGGCTTTTACTAGTGTTTGCAGTGTACTAGAAACACTGTTTCATCACACACGAGGGCATTTTGCGACTTATTTATGCAATTTTTTTAGATGTAGTATACGGCCTTCAGCGACGCGTGACAGTTAAACCATCCGCTAAATCTAAAGTACGGCAATTACCGTATCTTTTCTTGCCACTTTGAGACTTCTACAACGTGTCTACAAGGTTCTAACGTCATTGGTTACAGGGGCTTCGTTCTTCGTGCTGTAGCTTCTACGGAAAGGTTACGTATTGTATTATTTATATTGGAAATGATTCGTGATTCAATTTGATGGCGGGCAGGACTAGCGTCTTGGCTGGATTCAATTATTGCTCGAGTCACTTATTCCTTATTTATTCGTCGCTAAACTAATTTATTTTTATTTTATTTTATGAACCTAGGTACCTATTTTTATATATATTATTACTATATTTAGTATTTATTATATCTTGCTGCATGGCAATCCCGATGAGTTATAAAAACAAATTTTTCATGTTATTGAAAATTTATCGTTGTATTTTTCTATGTTTCGGAGTGCTAGATAAGTATCGCCCTCGTGAAAGACCACCATTCAGAATCGAAACGTTGCTTGAAATGGTTTTAGCCATGTTTGGTGACCAGATTTGAATAACCAGGTGCCTCGCAACCTTTATCTTCCTAATCTCTTTCTGTTCTCCACCTTCTTCAGCCTCACAACACAACCCCAATTGGGGATGTTTTTAAAAAGTATTGTGAAATGACAGAAATAAGTTTAATAAAATTGATTTGTGAACGCCGGGATTTGAATCCGTGACCTCTTGATTCGTAGTCGAACGTCTTAACTACTCGACTACGGAGGCCGTAGGTTTAATGTTAGTTAGTTAATTATCTACATTACTTATATTATATTATATAAGCATACCTCTTCCAAAAATACTGATGTTATTTTATTTCATTGAGTGTGCTAATCATTTACTCCGTGTTATTTATGTGTCACTATTATTGCATAGTTATGTAAAAGCCCATTAAGGCATATAAAATTAAATAAATAAATAATTTTGTTTGAAATCAGCATTTCTTCAGTCAGAAATTATAAACATGATCCCCTTTGGCTGGCGATGTTCCGGTTGGTTTAGTCCTCAGAGCAATATAATACAAGAGAGAGCGCTGCTGTGGTCAGTTTTGATGAGTTTTGCCGGACTCGGCTAAACCTGGGTGTGGCTAGGACTAGGGCTAGAGTATGTATCCATTCATCGGACATGTCGACGTAATTTTTTTGTTTATTCGTATAACACTATACACGTATTCATAATATTATTATATTATTCAATAATCAAGAGCCGTTGTTACCAATCAAACTTTAGTGGACGTACAAAGGATTAGACAATTACCTAGAAATTTTATCACTTTCAACATTAAGATGGACTTTTATTTGTTTGATTAACACAGTATCGTGAGTGTATTTATTAATAGTCCTGATTTTCGTGAGTAAATGTAAATACGTAGGTAATTAAACAGTCGTGGCGCTTTCGCAGCTGCCTGACGTGTTTTAGTCTTTCTCGTTATTTTTCGCCAAATAAGTAGGAAATTTCACAAATTACTTCTTTAAAATTACACTAAAATTACCGTTGTTGTGTATAGGTTAAGTGAATAAACTCTAAATAATTAAGTGACCAGTTTCGACGTAATTTCGATTTTTAAGAAAATATTTTAATCTTTAAATATCAGTGTTTTAAATGCAGTGCAATAGCCCGAGAATGGTCACTTGCTTTGACCCTTGTCCAGATGTGTCCCTTCGACCGCCCGGGAACCGGCAGGGGGGCGGGAGAGTTCCGATCTTGACCGACTGTTCCCGAACGCGAACGAACCAGGCATCCAACAAATCACTCAAGTGACACCCTTACAGATGACAGCCAGATGACATTCGCCCACTTTGGTCTAAATCTGTTAGGGCGGCCGCATTCCATCTTACATAAACATTACAATTTAACAAGATCTGTACAGCGCCCTTGAAGTGATTTTTCACAAAAACGGCGCTATAAAAATCATCCAAATATTATTATTATTATTAATAATTATTACAGTAAAATAATATTTGTCTAAATTGTATAGCGCTGTTTTTAGTGAAAAATCACCTCAAAGGTGATCTAGATGACAATTTGGTAGTTCAAATATCCAACGATTAGCGGAAGTTAAACTAATATATGCAACCCCACCTGTACACACGTTTCAGATTGCCACCTAAAATATTTCAAACGCTTCAAAATAATGCCATCCGGTTAAGGCTGGAAGCCTCAAAATAGATGACCTTCTCTTAAACCTTGTGGATTCCTTCCATTCGGGCACCCCCCACCCGTGAAAACGCTTCTATAAATATTATCTACTGACATGACGTTAAGGTGTCTGAACGAAAAAAAAACCGAGACTAATCCTCCAAAAAGATCAGCCCCTGCATCCATTCCCACAATCCACCAATTCGAAAGAATATGTGGTTTAATGAGCCCGGCATTCTTTTATATAAATACACGTATACACTTTTTCACAGTATTGTCAAACAAAAATATAGCATATAACCTAAAAAAACCGTTGACTTATGTCCATTTATGTCGCACATCAGAACGTGTGGGCGGAGTCAACGGAGACGCGGGACATGAAGAACATTCTCACAATACTTTAAAGCGGTGTGATAATTTTGGAGATTATGCTGTCTCTTTCTTTCTCATGGTGAACGACGTAAGAACCCGGAGAAAGTGATTTATCCCAAATCTGTATAGGTTGGGTAAAAATAATCAGCTCTCTCTCCATATACTGTTATTCCAAGGTTCGGTCCGAATCCGTCATCCGGACAATCTAGAGAGGAAATCAATTTCACTGCCACGCCAAGCGACATTACGCCGCGAAACTGTCGAGGATAATAATAATAGCCCAGTGGATGCGAATGCGAAAGCTGCTGCGGATCCAGATTGGCGAGTTCTCTATCCGCTCCCCGCGGGCGTGGGAGGACTTCCGCTTCTGCACATTCGCGCAACGGAACGTCGCTCGCGCAAACACTGCAAACTGCAAGACTCCACGATGCGGGGCGAACATCAGACCTACATATGCAGTAGCAGTAAGATCAGCGCGTGTATGTTTATATGAGATAAATAAACAGGTATAAAGCAATCATTAACTGTTATGAGAAACATTATAATTTCAGGTGTCATGTGATGTGAGTACGTAACATACTGAAAGTAAATCACTGCTACATATCGGCGCTGGAAAGGCAAAAGGGCTTAGGCGACACTTTGGTCAAAAATGAGTTAAATATGCAGTTTGTTTTCTGCATCGAATGCTCTGACTCTCGTTTGATTCTGAAGACTTGTGTAACCCTTCGGCCATCTAATATATATTTTGATTTGGGAGAAGGCTTGACCCAAGCGAAAAAAGTTAAGGACTTTTTTTAGCTTTTTGTGTCGCCTCAGCTAACCCAGTGAGAGCATTGAGTTACTTGAGTTAACTTTTTTTCAAAATCCAACCAGGTACTGAAGACTTGTGGATTTAAAAAAAAAGCTTTACAGTGTTCTGGTATAAACTTGCCAAAATGGTGCTTCAGCTCTTTGCGTACGCATTACAAATTACATGCATACAATATGGTACAAGCGAGTATCTGAAAGACGCAGTGCTGATATTATTGTTACAACCAAATAGAATTTTGGATCGAGTAGTTCTCGTTGGTATATGAAAGTCAATATGGTTCAGTAAATCAAGGCTGCCTATAATATATAATACCATTACAATTTTGAAAATAAAAGCCTAGTCAAAACTAGTTTAACTCTTCTAATTAGTTTAAGTTTATATTTTCAATGGGTAGAATGAGTTTTCAGTTATATAGTTTATAAGTATATTCAACTTGGCTAGATTTACCAATGTAATAAAATAAATGAGTAACGTATTCGGTATTTTTATTACCGGTGATGTTACATACGGCTGACTACAAATAATCCTGATGTCTGTGTGTCACCATCAGCGAATAATTATTCCAATCACGTAAAGGGAATCCTGTTTTATCGATTGGAAGTTAAGGAATAAGGTTCAGGATTGTCCACTTCCCCCAGGCACCAACACACAGATATCTAACTATAGAAGATACAACAATTAAACAGGCAGTTATTCTAAGGAAGTCATAATGTATTTAAAAGACTATTGGGCAGGTAATTTGGGACATATAAAATTATTATTGTTTACTTATTTAAAAACGATCTCATTAAAACAAATTCAATAAAAGATGAATTATAAAAATATTGTACATACATGCATAGTGTAATAAAATAAAGTAAACATTTATTTATACCCCACACATAGACAAGGTATTATAAATCCGAAGGAGTTGAGTACAAACTGAAGTAGTGTGACGCATTATATAAATATAAATAATATTTGGATGATTTTTATATTGCCCTTTTTGTGAAAAATCTCCTCAAGGGCGCTGTACAGACCTTATTTTCTATCATTACATATTAATTCCTAGTTTAAATAAGAAAATATACAGGAACATACTTACCTGGCAGGTCCCATCAGATAGACACATTTATGAACTTAAAATTATAATTATGATTTTTTTTCCGATTTAGGGCATGGGAGCGAAATAAAAAAAAATGGACTTTCTGAATTTGTCGCACAGTGCAGGATTTGGTTAAATTTGTATATCTAAAGGTGATTCGTCGAGAGACAGATTATGTTGAGGTTCTTTTAAACGCAAATAATGTGAGCAATGAAAAAAATATAAATAAGAACGGTTCACTCTTATACACATGTTATGAGATAATCATTGAATTGGCAAGTGTAAAAAGGTATTTAATTTGTTTAAGAGTATGTATATCGTTATGTACCTAACGGTCACTCTTGTACGTACATCGAGAGATAGTGACCGAACTCTATATCTGTGCATCTAAATATATCTAAAGTAGATGCAGCTTCATTGAATAGTTCCATCGCTTTATATACTGGCGTGTTTTTGTATGAGGATGTCCTGACTTAACTAACTAACTAACCATCACGCCGTTTCCCCGCAGGGGTAGGCAGAGAGGACGGACCGCCATATAACTTTGTCTTGGCACACGCTCCTTGCTTCATTCACATTCATCCACAATCTTCTGTTATTCTGACTCTTCACATTACCCGATTCAAGTATTTGATTTACCTGATCGTGCCATGTCTTTCTCGGGCGTCCTTGACTTCTTCTTCCATTCACTTCCGCATCATATATTCTTTTCACACTCCTTTCTTCGGTCATTCGCTCTATATGCCAAACCATCTAATCGGTGTGTAAAACGTCATATGATGTCTCGCATGAATGTACTTACTTGGGGCAAACAAGTTAATCTCTTTTAGTATACTCGTATACGGGTTATAAAAACCTCCAGAAATTAACTTATAAAAATGTTTACCCAAAAACATCTTCCGACGGGTTTGCAGGGTGTGAAAATCTAGCATTCCGCATAAAAATAACGAAGGAAATAAAAATGGGTAATATGAATAATTCCTCATGTACAAGTAACGCAAAAACCTCTTTTTTATTATATGTGTTACGCTACTTCTTACTTTGTAATAACTCATTAGGATATATCTTATTTTATTATATGTGGGTTAATTAATATTCTCAGTTTCAATTGCAACACTAAAATAATATTTGGATAATTTGTATAGCGCCGTTTTTGTGAAAAATCACCTGAACTATGCATGTACCTACACGTTTTTTACCTTACTTTATTCATTATATTTTCTAGGTATAAGATTTACATGCATCTGTTTTATTATCTTCAATTCTATTTTGTTAAACTTGATTAATTATTATGTTTATCTACATTCATTTCTACTGCACCACTGTCATTCATCTCTTAAGATTGATAGATAACTATATTTTTGAGATCTTCTTTAATAAATAAATAAATTACATATACTCGTATATAGGACATAGGTACAAAGTCATGTAAATATTCTAAGTATGGCCATAACCTTAGAGTATATAGAGTGGTATCTATCCAAGGCAGTGTAGTCAGTTTTTGATGATTTTTACCTGACTCGGCGGACCTAAGCGTGGCTAAGACTAAGGCTAGAGTATTTATACATCCATTCATAGCACATATCGACATAATGTTTTTGTTTATTCGTATAACCACTTTTTCACAGTATTGTTATCAACAGAAATATAGCATCTAACCTAAAAAACCGTTTAGTTGTGTCGAGTTAAGTGGCATAATAAAAAATGTGGGCGGAGTCCCGCGGTGACCCAGGAGCCCAAGATCATTGTGACAGTACATAGAAGCGGAGCATTATATTTGCTGTCTCTTTCTCTCTTATGGTGTACGACGTAAAAATCCGGAGAAAGTGATTTATCGCAAGTTTGTATCGGTTGGGTAAAAATAATTAGCTCTCTCTCCATACATTGTTTCTCCAAGGCCATAACAATATCATCTTATCTATTTTTAAAGTTTCATAAACTCTGGACTCTTTGGATATCATAATAATATTATCTAATGTTATGAATTGCCTATAGATTTGTGACTGGAAATCTTAGGTGATGATTAGCGTTTATGTTTTTTTAAAACATTTCTACGGTCCTTTTTAAACGCCAATTGTCAATCAAATTGAACAAATTTTAATCAATAGAAAATTACAACGGTGATGTTTTTATGCTTATCAGATGGCCGCAATTTGTTCAAAAGCTGAAACGGGCCTATAATCCACTTCTAACGAGGACCATTAAAAAGCCAAAAAACAAATTGGTGATAATCATTGAATTGTGACGATGTCATATTTGAAAAAAGTTTGAAACAAACCAACCTTACTAACTACTTCAAAACTTTCTCGATGTATCTCTTTCACCTGACCGTATTTCTTCTGTCAATTGACTTTCACTGCCCCCGAAGCATTGTGGGTTGTAGAGAATTGTCCTGTCACTATGATCTCTGTTTCAACTTCACATTTCTGGTACTGCTACAAAAGGGTGACAACGGAGCTATCAGCAGTATGACAATACCTATTCAACCGACTAAGGCAAAAGGGGATCCTTGAAGTTATCCAACTGTTAATTCCAGTCATTGTTTTTATCTGAAGTATAGATTTTACCCACAATTGACCGTCTTATCTCTATTTGGGTTAGCAAAAACAGGACACCATTTTTTACAAAATTCTGAACTCAATCTAACATTGCAAATCTCAGCTGACCGGAACCGGAGCTTATTTCTGGCGCCAGAATGGACGATGCAAATGCATTCCCTCAATTTGACCACCAAAAATAAGGACCTCAACCAAAAATGCATAAGCTTAAAGAAGAATTTGAATAAATCAAAAGTGAGATAATTTGACCCTTTCGTGGTACACAACCAAAAACTTTGAATGAAAGCATCTGATGCAATGGCGCCAATAAATAGATCTTTATGTTTCGAATTGATGCAATATGAAAAGGATACTATGCAAAAGGATGCAAGTATTTTTAAAGGTTGCAATTGACGAGGAACAATGTATTTATACTTTTTGTAAGAATGGTCGTAATTTTGCTTTGTAGCTTTGAAGAGATTGGCTTCCGTTGTAGACTCATAACGCTGACATCTCCGTTGTAACCTCTCTTTTTGTTCCATACGTCGTTTATGGGAAAGAGGGAGAGGTGTTAACGGAGCTATCAGCGGTTAGGACGATATCCTGAGAGATAGCAGAGGAAATTAGTGTTCGTTCCGCACCTTATCAGGGCCAGACGAGCCATTGGCCCCGGGGAGACAATGGCGGCTCGTGAAGGCCTAATAAGGACTTCTGTTGGGACGGTGGTTATGGAGATGGCGTATTCGATCCTTGTAATAGCTGTCTTTATGTGCAATCTTACAATCTAAATGGATCTTGTCTTGATCTTACATTCTGATCGTTCATGTTAACATTTAAAAAAATACATTCGTGTCAAGTTTTACGTTCGTCTTCTTCTTAAGGTGTCTTCTCCTATTGGAAGTTGACTATCTTCGGGAAAAACTTTACCCTACAGGCTGCAGTCCGGAACAACTCAGCTGAATACAGTTTCACAGTCAAGAGATACAGAGTCTTCCTCAACTTCATTATGTAAATCTTCACCAGGATTATCAGTTGGAAGATCTTGATTTTTCGCTCCTGATGTTGTGATCGAGATATTGGAGTTTTCGTATTTTTATATCAACTATAAATCCAGTATTTTTTTAAATATTATTCCTTTAGCAAGTAAAATCAACAACCGCCAATGATAGGCAACATGCCTTTTATGAAAAAAAAAAATACCTCGCAAAATATCCGTTACACACGATTCGAGTGCATTCCTACCGGCTGGTTCTAGTAAGGCTTATCTTCTAGTCAATTGTTTTTTTTTATCTGTTGTACACATACGAGTACACTGTTATGCCCATATCTGAACAATCTTTCATGATTTTTAATTTGCATACAAATCTGTTACATATTATTTTCACGTTGTTATATTAGGTTGTGTAATTAAGTGTAAAACGCACTTGAGGGGAACTATCACAAAATTGCGCTATATAAATTCACTGTTATTATTATTATAAGGAAATAAATAATAATTTATAAAACATTTCGCAATCTTTCTTAAATTATTGTCTACGTCGCCGTGTTGATCTGTGGAAGTGAAAATATAAGAAGAAAAAAAAACTTGACTAATTATAATTCATATACTTTTTGACTTAATAATAATAACTTATAAACTACTTCACATTACTAATGTATTTTATATGGTTCTTACAGGCTATATAAAATTTAGTAATTGATATAATTTTGATGGTTTCCGGCGGCGCATTATAACATTTCATCCCTTTATTTTATTTTTTTAAAGTAAGACAATCATTCCCGGGTTACGCCTGACAATATTTGAAAAACTCCTACTGCCATCATAAAAAGCGGAAGATGTTGCTTGTGCAATGATGGAGGACTTAGCCAGCAGAGGAATTGAACGCACGACGCCCGGGTGGGAATCCGACGCGTTTTCCACTCAGTTACCGACCGGTCAATAAATGGCCAACTAACTAACTATTTTGTGTATTGGTTTTATTCTTTTTTGGTAGACTGATTTCTTTGCATGTCCTTGTATTATGTCTGTGAATATCCACGTTGTAAATAATTTTGTCAGAAAAATATGTTAGTAACAGTTTTTTCATTTATTTTTTCACTGTTAGCCAATTTAGTTCCCATTAGTATCTAGTATCTATTTCGCCTAGTTAATTCTCATTGCTCTATTTTGGAGAACTTGAAACTTGTTTTGTTCTCTGTCGTTACGAATGAGGAGGACTGTTAATAAAATAAAATAAATATTTTACATCTATAAACAGTATATCTACATTTTAAAATGTTTTCTATTATGTTATAAAATAATGTATCTCTTGAATAGTATTTAACAAATAAAAACAGAGATTTTAATAAAACGTAAATTTGGTGGCTCGTGTAGAGAAACGTTGAGTTTGCTAGTGACCCATTAACTAATTTACTAACCATCACGCCGTTTTCCCCCAGGGGTAGGCAGAAAGGACGGATCGACATACACATCTGTCTTGGTACACACTCCTTGCTTCGCTCACATTCATACATCATCTCATACATACTCTTCTGTTATTCTGACTCTTCACGTGGCCCACCCATGGATTCAAGTATTTGATTTACTTGATCGGGCCATGTCTTTCTCGGGCGTCCCCAAATTCTTCTTCCATTCACTTTCGTATCATCTTTTCACACTCTTTTCTTCTTTCATTCACTCTACATGCCCGAACCATCTAAGCGTCCCTTTCTTGATCCAATTCATTACGCTTACATCGGCCTTGCATTCTTCCCGGATATCCACATTTTTAACACGGTCATACATGGTTTTACCGCACATACGTCTCAGGGATCTCATTTCCACAGCATTCAGTCTACTTTCATCCTTCCTCCACCAGTTCCATGCCTCACTGCCATAGATTAGGGTTGGTATAAGCACTCCATTGTGGACTACTAGCTTCGCTTCTTATCAGCCTTTACGTCTCGTAAACATACTAGAGATGGTCGATATTTCTGTTCCGGTTAAATGGAACTAGTTCCAAGCCGGTCACTAGAACAGTCGATATTATTTCTGTGAGGAACCGGTTCCTTTATTGGAAAATTTCTCATTATCGCCAACAGCGTTCAGTCCTCCTTTAACGGAGTTTACTGCTTGCACCCTCCTCACTAATTGATTCTGTGGAATAGGCAAAATGAGGTTATTTGAGATAAACTAAAGGTTTTGGATATAAAATGTTGAAAAATAAGTGAAACTCTAACACAATTGCAATTTTCATAAGGTTTGCAGATGGTCCCACATGTGTCACTAATTCGTGTCTCGCGGCTGTGTCACATGCCTCCGAGGTCGCTCAGTTCATAAGTTCATACCTTTGTCTGGTGGACAAAGAACAAAATCAATACAGACGTCTGCTTTGCAAAAATTTCAATGTTACGCTGGGATTAGTAACGCCAGGCCCTAGCTCCGTGTTCGCCGTCTGCCGCATTCGTGATGTTATGGCGAACAAATTGCGATTAGACGAAATGCAAAATTGCAATTTGGTTTAATTCCCCTTGTCTGTCTGCTACGCGGGCGCATCTGCGGGGAAAATATAGAATTTTGATCTAAAATTTATTTATTTATAAATTAACGGACTAAAGTCCAATTACAAAAAATACATATTAAACACGAACTGGAAAAAAGAGCAACAGAGAAGGAATAGCACATACATAATAATAAATGAATCGATGCCAAAATAAACATAAGAGAGAACATTCAAGCCATGGTCTAGTCAATGTTTTGGTAGAGTCGTAAAGAATGACGAAAATCATTTAGACTGCTACCAAAAATTTCAAGACCATGGCTTGAGTTAACAAGTCTTGACATTCTGGACATTGGAGAATTATACCCATAATTAGTATTGTGATGATTGAGGTACAGCAATTCATTGTTTCTGAGTCTACGACAAGGAATGTTGAACTGGATAAGTTGCAACAGAGAAGGTGAGTCAATAAAACAATTAATAATTTTGTAAACGAAAATTAAATCAAAATCTTTCCTGCGCTTTTCTAATGAAGACATTTTCAATAATTTATTGTTCAATTGCATCATATGAATAATCGCCTCTTTCTCGCAAATATCCTAATTTTAATAATTTAACAGTCTTAAACGCTGGGTACATAGATTATATCGCCGCCGGAAAGGCAAAAGGTCTGAAGCGCCACTTTGAGAAGTTTACACAAGAGCACTTTAAACTTTTTTTTTGTTTTACTATCAGATTTATAAGTCTTCAGAACCGGTTGGATTTTGAAAAAAAAGGTCAACCCAGGTAACTTTAATAACCCTTTTTGAATGATCATCCCACAATAATGTCAATTTGCTTCACTAGAGTTTTGATCACTCAGTCCAAGTGCTATACCTTAGAGCAGTGGTCCCCAACCCATGGGCCGCGGCCCGATACCGGGCCGTGGACCAAATGGTACTAGGCCGCGCCGCCTGCTTGAAAATCAAAATATTTTTTTGAAAAAATCGACCATTATATAGCTTAAAATAATTATTCCGTTAAAAACCCCTTCACGCTAAGTTACCATCTACATAATACCTTCGAAGTAAAACAACACCACACTGCCATAATATGTATGCCGAATGCGGAGTCGTTTTTTGTCAAACTGGTCGCTCCTCGACTCCGAAGGGGGTCTTGTCCTAACTTAAATAAGCCAAATCGTATTAAACACGGCATCGATGTCAAAAGTCGTCCTCTGTCGATCGAAGATCGGAGACAAGACGTCTATCGATCGAGATTCGAGATCTTATGTACACCTCAAAATTGAAAATCGGGGTATACAGCGTGTTGATGGAAGTATTTGAGTTAATTGAAGTTATTTGAAGCAAAAAATGTTAAAGAAAATTTTTCTCCACGGCGACATTTTTTTTCAATTCCTCCATACAAAAGATAGTATTTTCTACGAGTTTGAAACTGAGAGAGTGAAAAAAATGTCGCCGCAAAGAAAAATTTCATTAAAATTTTTTGCTCCGAATGTTTTAGAATTCACTAGTTAAAATAAGTCAAGTACGCCCATTAACACCCTGTGTAGGTTCTCAACTGTTGAAATCTTCCTTATAGGTACGGGATGTGACTCTTTCATTTTAAAAACAGTTAAGATTTGTACAGCGCCCTTGAGGTGATTTTCCACAAAAACGGCGCTATAAAAATCATCCAAATATTATTATTATTGTTATTTGATTTGTATAAAAATAATAAATGATATTGTATCCTGGAGTCTGGCAGAGCGAAAATAAAATTTTTATTTGTTTGTTATATTTTCAATTTCTTAAATATTAGAAATTGCATCTAATTTTTTAAGAAGTATAGAAGGAGTATCTAACCCAATGTGACCCCACCCCTAATGTGCACCCCCCCCCAAAGTGACCCCCCCAATGTGACTTCCCCTCCTCCAATGTAACCCCACTACCCTCAGTGGGCCGCGGTGAAATTATCAAACGCTGACCAGTCCGCGGCGACAAAAGGTTGGGGACCACTGCCTTAGAGTACATGGAGTGGTAGCTATTCAAGGCAGTGTAGTCAGTTTTTGATGATTTTTACCTGACTCGGCAGATCTGGGCGTGGTTGGGACTAGGGCTTGGGTATTTATACATCCATTCATAGCACATGTGGACATAATATTTTTGTTTATTCGTATAACCACTTTTTCACAGTATTGTAATCAACAAAAATATAGCATATAACCTAAAAACCGTTTAGTAGTGTCGAGTTTAGTCGCATATGAAAACACGTGGGCGGAGTCCCCGCAGACGCGGGAGACCAAGATCGTCCTTACAGTGCATAAAAGCGGTGTGTGTATTTTGTTGTCTCTTTCTATCTCATGGTGTACGACGTAAAAACCCGGAGAAAGTGATTTATCGCAAGTTTGTATAGGTTGAGTAAAAATAATTAGCTCCCTCTCCATGCATTGTTTCTCCAAGTGCTATACGTAGTTTACTATTGCTTATTCCATTTTTTATATCCTAGTTTCGACAGCACGGGCAACAACCATTACATATTATGTGTTAATGTAAATTTGTTAGTTGTAAGTCACTAGTTAGAAGTATAAGGCATAAGTTAATATTAAGCCCTAGTTTTAATATTAAGTTAATTATGTTGTAAAGCGCCCTTGAGGTATGTTTCAGTCACGAAAACGGCGCTATATAAATCAGCCAATTATTATTATTATTGACTCAATGCTCTCAAAGGGTTACCTGAAGCGACAAAAAGCTAAAAAAAGTCCCAAAATTGTGTCGCTTGAGTAGAGCCTTCTCCCAAATGGTAAATATATTTTAGTTGGCTGAAGGGCTACACAAGTTTTCAGAATCAAACGAGAGTCAGAGCATTCGATGCATAAAAAAACTTGATCAAAACCGCATATTCATCTTCTTTTTGACTAAAGTGTCGCTTAAGCCCTTTTGCCTTTCCAGCGATGATATGCTTTTATTTTAGATAGTAAATTCTCTTTCAGTCTTCCCACGCTAATAGAGGTCATAGTAGGTAATTCGTTAATGCATTAATTATTAACTGTTATAATACTGATATAATCCGACAAAAGAATTTACTTCGCTTGATCATGCTATCTTTTTAGGACGACGCTGATTTTTTATTCCATCAACGTGGACATCATTTATTCTCCTGACAGTCCTCCAGCCCTACATGTCTAAACCATCCCTTATTTAAAACATACAGAGTGGCAGATATAGACAGGTAGTGTCGAGCTGGTGAAAGACCACAATTTAGAATCGAAACGTTGCTTGAAATGGCTTTATCCCTATTTTGTGACCAGATCTAAATAGCTAGGCACTTCCCAACACTCCTCTTCCATATTTCCTTCCCCTCCTCACCACCTTCAACCTCACAACATACCTCAATCTGGGATGACACAGTCTCACTAGCCGTTTATCCGTGTTTCGTGACCAAATCTGAATAGCCAGGAACTTTTAAACTTTC
Source organism: Drusus annulatus (assembly GCA_022651775.1). Classification (NCBI taxonomy): domain Eukaryota; kingdom Metazoa; phylum Arthropoda; class Insecta; order Trichoptera; family Limnephilidae; genus Drusus; species Drusus annulatus. Next base: position 857,936 of record JAGWCC010000208.1, on the reverse strand, counting down.
CTCCTCCCCGTCTCCTTCCCCTCCAACTACCTTCAACATACCCCAATTTGGTCTTCGTAGTCCCACTTCAGACGGTTGGGACTCTTTTAATAATATATAAATTGGTTATAAATATACCCAACATTGAAGTTTTATTTTAATATCACTGAAATGAAATAAGAAATGGTTAAAATCGAAAAAAAAAAAATGATTCACCCTACAGCGTGATACGAATACGAGTAAAACAAATAAGGGGTGATTTTAAAAACACTTTTAAAACGAATTTCCGTGTAAACAATGTAAACACCCCACAGTGTAAATTTACCTAGAATGGAAGCATTTATTTTTTACCTGCATAAAAATACGCCGAAACACCTTGCCAAGAGAAAACAGCAGCCGTTTAATCAACAAAGGATAAATTACATTTTTTTGGTAGCCATGCCAACTGTTTGAAGAGCTGCTATGAGTTATGACTAGGTTTATAGTACTGGGAGGACTCAGCGAGAATGCAGCAAGAATGGATGATCAGAGAACAATAAAGAGGTTTCTTAAAAATAAGTTTCCAAGATTTAAGATTTCTAAACTTGTAGCTGGGTGGTGTGGAGACCAGTGGAGGATTAGTGCTAGTACCAGCCTACCCGGACCCAGTCATATAAATTTTATGCACCTCCTTTATATTTTGTGTCAAAAAAAATGAATCTGGAAGAAGACTTCAAAATAGATAAAATAATTTCATTTTTTAAATTATTTTTTTTATATTGTCCCAACTGCTCCCAATCGTCTAGAGCCAGTGAGTATGTTGTGAGGCCGAAGGTATTGGGGGAGGGAAGGAGATGAGGAAATGAAAGGTTGGAAAGTACCTAGCTATTCAGATCTGGTCACCAAACACGGCTAAAGTCATTTCAAGCAACGTTTAACTATTCGTTATTTTATATTAATTAAATGTGTAATGACACATATTCATTTAAAAAGTTATGTGCACAAGCCGGATTTAAACCCCGACCTCTGGATTCGTAGTCGAGCGTCTTACCACTCGACCCCGTAGGCCGACATTTGTTTATGTTCTATCGTGTATGCTTGTTTTTTTTGCGCTACTCAATAGAGTTGCGCAAAAAAAACTATAACCCTTTATTTACAGGCAGATGAAGTCAAAATGTTAACAAACACACGATTTTAATAAGAATTTGTTAAAATAAATAATAAAGTCACCGTGGCATTGAGCACAGCGTACACGTCTACATAACACTCGAAACCGCGGATGGAAAATGATAATTTTGTCGTGTGGCAAAAGGAGAATTTGTTGATGCACGTTAAGAAAAGCAGACGTTTAAAAGTTTTTTTAAATTATAATTGATTCAGTTGTAGATATCACTATTATCTAAAATGGTTTCCGAGGAATACCTCGGGAAGAAACTAATTCACCTCATAGAAAAAATAAAACTTCGTACTGCTTACATTATTGCTGAAAAACGGTTTTAAAATTTTTGAAATTGTTTAGCGGTAAGAATGTGAAGTTGCAGTGGGTCTCTTAATAATAATAATAACAGTGAACCTTGGAGTAACAATGTATGGAGAGAGAGAGCTAATTATTTTTACCCAACCTATACAAACTTGCGATAAATCACTTTCTTCGGGTTTTAACGTCGTACACCATGAGAGAGAAAGATACAGCAAATATAATTCCCCGCTTCTATGTGCTGTCACAATGATCTTAAGCTCCTGGGTCACCGCGGGACTCCGCCCACATTTTTTATGATGTCACTTAACTTGACACAACTAAACGGTTTTTAAGGTTATATGCCATGTTTTTGTTGAAAACAATACTGTGAAAAAGTGGTTTTACGAATAAACAAAAGCATTATGTCGATATGTGATATGAATGGATGTATAATTATCCTAGCTTTAGTCTTAGCCACGCCCAGGTCCGCCGAAACTGGTAAAAATCACCAAAAACTGACTACACTACCTTGGATGGATACCACTCTATATACTCTAAGCAGTGAACTTATTTAGCGCAGTTTTGTGTTATTTCACCGCAAGTACGCTTCATACTAAATTAATTATGCTAATAAGACTAACTAGCGCACTTGAGGTGAAATATCACAAAACTGCGCTATATAAGTTCACTGTTATTATTATTATTATTAACAAGGAGAAAATAATATATAGTATGTATACAAATTAAAAGTATCTAAAATCATGATCGTCATCATAAATCATGAGAGAAAAGGGTATAACAGTGCATGTGTATATTAACAGATTGAAAAAAAAACAATTTAGTAGAAGTTAAGGGTATAAATACAGATTAAACGTTTGAATTCATTTTTAAATCAAAGAAAAGGAAATTAGATTGAGAACAGTTAACATGTTGGTACTTAAAAAAAAGATTTTTAATATACTCGTAAGTAAGCGATTCTAAAGATGCAAAATATAACAAGTAACAAAAGAACAAAAACATATTTTATGACAATGAGTATATGGTTATCAGTAGACAGTAAGGACATTTAGTTGTAACGATGCGAGTAAGGAGAAAACCGAAACAACGCAAATTAAGGACGTTTATAAAGAAATTACATTTTAATAAATTACGTTTTGTATTTAGGATTTTTAAATAATTTGGTTTTTAAGACCCGTTTGAACTCTGCTAGGTTCTGTATGTTGTGCGGTGTTCACGTAAAAAACGTTCGGTCTACAAAATAATTCGCATTTTTAATATGTGTATTTAGTTTCAGAGGAAAGCACGCCACTGGAGGATAATATCCTGAATAAGGCAGAGGAAATCATCATCCAGCGCCTTGGCAATCTGCGTCCCACGCGTCTGTACGAGCACAGGGAACACGGACCACTCGGATGCTGGGAATCGTATTACTCATGGTCCTTAATGTCTCTATCTGTTTCTGTGATATTTTTTTCAGAATTTTAGATTTAACGCGGATGGGGAAATAAAGTAACCGACCAATTAGCTATCACGCCACAGCCTCGTAGGAATACGAGACGAGGATAAAATGGAAGCGAGGAATACTAGGTTTGCCCTCCGGGAGATTTGACTCGCCAAAATAACATATATTATTTATTTTACAGTGTTAAAACTCGTTAAAGCTTTTCGCTGCATTGAAATATAATTTTTTTAAAGAAACGATTTGTTAATTTTTAAACAAGACTTTTTCGTGGGAAAATCACTTCAAGGGCGCTTAACCTGGTGTCTAGCAAGGGAGCTTTCCGCTCTGCAAAGAAGGTGATTGATTCTTTATCGACACTTCTCTAGACTCTAGATCAGTGATTCCCAAAGTGGTCTATATTGACCCCCTGGGGTCGATTCCGACCTGCAAGGGGTCCACGTCAATGAAAAAAAAAATTGGGGGTGCATGAGACGTAAATGGGGGTCCACGAGAGTGGATTCCATTTAGGCAGACCGTCACCAAAATGTTGGCTTCCCACAAATGTAATAATCCACCTCACAGATAGTACCTTACGTAATACTCTTTTATAATAGACATTAATTCCCTAATTATTTTAATTATAATATTTTTTTGTCGATTTGCTAGTACTTTTCGATTTCAAATCTCTACCGACTAGTGCTTTTTTTTCGGAGAGGAATTTTAGTTGATTTGCTAGCACTTTTCGATTTGGGATCTCTGCCGACTAGTACTATTTTTTGACGAGTTCGACTTCAATTGAAGTGTTCATCGCGAAGGGTTTATTTCAAAGAACTAGCAGTTCCTGAAGCGTTCACAAAACTTTGAAGTTTTTCCCGACGCTAAAAAAAAACAATATTAGGAAAGCAGGGGGTCTACACAAAACAGAAAAAATCGGCAAGTGGTCTACGGGCCAAAAAAGTTTGGGAACCTCTGCTCTAGATTATCCCTCGTCAAAATTGGGTGAGATCGTAACATTTTATCAGAAATCAAATGACGGCCTCCATGGTCGAATGATAAGACGCTCGACTACGAATCCAAAGGTCGCAGGTTCAAGCCCGGTGTGCGCAAATAACTTTTATTTAATTAACATGTTTCATAACCCATTTAATTTGTATAAAATAATATAAAGTATATTTGCGGCACGTTCCACAGTGGTAGATACTATAGGAATCGTCTTGGTGAAAGACCACCGTTCAGAATTGAAACGTTGCTTGAACTGGCTTCAGCCGTGTTTGGTGACCAGAACTGAATAGCACGGTACATCCCGACCTTCCCCTTCCCCATCTCCTTCCCCTCCCCGCTACCTTCAGCCCAAACAACAACAACAAACCCCAATTGGGGATGCCACAGTCTCACTGGCTCTAGAGACAGTTCGGAGCAGTAAGGACTCTTGTGCGGTATAAAAAATAAATAAAAATGCAAATTCACCCAACTAGTAATTCAGAAGATATTGATGTAAGACGCCGCATTTTACATACATCGTACTGGTGCAATTTGAGTTATGCAGGGTGGTTTTCGTTTTGTAATTAAATGCACCTTCAGTACCTGGTTGGATTTTGAAAAAAAACGAAGTTACTCTAGTAACTCAATTCTCTCAGTGAGTTACCTGAAGCGAAAAAAAGCTAAAAAACGACCCAAGCTAGTGTCGCTTGAGTCGAGTCTTCTCCCAAATGGTAAATGTATTTTAGACGGCTGAAGGGCCACAAAAGTCTCCAGAACCAAACGAGAGTCAGAGAATTCGATGCAGAATGAAAAACTGATCAAAACTGCATATTTAACTCATTTTTTATCCAAGTGTCGCTAAGGTCAAAGGGTCAGTATGTAGTACTGAAAATAAGAATTATGTATGTAAAAAAAAATTAAAAATGAACGTTACGTACTCACATCACATCACACCCGAAATTAATTTGTTTATGATACGATAATAGTCAATCATTGTACCTGCTTATTTATCTTATATAAATATACTTTAGCGATTATTATACACATAGCGATTATTCATATGATGAAATTGAACAATCATTGAAAATGTCTTCATTAGAAAAGCGCAGGAAAGACTTTGATTTAATTTGTATTTTCAAAATTATTCATTGTTTTATTGACTCACCTTCTCTGTTGCAACTTATCCAGTTCAACGTTCCTTGCCGTAGACTCAGAAACAATGAATTGCTGTTCCTCAATCATCACTACACTAATTATGGGTATCATTCTCCAATGTTCAGAAAGTCGAGACTTGTTAACTCAAGCCATGGTCTTGAAATTTTTGGTAGCAGTCTAAATGATTTTTGTCATTCTTTACGACTCTACCAAAACTTTGACTAGACCTTTGCTTGAATGTTCTTTCCTATGTATATTTTGTCCTATTTTTGTCATCGCCTCATTTAATATTATTTATTTATTTTATTTTGTATTTTACTTAAACCTATATTTTTTTATTAATTGGTAAATTGCTCGTTCCACTAGGCATAAGCCTGTGTTGGGATGGCAATTTGAAAAAATGGTTTTTTAGCTACTCGTACATAGTAACATGTAATAATAAAAAAAAATAACAAAAGAAAATGACAAAAATTGAAGATATAGAATCTACATATTAAGAACTAAATTAAACTTGTTTTTTAAGGTGAGTAATGATATTGCTTTTAAAGGAGCTTTTGGTTTGTATATTTCTGATGGTGCTGGGCAGAGAATTGAATTGCTAAGTGGCGTTGTTCTCAAAACTTTTTTGTCCGTAAGCGGTTTTATGTATGTGCTGTTCTTTCTCTGTTACTCTTTTTCTCCCATTTCGTGTTTTGTATGTTTTTTTGTAATTGGACTTTAGTCCGTTAATATATAAATACATAAATTGTTGATCTCACTGCATATGTAGCGACGATATATATCTATTTGTAGGAGAAACATATTTTTTCGATTTCATTCAATTACTAATGATGCCATCAATCAAATAAACTTCGATTCGACACGACTGCTCGACGTGGGCAAAGTGATGTATGGCTAGGCAGGAAACGATTTGCGTCATCCACATAACGTCAAAATTTGAATACAATATCAATATATTATTAAATCAGGAAATGTCACCACCGTGGAATGCCGTCAGAGCTTAGATTCTAGCTTCAAAGCTCATCGGGGAAAGATGTCTGTCATCAATCTTAAATGCGACAGATCGATTGACTCGCTTAATGAATATATTTATTTATTTTAATGTATACGCCCGAGAGGGCTTTTACGATTAAAAGGTTTGCAATTGACAGTGAAAAATGAGAATTATATGCACAAACAAAATAAGGAATGGTTGTAGAGTAGTAGAAAACAATGTTTGAATCTTAGAGTAACAATGTATGGAGAGAGAGCTAATTATTTCCACCCAACCGATAAAAACTTGCTATAAATCGATTTCTCCGGATTTTTACGTCATACACCATGAGATAGAAAGAGACAACAAATATAATACTCCGTTTCTACGTACTGTAACAATGATCTTGGGCTCCTGGGTCACCGCGGGACTCCGCCCACATTTTCTATCATGCCACTAAACTTGACACAACTAAACGGTTTTTTAGGTTAGATGCTATATTTTTGTTGATATCAATACTGTGAAAAAGTGGTTATACGAATAAACAAAAACATTATGTGAGATGAATGGATGCATAAATACCCTAACTTGGTCTTAGCCACGCCCAGGTCCGCCGAGTCAGGTAAAAATCATTTCAAACTGACTACACTGCCTTGAATTGATACCACTCTATATACTCTAAGGGTAAAACCATGTATGACCGTGTTAAAAATGTAGATATCCGGAAAGAATGCAAGACTAATGTAAGCGTAATGAACAGAATCAAGAAAGGGACGCTTAGGTGGTTTGGGCATGTAGAGCGAATGAACGAAGAAAGGAGTGTGAAAAGAATATATGATGCGGAATTGAATGGAAGAAGAAGTTGAGGACGTCCGAGAAAGACATGGCACGATCAAGTGAATCGAATACTCGAATCGGGCCACGTGAAGTGTCAGAATTATAAAAGAGTATGTGTTAGACGATGTATGAATGTGAATGAAGCAAGGAGTGTGTTCCAAGACAGAGTAAAATGGCGGTCCATCCTCTCTGCCTAACTTAGATACATATCTAGCAAGGAAAAATGAGATGAATCAGATTATAAAATAATTTGCTGTTATGTTTTATAAAGGACATGTGCTTAAAAAAATTCTTTGGCTCTCCCGAACATCTGCGTTTATTGACTCATTCCGTTCTTTCACACAGATATCTTTTCTATGGGATATCTGGAGTTGCATTAACCCCTGACAGTCTGAAATAAATAAATAATTATTATTATTACCAAACAACTTTTTCGATGTTGTTACTTTAATAGCCTTATCCTGACATCGCGAGGCTAGCACATGAGCCGTTCCTAACTAGCAAGTAAGTTAATAAATTCTTGAACATTATTACTCTCTAAATCGATTTCATACACTTTACTTGGCCCTTTTGACTGCTTAATTATTTATTTGCTAGTTGGGAATGGCCCACGTGCGTTTTGCGGACTGTCTGGACGAAGCTAATGACTCACCGCTCAGATGGTTTTGACACGAAGGCTAACTAACTAACCATCACGTCGTTTCCCGGCAGAGGTAGGCAGAGAGGAAGGACCGCCATACAACTCTGTCTTGGCACACACTCCTTGCTTCATTTACATTCATACATTGTCTCATACATACTCTTTTGTTATTTTGATTTTTCACATGTCCTGATTTAAGTATTTGATTCACTTGATCGTGCCATGTCCTCCTCGGGCATCCCTGACTTCTTCTTCAATAAATATTGACGCCTTTCGAAATCTTCATAACAGTAATAATAACGGAGTATCTGTAGGAGTGTATACGTAGTTGAGTGGCGTTCCATCCTAACTGCCTACCTCCAAGAAAGAGGAATGGCGTGATGTCTAGTTAGTTAGTTAGTTACTGCGATGTTAGTTATTATATCCGGATCAAGCCGGTATTATCTATCAGTTCGTTCGTTGGTCTCTCGCTTGGTCGTCGGTTTGTTGTTGTTCTTCAAGTAATATTTAATTAAGTGTGGTGTTTTGTTGTGATTCGCTGTGTGTATGAAGAATCAAGAACTTCCACTTCAACTACATCGGTGAGTGAATGGTTTCCCATTTCCTTCTCATTCCATATCTTTCCACATCCTTAATTAGACACTTCCATCAAGTACTCGTAGTATAGTTTATCGTTTTACAGTTCATTATTTTTCAAATTGATCTCAAGCTGAAAACACATTCGGTGGTTTATCGCAGCTTCGGATCCAACTTTATTACGGCGTGTAGCAAATATTGACCGAATAACTTCTATGAAATTAAACTGAATGCAGTAGAGTTGCGGTTGTATGAAAAATCAATATGCACACTTCGGGGTTAAGGTCAATGCTGGAGTCGCTAGGGCACAATGGTAAAATAGACAAAGAGCGGAAAGAATTTTTCATATGACACGTGAATCACCGGCGAGCGCCATATATATTATACGGGTATGTGCCTAGTTTAGTGGTCGTAAGATCCCTATGTCTATTTTGAATAAGTGTGCATATACAGGGTGCGGCAAGGCGTAACAGACAGACTCACGTTTTGATATCGGGTGAAATTTTTATTGAATTAAAAACAAATTTGATTCTGCAACCACTGAATGGCCAATGGCGAAATAAGGTACACACAGCATTAATCATAAAGTGTTTTTTTATAGCGCAGTTTTGTGATAGTTTACCTCAAGTCCGCATTTGTACCACTGATCATAGATCATAGATCATATATCCCAGAGTTGCACACCATTGAACACTACGGGTGGGGGCGGGGGCGGAATATTAAAACATAATTTTCGAAAGTTTTCCAGCGTGTTCTTTTCATTTTATTTTAATTAAGTGGAATAATATATTTGAAACATGCTGGATGCAAGACATGCATATCTGTGAGAAGTTGCGATACCTATACATAACACACAGCTTCGGTTTTAAAATAATTATTTGTGAAATGACACAACATTTTTCGATAACAAAAATTCAAAATATAATATTATTCAAGAAAAAACTATATTTAAGAAATTGCGCCTCAGCTGACAAGATGTTGAAGGGAAAAAAAAGGTGACGAAATACCTTACCCAACCCCGTGGAGTGTAGCCCATAAAGGTTGAAAACTTAGAGTATATAGAGTGGTATTAATCCAAGGCAGTGTAGTCAGTTTTCGATGATTTTTACCTGACTCGGCGGATCTGGGCGTGGCTAAGACCAAGGCTAGGGTATTTATACATTCATTAATATCACACATAGGATCAAGAGAGGGACGCTTAGATGGTTTGGGCATGTAGAGCGAATGAACGAAGAAAGGAGTGTGAAAAGAATATATGATGCGAAAGTGAATGAAAGAAGAAGTCGAGGACGCCCGAGAAAGACATGGCACGATCAAGTAAATCAAATACTTGAATCGGGTCATGTCAAGAGTCAGAATAACAGAAGAGTATGTATGAGACGATGTATGAATGTAAATGAAGCAAGGATTGTGTGCCAAGACAGAGTTATATGGCGGTCCATCCTCTCTGCCTACCCCTGCGGAGAAACGGCGTGATGGTTAGTTAGTTAGTTATTAATATCACATATCGACATAATGTTTTTGTTTATTCGTATGGCCATTTTTTCATAGTATTGATATCAACAAAAATATGGCATCCAACCTAAAAAACCGTTTAGTTGTGTCAAGTTTAGTGGCATAGTAAAAAAATGTGGGTGGAGTCCCGCGGTGACCCAGGAGCCCAAGCTCATTGTGACAGTACGTAGAAGCGGAGTATTATATTTGTTGTCTCTTTCTCTCTCATGGTGTTCGACCTAAAAACCCGGAGAAAGTGATTTATCGCAAGTTTGTATCGGTTGGGTAAAAATAATTAGCTCTCTCTCCATACATTGTTTCTCCATGGTTGAAAATCTGTACCTACCTTAAGAAAAACGTGCATTGTACTTACCCTTAGAGTATACAAGAGGTAGCCCAAGCCAAAGCCAGTGAAGTTAGTTTTGGACTTGTTTTTGATGATTTTAACATGACTCGGCGCAAATGGGCGTGGCTAAGACTAAGGCTACGGTATTTATACATCCATTCATATCACATATCGACATAATGTTTTTGTGTATTCGTATAGCCACTTTTTCACAGTATTTTTATCAACAAAAATCTAGCATCTAACCTAAAAAACCGTTTAGTTGTGTCAAGTTTAGTGGCAAAATAAAAAATGTGGGCGGAGTCCTGCCGTTAACCAGCGAAAATAACCAGCTTAAGAACATTACGACAGTATATAGAAGCCGTCCAAGAAATTTGTTGTCTCTTTCTCTCTCATGGTGTACGATGTAAAAACACGGAAACAGTGATTTATTACAATTTAGGATGGGTTGGGTAAAACAAATTAGCTATCCCTCCATATATTGTTCCTTCAAGGACTTACCGATGAGGTCAACATAAAAACTAGACAGCAATAAAAGCGCAGAAATTCGCATATTTTTCGGCACTGGCGCTCACGACAAGCAATTTCCGGTTGTAAAACTTTCGACATTACCTTCAAGTAGTGTCATAAGAATACATTGTATCTACATTGTAATAAACCCGATGGGACTATGAGATTGTTCTTTGACCGCTAAATAATACTTTAAGATTCAACTGCAACTGTTATATATAATAATTACTGCAATATATAATAATAATAATATTTGGATACTTTGGATTTGGTTTTTGTGAAAAATCACCTCAAGGGCGCTGTACAAATCTTAATTTACTTAATATTAATTCCTAGTTTATGTAAATATTCAGACAATTTCTTATTTGGCAAATAAGAAATTGTCCAAAGAAGCGAAGCTAGCAGTCCACAATGGAGTGCTTATACCAACCCTGATGTATGGCAGTGAGGCATAGAACTGGCAGAGGAAGGATGAAAGTAGACTGAATGCTGTGGAAATGAGATCTTTGAGACGGATGTGCGGTAAAACCATGTATGACCGTATTACAAATGTGGATATCCGGAAAGAATGCAAGGCTGATATGAGCGTAATGGATAGGATCAAGAAAGGGACGCTTAGATGGTTTGGGCATGTAGAGCGAATGAACGAAGAAAGGAGTGTGAAAAGAATATATGATACGAAAGTGAATGGAAGAAGAAGTCGAGGACGCCCGAGATAGACATGGCACGATCAAGTAAATCAAATACTTGAATCGGGTCATGTGAAGAGTCAGAATAACAGAAGAGCATGTATGAGACGATGTATGAATGTAAATAAAGCAAGAAGTGTGTGCCAAGACAGAGTTGTATGGCGGTCCATCCTCTCTGCCTACCCCTGCGGGGAAACGGCGTGATGGTTAGTTAGTTACAGCAACATACTTACCTGGCAGAACACGATCACCATATCATTATAACTTTAAAATTTTCTAATTCTTAAGTTCAAAAGAAAAGGTGAATTTTGAATTTTCGCGGGCTGTGTACATTCGATTATCGATTTTTTTTGTTATGTTGGTACACATATGTTTATCATATGTTAGCATTATCAGCCATTTTTTAACACGAGATTTTAGTACATATTATGAAAAAAGGCCCAGCACACAAACAGTTAATATTGAAAATTGTTTTACTGGCCATAAAGATGAAACCTTTGAAGCCGTAAAATGAATACCTGAATTTACCAGAGTGAAGTTGAATTGTGTTTTCCAAAAGCAATCCGTCCCTGGCCATATCATTAATTTGAGTGAATTTCGTATTGTGTCCAGCGGTTTATCCAGTTAATAGTAATTACTGTCAATTGCCGGACCTACTTAACTTAGCAGTATGATGTTAAAGTACGCGCTAATTCGCAACTCAGCCTCTCAATTGGACGTAGCTGTGCAGAAAACGTCCAACCACAAAAAGATGAGACTGAGAAAAAGGCGTTTGAAAATATGATGATAAAAAAGCATCAATATGCGTAATCGGCATTTGTAAAGTGAATATCAGTGTTTTTTTCTTTGTGAGCATTATTATAAATAGGTTATTTATAATCTATCAGTGTGGTTATTAAAAAAAACAATATTTTTAATTTTTCCTACATTTTATTATGTTTTTTTAACTTAAATTTAAGTCAAATATTCACAATGTGCGTTAGTAAAAAAAATAATTACCAAAAATCTGTTACATTTGGAGGTTGGATGTTTTAAGCAGATTTAAATAAATCTAGTATTTAGCCATAGGAAGACATATAAAACTCTAACTAACTAACCATCACGCCGTTTTTCCGCAGTGGTAGGCAGAGAGGACGGACCGCCATACAACTCTGTCATGGCACACACTCCATGCTCCGTTCACATATAAAATTAGGAATTAATACAAAGTATAAATTAAGATTTGTACAGCGCCCTTGTGATGATTTTTCACCAAAACGGCGCTATACAAATTTAATTATCCAAGTATTTTTATTTTACACGATTATACATCGTCTCATACATACATCTGTTATTTTGACTCTTCGCGGGGCCCGATTCAAGTATTTGATTCACTTGATCGTGCCATGTCTTACTCGGACGTCCCCGACTTCTTCTTCCATTCACTTTCACATCAAATATTCATTTCACACTCCCTTCTTCGTTCATTCGCTCTACATGTCCAAATCATCTAAGCGTCCCTTTCTTGATCCTATTCGTTACGCTTACATCAGCCTTGCATTCTTTCCGGATATCCACATTTATAACACAATCATACATGGTTTTACCGCACATACGTCTCAGGGATCTCCTTTCCACTTTTGTTCTTCCTCTGCTAGTTCCATGCCTCACTGCCATACATCAGGGTTGGTATAAGCACTCCATTGTGGACTGCTAGCTTAGTTTCTTTTGACAATTTCTTATTAGCGGCAACAGCGTTCAATCCTCCATTAATGGTGTTTCTTGCATTTACCCTTCTTTCAATATCCTTATCCATCTCTCGGGAACATACTTCCTAATAATAATAATAATATTTGGATAATTTGTATAGCGCCGTTTTTGTGAAAAATCACCTCAAGGGCGCTGTACAGATCTAATTTTCTATAATTATATATAGATTTCTAGTTTGTATAAATACACAAACTCATCATCTATACCTATAGGAAGACATGTAAAACTCGATTTTGGCATATTGTGGGTTGGGCGCTTTCTACATAACTTCGTCCAATTGGCCCAGCCAACTATTGCACCGACTTGTTCATGTCCCAATGAGGAGGACAATGAAAGCAATGCACTTGCAGTTGGAATTAATAAATTTGTAAAAAAATAGTTTTAGAAATTATTTTAGAATTTATTATAAACCACATCATACATATTCACTACCAACATACTCGTACACATCACTTTCGTTTCTTCTTCTTTTATTTAAATAGTATTTTGTATTAAGGGTTGGCACTCAAAATGATGCTAAACGTTACTTTGTAGCTTTCTAATACAAACAATCCTACTAATGATTTGTCTGCATATTTTGAATGGGTAGTTAGAAAAATGTTTGAGGTTTCCAGTGAATACATTTTTTAACTGTGATCCTTTAAATTCTATGAAAAATTTGCTAAAATGTCAAGAAAATGTGCAGTTTGAAAACCCGCAAAGGCATTTTTTAACGTTTTACCTAGAATTCCAGTATGCATTTCATATAGAATTTCAAAGATTACTGTTCAAGAATTGTATCACTGAAAAACTTAGGGGCTATTTCACCACCTCTCAATAAGCTGTCAATAAGAGCTACCCATATGATAGCGTATGTTATCCGTTTCACCACCACTGCGTAACGCTATCCACCACGTAAAGTGTCTGTTAAACTATTCACTGCTCAAACCTACGATTTGCTGCTACCCAGTAGTTAGTACCTATCTACTGGTTTAAAATGGCGGCGAACTGACAGCTAGCGGGTCTAGTAGGCGAGTTTTCTGTTGAAGTTGACTTTTTACTATAATTATGGAAGTGGTTGAAGATCCAAATATCATAAACGAACAGGACATGGCGGAAAGACATAGACGACGTGTTTTCAGAGCCAGAGTCAATTTTTTATACGTTTTTTTAACGGCATTGTATTGACATACGTGACAGCAGACGGGATAACATAATTAGGAGCTAACTAACGAATGTGAAACACTCGCCAGTTTAACGCCATGTTATTCCGATGATTAGAGTTATTCAATGAATAGTTATTCAACAGTTTATTGAGAGGTGGTGAAATAGCCCCTTAGACACTTTTCTAACTACCAGTATAGAATTAGCATATAGATAATTTGTAGTTTTGCTTAACTTTGATTCTATGCAGTTTTTAATATCCGATCTCGTCACTTTCATGACGATTTCAGTTTTTGTCTTTTTAACATTAACACTGTGTGTTTTTATATTTTTCTTTAATTATAAATATATTATTTCTATTTCTTGATTAAAAAATACAAAATTTTAATCCACTCTATTTTATTAAGACTGGAACAGTTTAATCCTGTTAGGTCATCTTTGGATTGGTACATTAATTGCTTAGACAATGACATTTATCTTAGAGTAAAAATATAGGGAGAGGTACCTTTGTGAAACAATGTTACACAGTGTAGTCGGTTGACTTTATACTGAATTGATAGAAAGAGACAAAGATATGTTAAAGGATGTTGGATAACCTATTAGTTACCGTCAACATGGAATCCGATATTTTTTAATAAATATATTTGAACACATTAAACAAAAAAATATCAATACACCATTAAAATGATTTATAAAGTCAAAATATCACACAAAACACTAATAAAAGAAGGTTTGCTTAAATAATGGTGGAAGTTTATGTTGATTTATGTCTGTTGCAACTCATCCAGTTCAACATTCCTTGCTGTAGACTCAAAAACAATGAATCGCTGTTCCTCAATCATCACTCTACTAATTATGGGTATCATTCTCCACTGTCCAGAATGTCGAGACTTGTCAACTCGAGTCGTAGTCTTGAAATTTTTGGTAGCAGTCAAAATGATTTTTGTCATTCTTTACGACTCTACGAAAACTTTGACTTGACCTTGACTTCGATTTGAATATTTTTTCTTATGTATATTTTGTCATATTTTTGTCATTGCATTCATTCATTTCATATTATGTATGTGCACGCCGGGTTTGGACCCGCCATCTCTGGATTCAAAGTGGAACGTCTTAATACTCGACCACGGAGGCTGTGGCTGTCCTGAGACGGGAAAATCGTCCTGGTTGGACATTCAAATCTTTTCTTTGAAACAAATATACGCCTGTTCGCGTTGTGGGCGACCAATTAAAACATTAGGTTTAAAAAAATGGACTGCATAATTTACACAACCGCATAATAAATAATTATTATATTATGTATTTAATAATGCTTCCTTCAAGTACCAGAGGCTTAACATTCCAATGTCTTGCAATGCCTTTTAGCAGCATCGTAAAATGGCAAATAATGTGACATGCTACAACTAACGCGGAACACGAAAGGGTTATTAGTTTAGTTACCTTCACTTGGTTGCAATGTACGATCATGATCTGATACTTGATAAACAAATTATTGTGGAATTTATTGAGTTGACATTGGTCCAAGTGCAATTTATGCGCCATGAAACGGTCAAATGACCAGAGAAATCACCGGAGTTGAGTATATAAAATACATCTATAAAATAAAGCTTTATTCAGTCCATTATGTTGAAGATTCAATTCTGCGAATTTAAAAGGAAAACGTAAATACTTTTAAAATTATTTTCAGTCTGGTATAAACCTCATGAACATAAAGACTCATAGAGAAAAGAGTTTCTCAAATTTATTTAACTTTTAGAAGACAGTTTTCTGCAGTGCGGCTCCTGAAAAATCCAACGCTTTTGACGTGAAACGTCTTCATAATCGATGCCGGGTGTGGGGAGGCAATCGCGCCCAAATGAGCGACAGTTTTTGTCCAATTAAATTCAAACTTTAATAACTCGACTAAAAATATACATGGCGCCGCCATATTAGTCTCGTTTTTAAGAGAGAGGATCTAAAAAACTCAAAAAAGATACAAAGTTGTTAATTTGAAATGTTCCGATTTACTTAAAATATCGCGATACATGAGGGCAAAGTAATTTTTTTAAATATGGTTGGATACGGTAGGAACTGGATGAAAAACAAGAAGGTAAGAACCTAATAAATTATCTCTTTGATATCCAACAAAAAAAAGAATATAATAAAAAATATATTTTCAACGCTTTCTTATTGCCTCCGCCGCCCCTTGGATCTCCCCAGAGCCCCTAGTGGAACGATATTGTTCATTTCTAAAATCACTGGAAGAGGAAATTAAATAAGAAAAAAATAAAACACCAACAGAAGTAGAAAGGGTCAACGCCCCCAGCCGAAAGCACAATCAATTTATTGCAATATTGAATATTGCCACAAATCAAATCTCTGACATGTTAACTGGCCATAAAGCCATCGAATCGGACAACGGCTGAAACCCAGACTCGGGAGTCAGGGGGCGAAGCCAGTTCCTCCCATTGTGATCATTACAGATGCATAAATTTGGACTCATCATTCGCCCAAAGCACCAGAGCAATTTGGGGCCAATGAACAAGTGTAATTGGTTGGACATAAATTTGATTTTACGGCAAAACAACTGCAATTGACTACTGACCCAGATTCAACCCAGTTTGCAGTCAAATTATCTGACCTATTTTTCTCGGGGAATAAGATTTCATCTTCAACTACTATTACTATTATTAGTGTTATTTTATTACTGCCAGTGGCTCAATATTTTGATAGTGTCCAGATGCCCGGTAAAAAAAATGTGAATTGGATCAACGCAATGCTCCGCGAAGACGTTGGCATTGACATCTTTTCGGACTTCTCCAAGAATTTAATCTAAGCCAAACTGACTAAAACAGAGAAGACTGTTTTTTTTTTAAATTGTAAATAGCTTTGTCCAAAGTTCGTCTACAGCGTGAGAGACAAGTGAACACAAGTATCAAGCAATAGTTGAACATTAATGGAAATGCCCGGATACATAATAATAATAATATTTGGATGATTTGTATGGCGCCGTTTTTATTAAAAATCACCTCAAGGGCGCAGTACTAGTTCAAATGTGAAAATATACAGGAACATACTGACATGTTTTATCAGATAGACACACTTATTTACTTCAAATTATAATTTTTATTTTTTTATATATTTTTTCCGATTTAGGGAATGGGAGCGAAATTAAAAATGGACTTTCTAAATTTGTCGTACAGTGCAGGTCTTGGTTAAAATATGTATCCCTTAAGGTGATTCGTCGAGAGACAGATTATGTTAAGATTCTTTTAACGAGTTTAAGGATTATTATCACAAATGATTTCACACACTTTATTTTCCCCCTTTGTTTGCAAAAGTAATATGCTAAGTTAGAATTGTTTACGTATATTTTTACTCGTCATTTGGAACTTTTACATCCGATTTCTGGTTTGAAAACTATAATAGACCCTCCACACAGTATCCCCAAAGACAACAAAGTGGCCTTCTAAGTGGAGTTAAAGTTTAAAAAAAATTATGGATTGTTTTTGCGTAAAATTTGTAATAAAACTTTTTGTTTGTGTGAGCTTATCTTAACTATGAAGCTGAATACCTGTTTGTGTGACTCCCTAAAACACGTAAACGGTGAGCTTTGGCGTTATGAAATTGGAACAGTTTTTTCGTTACAAAATTTATAGATCAATACAATTATTATTTTTGGGCTGCAATATTATTACAAATGCTACGTTTTAAAAAAATACATGCCGGGTAAGTACTAATATAACAGGCAACAAAACTTCTTCAATGTAATATTTATAAAATAATGTAAAAAATGAGTTATTTATTTATTTATTTACGCCCGTTACAGGCTTTTACATACATGTTAACATACGAGTATATTTATATATTTTTAAACAATAACCTCACTAGTGCAAAAAATTGTGTTAATTAAAATAAAAAAAGTGTATTGAATAGCAAATACAAAATTAATAAATAATATTTAATTAAAACAGGTTCAAAAATATTGTAAAAGAAAAGAAAAAAATAATATTAAGTAACAGGTCCAACTATTAGTTTAGTTCTACCAGATGACAACAACTGCACTAAATTAAACTTATAGTTTGATATTGACGTGTTAAATATATCAGCGACATCGGAGTATATGTTTCCCAGATGCAACATTCGTCGCATAGGCGTGATGAATTGTGAGATTGAAGCAGAATTGCTACAATTGTACGGTAGGTACTGCCTTGTGACCGTCTTGCTAGGAACATGAAATGAAATCAAGTTTAATAGTTCAGGGCTGTCAATCATTGAATTTATAATTTTGTATAAGCAAATCAAGTCGGTAATTATTCTCCGTTCAGACAATCTCAATAAATTAAGATGACAAAGAAGATAATCGTAAATGATGGAATCCCTTAATATGCCCATTCTGAAGTTAATAAATGAATCTACTGGAATGCCATATCAGAAATCCTGTTTCCCTGCCTAAGGATGCAGCCTTAGAGTATATAGAGTGGTATCAATCTAAGGCAGTGTAGTCAGTTTTTGATGATTTTTACCTGACTCGGCGGACCTGGGCGTGGCTAAGACCAAGGCTAGGGTATTTATTCATCCATTCATATCGACATAATGTTTTTGTTTATTCGTATAACCACTTTTTCACAGTATTTTTATCAACAAAAATATAGCATATAACAATCCGTTTAGTTGTGTCAAGTTTAGTGGCGTAATAAAAAATGTGGGCGGAGTCCCGCGGTGACCCACGAGTCCAAGATCATTGTGACAATACATAGAAGCGGGGTATTATATATGTTGTCTCTTTCTCTCTCATGGTGTACGACGTAAAAACCTGGAGAAAGTGATTTATCGCAAGTTTGTATTGGTTGGGTAAAAATAATTAGCTCTCTCTCCATACATTGTTACTCCAAGTTTGTTACCAATTTTTTTATTAATATAATTCGTATAATATTGTGTTAAATATTAAAATAAACCAGTACGCATGTTTATTAATAATTTAATCTGTATAAATTATATACGTATTTAGCGCCCTTGAAGTAATATCTCACAAAAATGGCGCTATATAAATTCGTCAAGTATTATTATAGTCTAACCGCGATACGCGGTATAACACCACATCTCTATTCTATGGGGCTACGCAATCCTTGACCTTTCCCATGACTCTATGGCAGTCTATGATAATAGTAACTAACTAAACTAACTAACTAACCATCACGCCGTTTCCCGCAAGGGTAGGCAGAGAGGACGGACCGCCATACAACACTGTCTTGGCACACACTTCTTGCTTCATTTACATTCATACATCGTCTCATACATACTGTTGACTCTTCACGACCCGATTCAAGTATTTGATTTACTTGATCGTGCTATGTCTTTCTCGGGCGTCCTCGACTTCTTCTTCCATTCAATTTCGCATCATTTATTCTTTTCACACTCCTTTCTTCGTTCATTCGCTCTACATGCCCAAACCATCTAAGCGTCCCTTTCTTAATCCTATCCATTACGCTCATATCAGCCTTGCATTCTTTCCGGATATCCACATTTGTAATACGGTCATACATGGTTTTTACCGCACATCCGTCTCAAAGATCTCATTTCCAACATACTTCCTAAATACACAAACTCATCCACTTGCTCCAAGTATTCATCATTCATAACTATATTGCACGCTGTTCTCGTACTCTCTCTTTCAAACACCATCACTTTGGACTTAGTTACATTCATCATCAACTCATTTTGCATACATACTTGGTTCATCCTAGACACGAGAAACTGTAGATCTTCCATATTGTCAGCAATCAGCACCGCATCATCCGCATACAATAGGCAACATACTTTCACATTGTTCATTTTCGCGCCCAAGCCCACACCTTTCAATTCTTGCATACAATTATCCATGTACAAATTGAACAACCACGGTGACATTACACAGCCTTGTTTTACACCTTTTGTGATGTTAAACCACTTCGTAAAATCACCGTTCACTCTAACACATGCAACGCTTCCCTCGTACAAGGACGCTATTGCCTGTATAAGATTTGTGTTAACTCCATACATGGATAATACCTTCCACAATTTGTCCCTATCAACTCGATCATACGCCTTTTGCAAATCGACAAAAGCACAGAAAAGTTTCTGGTTTTTTGCCAAAAACTTCTCTGTAAGCATCCGCAATGAGAAAATTTGATCCATGCACCCCCTTCCACTCATGAAAGCACCTTGAATGTCCCAAATTTTGTCTTTTGTTTTCATTCTTACCCTTTCAATCAATATTCTACCATACATCTTGCCAACTGAACTTAGTAAGCTTATAGCCCTATGGTTCCCACATTCCATGCGTGACCCTTTACCTTTGTACAGAGGCATGATCACAGCCCTTCTCCAATCTAATGGCGTGCAACCCTCCTCTAAACACTGGTTAAAAAGTTTGCACAGCCATGTGAGAACTACACGGCTATCTCCTTTAAAGTATTCAGCAGCGAGATTGTGGAATCCAACAGCTTTACCATTCTTCATGCATTTAATCGATCTTTTTATTTCATCCATGCTGATTTCGACAACATTCACTTCATCATCATTCATACCTGATTCGACACTGGGAACACTGTCACTTGGGGTGCTTTCAAAAACCTCTTCGAAATATTTCTTTTTATTATTTCTTAACTTCATGTTTATTTACAAAATAGTACATACATTGTCCTCCACGCTAGGAGTTCACCTGTGATGTGGAGGAAATTTTTAGAATTGCATGTTAAAACAATTTAAAATATAAAAGAAAATACAAAAGAAAAAATAAAATAAAGCCACTTTAAGACAAAAAATTACAAATAAATAAATTTCCTAGTAGCACTATTATTATAATAGTGTATAATTAAAAATTAGGAGGATTTTAACCAGTTCCAAACATGTTTATTGTATTGTGCAAGTGTAGATGTTTTGACTTGTGTAGGAAGAGAATTATAAAGTTTAATAGCCTGGTATCTGTAATGCTTTTGTCTGCAGGATGTGTATGTTTTAGGTATTTTTAGTTGATGTGCATGTCTTGATCTAGTGTTGCGAGTATTATGTGAGGTGACAAACGTATTTATATTTTTGTAAAGGAAAGTTAGTATTTGTTTAGAAAATATTTTTTGTATGGTAAGCACTGGAAATTTTTGGAATATGATTGAGGTCGGTGTTTGTATCGGTACTTTAAGTATTACTTTTATTAAGGTTTTCTGGGCTTTATACAGAGTTTTAATAAAAGCTTTATTTGCACAGCCCCAAGCAATAATGCCGTATTCCATACTGGATTGGGCTAGTGCAAGGTATATGTTTTTTTTTATATCGTAGATGCTTAGAATATTTCTTAGGTTTATTTTTTTTATTATTTTTCTTATATTTCATCCATCTTTCTTTTATTTCTTCCTCATTTGTCAACATTTTTCCATCTTTCGATTTTACAACTTTCACGCATCCGCTTTCTGGGCCGTTTCGGGACCTCTTGACCTCCTTCCAAAACAATTTAATGTTTTCTTGGAAATGATTTGTCATTTTTATTCCCTCTTCTTCTTCCGGGCGTTTCTTTCGTTCTTTCACTCCAACACTTACTCTTTTCTTGCATTCCTTGTATACTTCTTTCGCTCGATCCCTCTCCGCGCTAGAAGCACTGCCAGTCGCTATCAGACATAACCATGCTTTCTTCTTCTCTGAGACCAGTGCTTTAATCTCGTCATCCCACCATGCGTCACCTTTCTTCCTACCTTGCGTGCTTATTCCGCAAACCTCTCTAGCAGATTCGCATAGACTCACTTTTATATGGTTCCATGTTTCCTCTATGCTTAGACCATCCATTCCCTTCTCATTCTAATAATAATAATAATATTTGGATGATTTTTATAGCGCCGTTTTTGTAAAAAATCACCCCAAGGGCGCTGTACAGATCTTATTTTATATTATTACATATTAATTCCTAGTTTATATCCTGCATTTTTGTTTATAACAATACTGTGAAAAAGTGGTTGTACAAATAAACAAAAACATTATGCCGATGAGATGAGTATTGATGTTGAGTCAGTCAATGATTTTTGTGCCCGTTGTCTAATTATAATAATATTTGGATATTTTTATAGCGTCGTTTTTGTGAAAAATCACGACAAGGGCGCTGTCCAAATCTTAGTTCCTAGGCTATTTTTTTATAGTGAATTCTACACAAGAGTCCCAACTGCTCCCAACCGTCTTGCTCCAATATCTTTTATTTAATTAATATGTGTCATAACACATTTAATTCATATAAAATAATAAAATTATATTTTCGGCACGTTCCAGAGTAGTAGATGCCCTAAGTATCGCCCTGCTGAAAGACCACCATTCAGAATCGAAACGTTGCTTGAAATGGCTTTAGCCGTGTTTGGTGACCAGATCTGAATAGCCAGGTACTTCCCAACCTTCCTCTTTCCCATATCCTTCTCCTCATAACATACTCCGATGGGGGATTCCATAGTCTCACTGGCTCTAGACGGTTGGGAGCAGTTGGGACTCTTGTACGGTTTTCACTATAAAAAAAACAAAGACGCCTTTTTCTCAGTTTCATCTTTTTGGGGTTGGATACTTTCTGCATAACAATGTTCAATTTCATGTTCTCTTTTATGAGCACACAACATTCACACGTCACAAATACAGTCGAACTTGGATATAACGATCACGGTAATAGCGAGCTCACGGCTATAATCAGCAATTACTTTACGATATGTTGGTTCGGGCATATTTTCATATAATGGTGTGGGGTTATAACGAGGTCGCTTCACTGCTATAAAGTCCAAATAATATTGTCAACTCAATGCGCCCGGGTATGAGAAAAAAACCCAATTCTCGAAACAATGTCAAATAATGTCATAAACAAAACAAAGAAAGCCGCCCGTTCTGCACGGCGGCGGACTTTCCGCAAATCACGTTAAGGAGGGTTTATAATCCCCGATAGTTGTCGCTCTAAGAAACATTTCTATCCAGTACTGTGCGTACAGCTTATTATTAGATGATTTTCGTAATAAAAAATGTGTTGCTTCATAATATGCAAGCTTTCATACCCTGGTGTAAATATCAATAGTGGTACTTTTTTACCTACCTTTGTTTATAACGAGTAATGGCTATAAAGAGCAAATTTGATTGGTCCCTCGGCGCTCGTTATAACCAAGTTTGGCTGTATTTCAATTCTAAGCTGTTGAACCTTCTAAGAAAGTTGAATGACGGAGCCCATCGCGCTTGTCTCGGCGTTTCTTGTAGTTTATTTCTCATCATGATTTACATGAGACGGGTCCTGACCTGTCGAGCGAGGGAATTAATCGGCGAAGACAAGATGAATCATCGCCGGTACGATTTAAAAAAAAAAACCAACTGTTTTTGGCCTCAATTGGTGACGCCAGTAGACGTCTAAGATGAATTATCTAGGGGAGTGTGTCAAGTTTATCTATGATGTGGTACAGTTCCCACAAAGTGCTCCAGAAACGAGAGACATGTAAAACAGGATCTATTGTGAAGTGTTTTTTGAATATTTATTTTTAGCATACGTCGTAAAAGTCTTCGTTTTTCAAAATCCGACCAGGTTCTGAAGACTTATGAATTTTATTGCAAAACAAAAACAAAAAAACTTTAAAGTGCTCTGGTGTAAACTTCCATAATAATAATAATAATAAAGTTTCATTCCGGAAGGTGTGCAGGAGTAGTGCAATGCAGTACCTTCCATAATTGATATCAATACATAATAATAATAATATTAACGAATATAAAAATGAACAGAGATTCATGAGAAAAAATAAATAAAATAAATTATAATTTAAGTAAAAAATATTAATGGAGAATATTAGGCCTCATTAATGCAAAACGCCATCAAGAGAGGGAGTCCATCCTGGCAGCGTTAAGATTGATGGGGCCAATAATTTACTCCAATGCGCTTCTATGCTTGTATTTGGGATCTGACGGGATTCCATAATGGGGTCGTTTCTGAAGTTGTTAATCCTTTCCCGCATTCCTGCTACCCTGGTTCTCATAAGGGCAGCAAACTCTGGAACTCGCCGCTCGGTGAACATACCGGAAGCACTGCAGTGCCTGGGAAGACTGAACATCATGCGGTAGGCGTTGTTGTACTGGACCCGAAACATTTCCATGCCACTCTTCTTAAAATTGGTCCAGAGCTCGCACGTGTATAGGGTAGTACATAACGCCAGGAAGAGTGTCCTTTTCACTGGTGGACTGCAGAGCCGAAATCTTCTACTGAACATGTTTGATTTCACACTGAGTGCTCGCCTTTGCCTGTCAATGTCGTCGTCATCCATTAGCTTGCTGGTGATGATGTGCCCTAGGTATCTGATTTCTTCTACCACCCTTAGAATCTCACCTCAACCTCAAAATGGCACTTCATGCCTTTTGCCTTTCCGGCGATGATATATTTACTTAGGTTAAACGAGGCGTTATAAAGAAAACAAAACTTTTTTTTTCAGATATCTCGGCCTATACGCAAAGCGCCATTCAGGTGATGTTCACAAAAAAATATTTTACATTATATTTAAAATGGGGAAAACTAAATGTTATTATGAAAATTTAAGGAAATGTTAACAGTGAACTTTTAACATTGAAATTTATCGACGCTAGTCTCCGCTTTTGGAGTTTTAGTGAGATATTTGTAGATTTGTGTAAACATACTCGTGCAAGCGAAATATGAAATATCGCTTCCAAGTTGTTTGAAAGCAAGGAATCGATCAATCATTTCTATGGAATGAAAGACAGCTCTTTAGATCATTAGGACAAGTGGAATTTGAGCGAAAAACCTCAACACAGCAGATGATTCAAATCTGACTTCCACTTTCCACATATAGTTACTAATAGAATCAAAATACATGAGATTGAAATTCTACTTCGTTTTTTCCCAGAGATTGTTATTACATATTAATAATATTTCAATGGATTATTTCCTTGTTTTTATGTATTAATATATTTTAGACTAAGAAGTAGTTTTTTTTTTGTGAATACCGCACAAGAGTCCCAACTGCTCCCAAGCGTCTAGAGCCAGTGAGACTATAGCATACCCAATTGGGGTATGTTGGGAGGCTGAAGGTAGTGGGGAGGGGAAGGAGATGTAGAAGAGAAAGGTTGGGAAGTACCTGGCTATTCAGATCTGGTTACCAAACACGGCTAAAGCCATTTCAAACATTTCAGTTCTGAATGGTGGTCTTCCACCAGGGCGATACTTACTACCACTCTATAACGTGCCGTAAATACACTATATATTATTTTATACAAATTAAATGTGTTGTGACACATATTAATTGAAAGGATCTGGTTCCTCGCCAAATCAAAAGTGCTAGTCGGTAGAAATTTTAAAACGAAAAGAACTCCCAAAAAATCACATACCTTTAGATCGAAGCTTCAATTGAAGTAATTGTAATGAAGTACTTCTTTATAGGCTTTGAAGTTCAACTTCACAAATGAACTGCTGTAAATTGAAGTAGTTCTTTGTAATATAACTTCCATTGAAGTATTTGTTCAATGAAATGAAGTTAATGAACGCTAAAATGGACTACCAACTTCAATTGAAGTATTTGTACAATGAACAATGAATGAAGTAGGAACTGCTGCCAAAAGAAGTAGTTCTTTGAAGTAGTTCTTTCAAGCGGTCACAACGCTAGTTTGCTTGCACCCTTCAGATAGTTAAAAATATCAAATAATGATTGCCACGGCTTAGAATTGAACCCCGATCAACTGCATGGAAGACAACCATGCTGACCATTACACCACTAACCATTGTGAAAACGGCGGTATAAATTCATTATAGGTATGTACTGAAAATGAGAATTAAATATTTTTTAGTTTCATTTTGCCTGTGCTGTCGGACCTGTGGTAGAAAAAAAAAGGAAGTAATGGTAAACTATATATGTAACCTATATATAGCTATCGGACTGATTGATCAAAACTCTAGTGAAGTAAATTGACTTTATTGTGGGTATGATAATTTAAAAAGGTGAGACTTTAGTTTTGCTCTGAACTCAGTTGAGCTGTCGATCTTTCACAAATGTGAAGGGAGGTTATTCCAAGCTTTGGGGCCTGCTACGGCAAAAGCTCGGTCTCCGAAATTGGTGTTGGGATTGCGTTTAGGTACTGTGAGTCTACCTATGGTCGTTGAGATGCTGCTCGAATAGTTACTTGTCTCTTTAGGTCTTAGTTAAAAATTTAAAACTTAGTTTTAAATTGGAAATCATTGAGAATGTGCAGGTCAGCTTAATCGATGACAGCGGTCCAACAAAATGCCAACCGGATGATTTTATATGCGGAGATGTCTCAGAAATGATTGGTGACGTCACAGGATGTGTCTAATTATGTAACCCACGAAGGACTCTGGAGGTCAGGATGAACTTATGGTCCGTGCTGTTCTGAATACTTATTATTAAAGACCGTTGGAGACGACTGCACTCATGTCTGCATTTAATTCTTTTCAGATACGTCGAAATAAAGGTCGAATGAAATACAGGCGGTCTTCAACTTTCGTACAGTTCGCTATTTCCTATGTTCAAAATTTAAATTTATATCGAATTTCAACTTTGAAGAAGCTAACTAACTAATTAACTATCACGCCGTTCACTCGCAGGGGTAGGCAGAGATGACGGACCGCCACACAACTCTGTCTTGGCACACACTCCTCGCTTTATTCACATTTATACACCGTCTCATACATACTCTTCTGTTATTCTGACTCTTGACATGACCTGACTCAAGTATATAATATTAATAATATTTGGAGGATTTGTATAGCGCCGTTTTTGTGAAAAATTACCCCAAGGGCGCTGTACAGATCTTATTTTCTATTATTACATATTAATTCCTAGTTTAAATGAGAAACATACTTACCTGGCAGGTCACATCAGATAGACACACTTATTAACTTAAGATTATAATTATGATTTTTTATTTATTTATTTCTTCGGATTTAGGGCATGGGAGTGAAATAAAAAAATGAACTTTCTGAATTTGTCGTACAGTACAGGATTTAGTTAAAAATTGTATATCTAAAGGTGATTCGTCGAGAGACAGATTATGTTGAGATTAAGGATAAGAGAGTCTGAAAAGGTAAGTTTTCAGTTTGAACCGAAATTCTGTTGGGCTCGTTATACATCTTAGTTCCGGAGGAAGTTTATTTGGATTGCGTTTGGTTCACTTGATCGTGTCATGTCTTCCTCGGGCGTCCCCGAATTTTTCTTCCATTCCCTTTCGCGTCATATATTCTTTTCACACTCCTTTCTTCGTTCATTCGCTCTACATGCCCTGACAAAATCATGCCCATGGCATATTAATATTTATTTGTATTATGTACAGAGATAATATACAGAAGGTTACTTCCCTGGCAGCTAGCTCACTTCAGATAAACACAATTATTTTAGTTATTTCTAGTTTGGAGAAAGATACAATTTTACACTCGGAAGACATGATATATTGGCAAAATTATTGCTGGTATTGATTTCAATCATGTATGTTTTTAATAAGATTTTTGGGCATGAGAGCGAATTTCATAGAAGGCTTTCTGAATTTGAGGATCGGCACAGGGATTTGATTAAAAATGATATCTCTAAAGGTGATTCATCACTCAATAAAAGACACATTATGGTGATAATGGCGTAAGAAAGTCGAGGACCGCTTGTACTAGAGAAATTACATGTAAGAGTTTTTGTAGTACCCACTCACTGGAAATAGAGAGTTTGGAAAGTTTTCAGTAAGGTATCTAGTTGTGGAGATACATTCAAATCTAAACTAGGTATTTGAAGCTTTTTTCATGCAATTGCCGGTGGAAGAGTCCCATCTACCCAGGGCCAGTGGGATTGATGCATCCCTATCTGGGGTATGTTGTGAGGCTGGAGGGAGTGGGGAGAGGAAGAAGAAATTTTACTGGAATTGTAATCAGATCTGTTTCATGCGTGTGGGCTCAAACTTCAGACGTTAAAAAAATACAGTTTTTTAAATGCAAACCTCTTTATGTGTCAATGACGAGGGTAATTTAATTATGTCTAATGTTTTAAATGAACCTTGTTTTCGCTCTTATCTTTTGACATACTATACCACCATTGAATGAACTCATCAAGACCGGTTAGTAGCTGAGTGGACTAAGGCGTCGGATTCCCACCCTGTCGTCGTGGGTTCAATTCCTAGCTAAGTCCTTCGTCATTGCGCAAGCAACATTTTCCACTTATTATGATGGTAGTACGAGTTATTTTTAATATTGTCAGGTTAAACTAAGAATTAATATTAAGTAGATATTAAGATTTGTACAGCGCCCTTGAGGTGATTTCTCACAAAAACGGCGCTATACAAATTATCCAAATATTATTATTATTGTTATTCGTAACGCGGGAATGTTTGTATTTCTTTAAAAATAAAAATTATACTTGGCTTATTTATTTAGCGCCATGTTTGTGAAATATCACATCAAGAACGCTCCACAAAACTTAAAACCACGTCTCGCATTTGGCCCGCAAAAATGGATTTTTTTCACAAATGCTACTTTTGGAGGATTTTTTCACTTAATCATATTAAGTCCATCATTTATAACAGAATTTGAAAAATTCACCTCATTCGGTCCTACAAAGCCTGAGAAAACGGCATCTAATTTTCGACCCCAAGTCTCGCATTTGACCGCAAAAAATGGTTTTTTTTTCACAAATTACGCTTGTGGAGGATTTCTTTTCCCTCAATCATCTTAGGTCCATCATTCTTAAGAGAATTCTAAAAGTTCACCTCATTCGGTCCCACAGAGCCTGAGAAAACGGTATTTAATTTCCGACCCCAAGTTTCTCATTTTTCCCGCAAAAATGTTTTTTTTCACAAATGTTACTTTTGGAGGATTTCACCTAATCATATTAAGTTCATCATTTTTAATAGAATTCAGAAAATTTACCTGATTCGGTCTCGCAGGCCTGGCAAAGTGGTATTTTTTTGATAAAAAATGATACTTTTTGATGATTTTTTTATTTACCCATTTTTAGTCTATCATTTTTAACAGTATCCCTTGCTAGATATTTGAAAATTAATTAATTGATTTTATTTTATTTTCACATAATAAAACGTGATTAAAAAAAAGCTCACAAGCTCCACGCATTCAACTGTCACTATAGTGAGTCAAACGTACACCGAAGTGTGAAGCGCTGTCGCGTCGCTGGCACTTTTGGAATAATAAAGTGGCAGCTTTCGGCAGACTGGATTCTTTCAGGCCATTTCAGCGAGCAAGCCACTGACCTGATAAGATGAACTCATCAAGAGTATTCAATAAACCAAAGAATTTTCGTAAATATAATAAAACAATAACAAACGTGAAATTAGGATAATGATGGGGTTTTCGTATTCAAGCGAATGACACGGGGGAGTTGGGGCGTTTTAATAACACGTCAAAAAGGGCATTTCTTTAATTTGCCCGAAGAACATTTTACCCTGGGTGACGTGTCCTTGTTGGTGTGCGTGTTGCACATCTGTACGGCATCTGTGTGCCGTGTAAAAGTGTATGTGTGTGTGCGTGCGGGAGTCCTTTGACTGATCCTGTATGAAGTGTATCCGAGGAGTGTATAGTGTACCGTATTTTAGGCGCCACTGTGGGTGTGTTGGTGGATGTGCACAGGGGCGTGCAGAGCGAAGGGGGGTATTAGAATTTTAGTATGCGGGTTGCCAGGTGGTCTGGAACATCAATTTAGCGTTTTTTACTTTAAAAAATAAAAACAGTTCTTACATAGAGACGAAAGAAAAAAGTAGTTATTTGCAAAACCATTTTTTTGAGGTTTTAGGTTATTAGTTATTTATTATTATTATTTATTGTTGGTAATACGTTTTTTGTGTCTTTGAGGTAAGGTTTCACATTGCAAATAGTATGTATTTTTTAAAATCTTGAACAAATAAAACTTTTTAGGGCTTAAGATTTTTCCTTTATTATATTATTAATAAGTTCACGTTGGTGAAAGCTTAACAGCTGTCACTAAAAAAAACTTTAACCAAATAATAATAATATGAAATTGAATTCAATTAAATAATTTAAAAAAAAAGGTTTTTTTTAAATAAGCAAAGTTTCTAGTATCGACCCCTTGGAATAACAAGGTTCCATCTGACACGGCAATGTTATGCGATAATGAGCTCTATAGAAAGCTACTTTAGAGTTTATTATCGTACAGCAGTGCGATGTCAGATATATATATATATATATATATATTTATGTAAGAATCAGCAAAATTTTAAGTTATTATGATATGGTGATTGTGTCCTGCCAGAAGTGACCGGCCAGGTAAGTATGTTTCTGTATATTTATATGAACTAGGAATTAATATTAAGTAGAAATTAAGATTTGTATAGCGCCCTTGTGGTGATTTTTCACAAAAACGGCGCTGTGCAAATTATCCGAATATTATTATTATTAATAATAAATCACCCAAAATCGCTCAACAGCAATTTTAGTTCATAAATAAGAGATATAGTTTAAGCCACTGTTGTAGCATACGTATGTTAAGCGCCATTGAAGTGTTATTTCACAAAAATGGCGCTTTAAATAAAAAAAAATTATATCAAAGCAATTTATGCTTGGTCTTAAAATATTTGCGCCTTTAATTATTTTATAAATAATAATCTTGGTTAGTTTTTTTCTCATAACGCCTCCCTCACTAGGTTTTCTCGTGGAGAGTAATGCAATGTCATGCGGATGCGAATGACTGTTCAGGGTTCTACTAATATTCTAGTGATAAATATGAATATCTTTTATCTAATTATGCCTCTATGTATACTCAAGTTCTTGCGAGAGAGCCTAAAGCCCATGCGAACAGGCTTATAAAACGCCCTCCGAAAAGCATATAAATTTATGATTGAGAAAAAAAAATCTGTGAATGATAAACGATGGAATATTTACGAAAAACAAAAAAAATATGTATTAAAGGTTTTGTTCTATCGTATGTAGTGAGCAGACATTTTTTACAATGACCAATAAACACATTTCACAACATTCTATTCGAGAAAAAAAAAAAATTAAATAATTTATTAATTTAAATATTATTTTACTGAAAAATAAAGCGGTAACGGTATTTAAAGCAACCTGCTGAAGTTCAAAGATATTTAATTAAACCTTGTAAAGAGAATTGAATAAAACAACATATTTTTATATAGTTTGTTTGGAATAAAATGCAATTAGGAAACAAACCCGCCTCTACAACTATGTCATGTAATAATAATAATATTTGAATAAATTTTACATTGTAATTTTTGTAAAAAATCACTTGTTATAGGTAAACAAATAAATATTGCACTGTAGTATTTGCCGTTTTTAGATTTCTTTTATATTAGTAAAAGATATTTACTTTAAATCACATGACTTAAGTATTATATTAAGACGGTAATGGATTAAAAATAATTATTAATCCTCTACCGTGAACAACAAGCCCCTGATGAACACTTTTCAATGATGATCACGGAGTAGATTTAGATCAAAAGTGGTTTTTCTTATGCATTTGGGGTAGGTACCTTATTATTTGCTAGCCTAAACATTGTCTATGCGTAGCCGCCCTTGTTTCGGGCCTGATATTCCCGCCACGCTGTTCCCGGTTCTTGCCCAGTCAGTAGTGCCTGGTTTTACCACGCGGAAGCACGTCTTGTCGCGCTGCGTCGGTTGAACTTTTTCGAAAATTGTAAATAAACAAGTCGGCCGCCTCGATTGTGTTCATTTCGGTAAGTTGCTGACTGAATGTCATTGCACAATCGATTTTTTTAGGTTAGCTTCTGTGTTTATTATTTTGTTTTGAATGATGGCTCTATTTTCTAACAGATTTTTCTACTGAATTCTATTCGTACTTCATGCTGTAGTGTTATAATATCATATGTTTCAGTAAACAAGTCCTTTTGTAGTTTTTTAGAACAATTTATTAACAGCTGTTTTTTAAACCGTATTGAACGTTGACAAAAAACAACAATAACATAGGGAGTCGACTGCCATTTTAATTGGATAATGTTTCAGGAAGCACTTTCCCTATAATCATTCAATTAAGCTATAAAAAAAACTTATTGATGTATCCAGTTAAAATGTAATCCTTGTCATTGGCTTAGATATCTTATAGTAAATACGCTAATAATGTATAATTATATGAAAATTCTCCGACACAAAGAACAATTAGTCATTAATGTAATTATTAATAATGCCTGTAGAGTAATGGTTAAGGTGTACATTAGGTTTGAATGATTTGGGTTAGGAGATTATTTAATTTTATACTTTAGTAAGATTTTATTTTATTTTTTCTAATAGTAAGCCTTTACTATGAAGGTACATTTTACAGTGATGCGAATCTAAATTATTTGCTCACACGAAAATTAAGAACGAGTAGTAAATATAAGTATTACGTACATTGTATTTGTTTACCTACATTAAAATTAATATTAATTGGGGTAAATCAGGGCTGTCCATAATACCATTGACAATTAAAAATATATAATTTATGTCGTAAATAATCCTTCGATCTGTAAGTTTTAATAAATTTATTTCTTTCATCAAAAAGTTATAGTTTATATTTTCACTTAGATGAAGTTTAAAGTTACAATATTTAAGAAATTTGTATTGAATTTTTTCGATGGATTCGGAGTGGATTTTATCGTTGGGGGACCAAATATAATAATTATATTCCACTCGACTACGAATTAAAGATGAGTACAATATTTCTAAAATCTCTAGCATTTAGGAGAATGAAGCCAAGTAAATTAATTTGAAAATAACTCGGTATGAAACCTTAGATGAATTAAATAATGTAGATACGTTACTGAGACAACGCGCGTGACTGCGAGAAACTAAGCCAACGTGGCATACCTGAGATTTACTGCGTTCAGTCTCGCACAAACATTCGTTTGACAAACAAGCTGTCACCAGCTGCCACAAACTCTTTTCTGAGATAAAATGCCTTCCTGTGCTTTTGACAAGTGTAAAAATCATTCGGGAACAAAAAACAAATCTCATGGAGTTTCTTTTCATGTGAAGTACACACAAATCACTTATCATTTCAATTAATACAATTATTCACAAACTAATTGGTATACGTGAGATAGCGAATGCAGAAATACATAAGTGTGTGGAAGACAACCTAGCGACATTACACGAGTACGTCGCATGCTACTTCGCTCGTAAGTTCGTTAGGGAAGAGAGGGCTTGTA
This sequence comes from Drusus annulatus, assembly GCA_022651775.1. Classification (NCBI taxonomy): domain Eukaryota; kingdom Metazoa; phylum Arthropoda; class Insecta; order Trichoptera; family Limnephilidae; genus Drusus; species Drusus annulatus. Next base: position 824,845 of record JAGWCC010000208.1, on the reverse strand, counting down.
ACGCGGAGAATGTAACGCGGGACGTTCATATAGCTATCTCATTCATACCCACATATTCTGCTTGGTATGGCTATCCTTTTGATGCCTTATGAGATATCAGAGCTTGCCAAATTTATCGTTCAATTTGTATGAATATGACGTGTCTTGTATTTTATGTCTATGGATGAAACTGCACTGAGACGTCTGTCCCACACATAGACTGTGTGTATAGGTGCCGGTCAGTGAGTCGTATAGTGTGCAGTTGCCCCATGTCTTCTGTACTCAGAGCAATAATATACAGGAGGAAGCCCTTCTGTAGTCAGGATTGATGATTTTTGCCTGACTCGGCTTGATCTGGGCGTGGCTAGGACTAGGGTTAGGGTATTTATAAATCTATTCATATCACATGTCGGCATAATGTTTTTGTTTATTTGTACAACCACTTTTTCACAGTATTGTTATAAACAAAAATGCAGGATATAAACTAGGAATTAATATGTAATAATAGAAAATAAGATCTGTACAGCGTCCTTGAGGGATTTTTCACAAAAAAACGGCGCTATAAAAATCATCCAAATATTATTATTATTACCTAAAAAACCGTTGAGTTATGTCCATATCAAAACGTAGTGGGCGGAGTCGCCGGAGACGCGGGAGACGGAGAACATGCTTTCATACCGAACGGTGGTGCTATATTATATGAGAACTTGTCTTGTCTCTCTCTCTCGCGGTTTTCGACGTAAAAACCCGGAGAAATAGATTTATTTTAAATTTGTATAGGTTGAGTTAAAAAAAATTGTTATCTCTCCATATATATTCTTGCTCTGAGCTTCTGTATAATGCGTCGGGCGATGGTCCAGGGTGTAGAAGAGTCAAAAAAGAGGTCGGTAGATCAGGCGGGAAGCAGTAGTAGGCGAAACGGATAGTCCATAGAAAGATACAATATTTATTTCAGCGTTAAAAAAAGACATGACGCCATGTTTCTCAAAAATTTTGTTCAATCAAAAAAATAGTGCTAAAATCTCAGGCGAAGACGAGTAACAATAACAAAAAAAAAACTGGCTCCATTGTAACTCCTCTTTCTTTTTCCCAATCGACACGTGTAACTGAAATACAAGTAACAGTGGAGCTCTCAGCGGCAGGACCTACCCAAGCCCGGCCCTGGTCAAACGTGGCTCAGGTAAAATTGCTGTCACCCTTGCAGTAACAATGTATGGAGAGAGAGCTAATTATTTTTACCCGACCTATACAAACTTGCGATAAATCACTTTCTCCGGGTTTTCACGCAGTACACCGTGAGAGAGAAAGAGACAACAAATATAATACACCGCTTCTATGCACTGTCGCGATGATTTTTGGGCTCCTGCGTCACCGCTGGACTCCGCCCACATTTTTTATGACCCCACCAAACTTGACACAACTAAACGGTTTTTTAGGTCACACGCTATATTTTTGTTGATAACGATACTGTGAAAAAGTGTTTATACGAATAAAAAAAAACATTATGTCGATATGTGATGTGAATGGATGTAAAAATACCCTAGCCTTAGTCTTAGCCACGCACAGGTCCGCCAAGTCCGGTAAAAATCATCAAAAACTGATTACACTGCCTTGGATAGGTACCACTCTATGTACTCTAAGCTGTCGCCCCTTATCAAAATTGGAAGAGTTCAAAACGAGAGGTGTGAATTTCCATTAGCACCCTCGGGTCAGGAAGTTACGGGTTCGATTGCCATCCATGGATAGTATGTATTTTTTTGATTTGATATTATATATAGTCGTAAAAAACCATTGTTATTAGTTCAATAATTAATCTCAGCTTCTTGGCAATTCGCCGCCTGGAGCGGACAACTCAAATTACTAACTAATAATAATAATAATATTTGTATAATTTGAATAGCGCTGTTCTTGTGAAAAATCACCTCAAGGGCGCTGTACGAATCTTAATTTCTATTATTAAATATTAATTCTTAGTTTATATAAATATACAGCAACATACTTACCTGGTAGGTCACTTCTGGCAGGACACAATCACCATATCATAATAACTTAAAATTTAGCTGATTCTTACATATATATTTATATATATATTTTTTTTAAATTTATTATTTTATCATTATTATTTTTTTTCATTTTTTAGGCATGAGAGCAAATTTTAAGTATATCGGAGGTATTTGTAATTTTCGTAGTAAAGAACAGATAATGGTGAAAATCTTCTAATGAATTTAAGGAATGAGATTCTGAAAAGTTTTCTTGGTTTGAACAAAAATTCTATTGGGCTTGTTACATCTTGTCAATGGATATGATTTTCTGAAGAAATGGGTTTTGGGTTTGGCTCTGAACTTTTGTCAAGTACTAACTAACCATAAGGCCGTTTCCCTGCAGCGGTAGGCATAGAGAAGGGACCACCATAAAACTCTGTCTTGGCACACACTCCTTGCTTCGTTCACATTTATACATACTCTTTTGTTATTCTGACTCTTCGCGTGACCCGATTCAAGTATTTGATTCACTTGATCGTGCCATGTCTTCCTTGAGCGTTATATGTTATTTTCACACTCCTTTCTTCGTTCATTCGTTCTACATGCCCAAACCATCTACGCGTCCCTTTCTTAATCCTATTCATTGCGCTTACATCATTCTTGCATTATTTCCAGATATCCACATTTTTAACACGGTCATACATGGTTTTACCGCACATACATCTCAGGGATCTCATTTTTACTTTTATCCTTCCTCTGCCAGTTCCATGCCTAACTGCCATACATCAGGGTTGTTACAAGCACTCCTTTGTGGACTGGTTGCTTCGCTTCCTTCGACAATTTCTTATTTGCGCCAACAGCGTTTAGTCTTCCATTAATGGAGTTTCCTGCATTCACCCTTCTTTCAACATCCTCCAATTGCGCCTGCACAAAACCGGCCTTAGACCTACCCTAGAAAATTAAAAGTAATTTCCAATTACACACCGCGGGTGAATAAACTATACGCAATGAAAGATTTGGCGCCGGCGCCGGCGCCTCTGCCCTACCCTTTCGAGAGACAAGCTATACTTTGTGACCTGTAGTACAGCCTACTGAAGGGACAAACCGATAGAAGTGTGATGTGAGCGTGTTCGTGTGCCCAAAGTAAGCTCAATTTGTCTTTACTTCTGCAGGAATGGATCAAACATTTTCAAATATCGCAATTCTTTCTTGAGCAGATTGCCCATTTCATTATCCTTTCGAGAGGTCTTACGTAAATTTGCTAAATCAATTTTCTTTAAATTCGGTATAATATTTGGATAATTTGTCTAGCACCGTTTTTGTGAAAAATCACCTCAAGGGCGCTGTACAAATCATGATTTCTACTTAATATTAATTCCTAGTTTATATAAATATATAGCAACATACCTGACAGGTCACTTCTGGCAGGACACAATCACCATATCATAATAATTTGAAATTTCAGCTGCTTTATACATATATATATATATATATATATATATATATATATATTTTAGGGCATGAGAGCAAATTAAAAATATAGTATATCACAGGTCTTTATATATATTTTCGTAGAAAGGAACAGATAATGATAAAAATCTTCTGGCGAATCAAAGAAATGAGAGTCTGAAAAGCGTTTTTCTTGGTTTGAAATTCTATTGGGCTTGTTACACATCTTGATTATGGATATGATTTTCTGAAAAAAATGAGTCTTGAGTCTGGCTCTGAACTCTGTCGAGTCTTTTATTACTCTCAGATCGTGTGGTAGTCTATTCCAGGCTTTAGTACCTGACACTCCAAGGCTCTCCGAACTTAGCGTTTGGTGGGCGCTTTGGTTCCTTCAACCTTCCGATAGCCGATGACATTGACGATTTAAGGGTTGACTGTCGCGAATTGGAATCTTCAGGAATTCACAATTCCGATAAATAAGTCGGAGCCATTCCGTTAATTGATTTGAATACCATCCAGCAAAGGGATCAGCCTTCTAGGGATTATCTGTTCAGTGGTACAGACATAAATAAATACGAACGGTTCGGACACTCCGGACAGGTCGTAAACTCCGGACACCGCCATGGATTGTCTATTGTCATCGGTCAACACCGGTGGCACGGGGCACGTGAGGCTGTGCGTGCCTCGCGTACTGATAACCAACTAATTTAACTAATTAGGGTTCGACTCTTATAGTAGCGATCAATAAGGAACTCCATTTTTTAATCAATATTCATCTTCTAACATAAATACCAGTTTTTTTTTAAGTTCGTTTTCGTAGAAATTTTCAAAGTTACTAGATCTCCAGATTTTTTGTTGAACCTTGCAGAAATTTAACACGTGTTTTTTTTCTTGAATTTAACAGCTTTTAATTCAATAACTCTGTGTAAAATGCCAGCATCTGGTCACGATTGCTATTGCATTTTACCAAAGTGTGAAAATACAACCATAACTGCATCCAATAAACAATTTATCCGCGGTCCTGAGCGGTTCGTTCCACATTATTGAGGTTATGATGAATGCCAGATATATATCGTCGCTGAAAAGGCAAAAGGGCTTAAGCGACACTTTGGTGAAAAATGAGTTAAATATGCAGTTTTGATCTGGTTTTTTTTCTGCATCGATTGCTCTGACTCTCGTTTGATTCTGAAGACTTTTGTGGCCCTTCAGCCATCTTACATATATTTACCATTTGGGAGAAGGCTTGAATCAAGCGAAAAAAGTTTGACTTTTTTTTAGCTTTTTGTCGCTTCACGTAACTCAGTGAGAGAATTGAGTTTCCTGAGTTAACTTTTTTTTTCAAAATTCTGCCAGGTACTGTAGACTTTCACTGTAAAAAAAAACTTTAAAGTACTCTAGTGTAAGCTTCCCAAAATGGCACTTCAGTCCTTTCTGGCGATAATATACTTACTTAGAAGCTCTTACGTAATCAGTAGTATATATTATTTAAAATATATTATCATCATTTTGGTATCAAAGAATGGTAGGTTGTCAGATTGCCTTCGAACATATCCTATTCCCATCATATAATAGAGCTTTAAGTCAACTAAATTATGTTTAATTTTCATCAAAACTTGAAAAAATAAATCTTTTAATATAAAAAAAACTGACCTAACCTAACCTAACCTAACATTTCCACACAGAACGTAGAATGAAGTTTATTGTCTGGGGTATCGTGACGTCAGGATCCACCGACCAATCACAGGGCGTTTTGATGTGTTGGTTTTTTTGATTATTTTAAAATAAAGATTTATTAATTTTACGTAAAATTAAATATAATAAAACTTATAGATTCAGAATCTGCGTTTATTGATCTATATGTGTGTATATATATATATATATATATATATATATATATATATATATATATATATATATATATATATATATATATATATATATACTCGTATATGATTTTATAAGCCACAATATTTTCACTATTTTTCCTTATAATCATTCTAAAGAAGACAGATAATATAATTATTGTCTATGTCCGATAGTCTCCCCTTAAGATTAACACGTTCAACCCATGTATAATTTATAGATAGCGGAATTCGCAGAAAAGACATGTAGTCAATTAATCAAACAATAATACAGGAATTATTGTTCACTTGTAGCAGTGATGCTCTAGCCAAAACTATCGGAACAAATATAAAAAGCATGTAAAATTTTGGGATGAGAAATATCAAGCTGTTTCGTGGTCAGCTGTTACTTTCGCCGTTTGTTTCGTGGTCAGCTGTTGCTTTTACCATTTTTTTTGGAGTCAGCTGATAATTTCACTATTTGTTTCGTGTTCAGCTGTTACTTTCACAATTTGTTTCGTGTTCAGCTGTTACTTTCACAATTTGTTTCGTGTTCAGCGGTTACTTTCACCATTTGTTTCGTGGTCAGCTGTTTATTTCATCATTTGTTTCGTGGTCAGCTGTTAATTTCACTATTTGTTTCGTTGTCAGCTGTTACTTTGTCGCTTGCTTTGGCGTCTTCAAAAATCGCGATTTAGTATAAGCCGATGTTGCCAATTTGCATAAAATTTTGTACTCCTAGGTCCCAGACAGGTCAATGAACTTGATTATCTGTTCAAGAAAGAATTTCGATACATTTTGATAAACTTCACCCCGAGTAAGATAAAGTTGACCTTACTACGGGCACACAGATATATATCCCTCCTGAATATTGTTGCTCTGAGGGTGCAGCTAAACATCCAGCGCCTAGGTCCGGTCCTAAGCGGATGGCCGCGGAGGAAGCATGCAAATCTATACAAAGCATATGTTTTCACAGGATGGGATTGGTTCGTGCTCAGAATTCATTACTCTGTTTGGTAAAGTGCTATCTGCTGTCCGCCAATGTGTGTTGGCTTCTGCAGTTTGTACTGCTGGTTGTTTATTTATTTATAAATTAACGGACTAAACTCCAATTTCAAAAAAGACATAAAACAAGAAATGGAAAAATGAGCAACAGAGAAAGAATAGCACATACATAATAATAAATGAAGCGATGACAAAAATAGGACAAAATAAACATAAGAGAGAACATTCAAGCCATGGTCTAGTCAAAAAGTTTTGGTAGAGTCGTAACGAATGACAAAAATCATTTAGACTGCCACCAAAATTTTCAAGACCATGGCTTGAGTTAAAAAGTCTTGACATTCTGGACATTGGAGAATTATACCCATAATTAGTATTGTGATGATTGAGGAACAGCAATTTATTGTTTCTGAGTCTGCGGCAAGGAATGTTGAACTGGGTAAGTTTAGGAGTGTTTATGCTTCATCAGGACTGTATGAATCTTAGAGTAAAAATATATGGAGAGAGAGCTAATTCTTTTTACCCAACCTATACAAATTTGGGATAAATCACTTTCTTCGGGTTTTTACGTTGTACACCATGAGGAAGAAAGATACAGCAAGTTTTGCCAAATTATCACACCGCCTTAAAGTGTTGTAAGGATGTTCTTCTTGTCCCGCGTCTCCATTGACTCAGCCCACACGTTTTGAAATGCGACATAAATGGACACAAGTTAACGGTTTTTTAGGTTATATGCTATATTTTTGTTAATAGCAATACTGTGAAAAAGTGGTTTTTACGAATGAACAAAAACATTATGTCGACATGTGCTATGAATGGATGCATAAATACCCTAGCCCTAGTCCTAGCCACGCCCAGGTCTAGCCGAGTCTTGTAAAACTCATCAAAACTCATCGAAACTGACTACAGCAGCGCTCTCTCTTGTATGTTATTGCTCTGAGGTTCGGAGAGTGTGTTGCAGGAGTGTCAAGTCTGGAATAAACTACCGCATGATCTGAAAATGATAAACGAACAGAGTTGAGAGCTAAACTCAAAGCTCATCTTTTCAGAAAATCATATCCACAAATAACAGAATTCCCCAATTTACAAAGGTAGCCTAGTCTTTTAGCATCTAAGCTCACCAGTATAATAATATTTTTTCATGCAATGATGTACAAATCCTCGATCAACTGCTAAACAAAAAGTTTGAAACTTTTTCATCGAATGCTCTGACTCTCGATTGTTTCTGAAGACTTTTGTGACCCTTAGCCATCTAAAATATATTTACCATTTGGGAGAAGGCTTGACTCAAGCGATACAAGTTTGAGAGTTTTTTTTAGCTTTTACTCACTTTTAACTTTTTTTTTCAAAATCCAACCAGGTACCTAAGACTTTATTTTATCGTAAAATTGAAATAATTAAACTTTTTAGTGCTTTGGTGTAAACTTCTCAAAATGGCGTTCAGCCCTTTTGCCTTTCCAGCGACAATATGTAAATATTGCTGTTGGGGCAAATAAGAAATTGTCCAAAGAAGCGAAGCTAGCAGTCCACAATGGAGTACTTATACCAACCCTGATGTATAGCAGTGAGGCATGGAACTGGCAGAGGAAGGATGAAAGCAGACTGAATGCTGTGGAAATGAGATCTTTGAGACGGATGTGCGGTAAAACCATGTATGACCGTATTACAAATGTGGATATCCGGAAAGAATGCAAGGCTGATATGAGCGTAATGGATAGGATCAAGAAAGGGACGCTTAGATGGTTTGGGCATGTAGAGCGAATGAACGAAGAAAGGAGTGTGAAAAGAATATATGATGCGAAAGTGAATGGAAGAAGAAGTCGAGGACGCCCGAGAAAGACATGGCACGATCAAGTAAATCAAATACTTGAATCGGGTCATGTGAAGAGTCAGAATAACAGAAGAGTATGTATGAGACGATGTATGAATGTAAATGAAGCAAGAAGTGTGTGCCAAGACAGAGTTGTATGGCGGTCCGTCCTCTCTGCCTACCCCTGCGGGGAAACGGCGTGATGGTTAGTTAGTTAGTTAGTTATATGTAAATATCTAACTAACTTACCGTCACGCCGTTTCCCAGCAGGGGGAGGCACATAGGACGGACCGCCATACAACTCTATCTTGGCACACACTCTTTGCTTCGTTCACATTCACACATAATCTTCTGTTATTCTGACTCTACGTGGCCCGATTCAAGTATTTGATTGTCTCGATCGTGCCATTTCTCTCTCGGGCGTTCCCGACTTCTTCCTCCGTTCTTTTTCGCATCATATGAATGTAAATATCAATAAATAAAAGGTAATTCTAGCTATAATTTGAGGTAATTCAATAGTTTTATGGTAAATGTAGCCATTGTTTTTAAGTTTTTCTCAAGCGCCCTTGAGGTGGTATTTCACAAAAATGGCGCTATATAAATTAGCCAAGTATGATTATTATGCCGCCCTTCGTTGGGCGGGCAGCGCCACGGTACTCCCAACTCCCACATCGCCGGCAATAAAGATTTAACGTTACCAACATAACGTCACGTTTCTCACGAACGGTTCGTTGTTCGTGTTCATTTCAATAATTGATTGGAAACGTCGGGTCACTGCCGAGTGGACGCGTACAAAGGTGTCGCGAATGCTTCCCAATGGAAGAAGAATGGGACTGATATAAATAATTAATGTTTAATGGAAGTAATAGCGATTAATGCATTTTAAATGATGGGGCGTCGTTGGTGGCATACTACCTCTATTAAATCTCAGAGCAATAATATACAAGATAGATCGCTGCTGTGGTCAGTTTTTATTAAGACTACTAATTTAAGACTAGGGCTAGGGTATTTATGAATCCATTCATAGCACATGTCGACATAATGTTTTTGTTTATTCGTATAACCACTTTTTCACGGTATTGTTATAAACAAAAATATAGCATGTAACCTAAGAAACCGTTTAATTGTGTCCAGTTTAGTCGCAAATCAAAACATGTGGGCGTAGTCTTCGGAGACGCGATAGACCAAGATCATCCTTACAGTACATAAAAGCGGTGTGATATTTTTGTTGTCTCTTTCTCTCTCATGGTGTACGATGTAAAAACCCCGAGAAAGTGATTTATCGCAAGTTTTTATAGGTTGGGTTAAAAGAATTAGCTTACTCTCTTTATATTGTTACTTCAAGGTTGTACACATATCTGAATATTTTTTGATGATTCATGATAACGACTATGATTTTAGATAGTATTTGCATACAAATCTGAAACTGGCAGAGGAAGGATGAAAATAGAGTGAATGCTTTAGAAATGAGATCCCTGAGGTGTATGTGAGGTAAAACCACGTATGACCGGGTTAAAAATATGGATATCCGGAAATAATGCTAGGCTGATGATGATGAATAGAATCAAGAAAGGGACGCTCAGATGGTTTGGGCATGTAATAATAATAATAATATTTGGGTAATTTGTATAGCGCCGTTTTTGTGAAAAATCACCTCAAGGGCGCTGGAAAAATCTTAATTTCTACTTAATATTAATTCTTAGTTTATATAAATATACAGCAACATACTTACCTGGCAGGTCACTTCTGGCAGGACACAATCACCATATCATAATAACTTAAAATTTAGCTGATTCTTACATAATATATTTTTATTTTTTATTTTAATTTTTTTATTTCTTTATTATTATTTTTTCATTTTTAGGGCATGAGAGCAAACTTAAGATAAAGTATATCGGAGGTATTTTTAATTTTTCGTAGTGAAGAACAGATAATGGTGATAATCTTCTAATGAATTTAAGTAATGAGAGTCTGAAAAGTTTTCTTTTTTCTATTGGGCTTGTTACATCTTGATTATGGATATGATTTTCTGAAAAAATGAGCTTAGAGTTTGGCTCTGAACTCTGTCGAGTCTTTTATTACTCTCAGATCATGTGGTAGTCCATCCCAGGCTTTAGGACCTGACACTCCGAAGGCGCGCTCTCCGAACTTAGTGTCTGGTGTGCGCTTTGGTTCTTTCAACCTTCCGATAGCCGATGACATTGCCGATCTAAGGGTTGACTGTCGCGAATTGGAATCTTCAGGAATACACAATTCCGATAAATAAGCCGGAGCCATTCCGTTAATTGATTTGAAAATCATCCAGCAAAGCTTAAACTGGATTCTTTCGGGACATTTAAGCCAGTAAAGAGTTTGAGGTGCTCCGAGATATGGGAATATTTTGATACGCCGGTGACAAGTCTTGCCGCGGCGTTGAAGACTAGCTGTAGTTTGTTAATTTGATATTTAGGAAGACTAGCGTATATTCCGTTGCAGTAATCTAAAGTAGAGCGAATGAACGAAGAAAGTAGAGATGACGCAAAAGTGAGTGGAAGAAGATTTCGGGGACGCCCGAGGAAGGCATATCACGATCAAATGAATCAAATGTCATCGGCTATCGGAAGGTTGAAAGAACCAAAGCGCACACCAGACACTAAGTTCGGAGAGCGCGCCTTCGGAGTGTCAGGTCCTAAAGCCTGGAATGGACTACCACATGATCTGAGAGTAATAAAAGACTCGACAGAGTTCAGAGCCAAACTCAAAACTCATTTTTTCAGAAAATCATATCCATAATCAAGATGTAACAAGCCCAATAGAACCAAGAAAACTTTTCAGACTCTCATTCCTTAAACTCATTAGAATATTATCACCATTATCTGTTCTTCACCACGAAAAATTAAAAATACCTCCGATATACTTTATTTTAAATTTGCCCTCATGCCCTAAAAATGAAAAATAATAATAAAGAAAAAAAAATAAAAAATAAAATAATAATAATAATAATAATAATAAAAATAAATAAACAAAAATAAAAAATAAATAAGAATTTAAGTTATTCTAAATTCTAAGTTATTATGACATGGTGATTGTGTCCTGTCAGAAGTGACCTGCCAGGTAAGTATGATGCTGTATATTTATATAAACTAAGAATTAATATTAAGTAGAAATTAAGATTTGTACAGCGCCCTTGAGGTGATTTTTCACAAAAACGGCGCTATACAAATTATCCAAATATTATTATTATTAAATATTTAAGTCGGGCCATTTGAAGAGTTAGAATAACAGAAGAGTATGTATGAGACGATGCATGATTCTGAATGAAGCAAGGAGTGTGTGCCAAGACCGAGTTGTTTGGCGGTCCGTCCTCTCTGCCTACCCCTGTGAAGAAACGGCGTGATGGTTAAGTAAATTAGTTAGTTAGTTATCTGCTATATGTTATTTTCTCGTTGTTATATTGGCTCAGGTTATTTGTTAGGCGCACTTGAGGTGAACATCACAAAACTGCCCCATATCAGTTCACACTGTTCACAGTTATTATTATTCAAATATTGGCCATACTGACAAACTGACAGCCGGCAACTGGCAGCCAAGTCGGGTCACACATGCCCGTCATAAATCTTGTATTTTCAAGTGCGTTCCGTTCATAATCTCTGTTTGCTAAGGACGCGTTCAGAGGCTCTTATCAAAACAAAACCGGCTTGTTACGGTCACGGTTGCTTTCGGTCTGGGACATAAACTTTGACTAGCCCCTCTTCTGTGTGGTCTTCTGGTCTGCTGGTCTGCTTGGAGTGTGCCTTATTTGTTTTAATTCGTCTCGAGCTTTTATTGGCATTCAAATAATCATCATTTAAAAATAATAAAATTAAAGAAAGACGTTATTGGCACACTCTCTTTGCTTCATTCACATTCATGCACTGTCTCATACGTACTCTTCTGTTATTCTGACTCTTGACATGTATTTGATAAACTTGATCTTGCCATGTCTTCCAGGGGCGTTCCCGATTTCTTCTACCATTCAATTTTTCGTCATACGTTCTTTTTGCCCTCCTATGTTCGGTCATCCGCTCTACATGCCCAAACCATCTAAGCGTCCCTTTCTTGGACCTATTCATTGCGTTTACTTTCCGGATATCCACATTTTTATCTCGGTCATACATGGTTTTACTGCACAAACGCCTCAGGGATTTAATTTCTACAGCATTCAGTCTACTTTAATCCTTCTTCTGCCAGTTCCATGCCTCCCTGTCATACATTAGGATTGGTGTAAGCACTCCATTGTGGACTGCCAACTTCGCTTCTTTGGACATTTTTTTTATTTGTGCCAACAGCGTTCATTCCTATTTTATGGAGTTTCCTACATTCACCCTAAATTATTTGTTAAACACTAAAACACCCGGTAAAATAATTACAATACCTTATTCCGACCGTCAATTAAGGGATTTGTACAAAAAAAAATTGTACACAAATAGGTGATGAATTATTATTGTTTACTTTTATTGAAAATAAATCAATACTTAATTAAATAATAAAATTACCAATACACGATTCAGCAATATTAATTAATTAGTTGCGTACCTAGATATTTACATACCTGCCTACAAAAAATATGAAGCTAATAAAACTACCCAAAGGTATTTTTGAATGTTATTGTAAAGCCGCCTTTGTCAGCAATAAAAAAATCTAAAGTCACAGATGTTTACTATGACATAAACTCAATAAGCCATTGCGGACATTGATAGTATATATGCCATAGATTTACTTAAAATTGTACCAGTCTTAAGATGCCCGTCATAAGGTGAAACCGGTCAGGTTTAAATAAAAAAAATAATGAAATAAAATTAAAAATATTAATATTTAAATCATTAGAAAATATGTATTTTTATTATCTGTTGCCCGTGAAAAATCGGGATGTAACCATAGACAGGATGTAACTTGACTTGTGACTGACTTGTCTGCCGAAATACACTATAGGTAGGTACTTTATAAGTTAGGCAAGGATTTGAAAAGATTGTTTTTATAATTTGACAATTTCAGTAAACGTCAGTTCCAAATTTGAAAAGTTCAGTACGGTCGTACGTACTCAAAAAGAAAATTATTTTTTATTTTTTCGAAGGAAGCAAAAACTTGGGGGTTTGAAATTGTATATTAAATAAAACAATACACTTTGTAAAACACCACTTTATTTGAGTTAACCGCCAACAGGTTTCGCTTTTCTCAAGCTTCGTCAGGGATTTTACATCTCATTCTCTCTGTCTCCCTCTACACTATCTTGTATCTCTCTTTCATCACTGTCATAGGACATAATAAATATATATATATATATATATATATATATATATATATATATATATATATATATATATATATATATATATATATATATATATATATATATATATATATATATAAATAAATATAGATATACGAGTATCTATCTGTATGTAATGTTATTTAGTTGATGTAAAAGGCCTGACGAAGCTTGAGAAAAGCGAAACCTGGTTGGCGGTTAACTCAACTAAAGTGGTGTTTTACAAAAGTTTATTGTTTTATTTAATATATTTATTATTTGTTGATTTGTGATTTGAATTACCATAAATCACGTTCAAAGATTCTTCAGTCGGTTTTATGATTATTTTGAAGTTTTATTAAAAGTTAGGTTGCAAATCATTTCGCAGTACACGTTCTTATATAATTGTCAATTAAAAACACATTTAATTATATTAAGCACGCCGTCGATTTCTTAGAATTATTCGTCTAGACTTGGCTGCCAAATCAATTATTAATTCAACGGGAATTCTTTATAGGGCGTTGACAATCGACAATTGATCATAATTCTCCGAAAATTTTGATAGTTTATTTTGGAGCTGGAACATTACATAAAATTGTAGAAAATTAACTAAATATTACTTACATCTAATTAACTCGAATAGGTACCATTTTATGAAAAAGTTATTGTCAAGTAATTTAATTATGATGAATTTATACATGAGTAACTAACCATCACTTCGTTTCCCCCCGCAGGGGTAGGCATAGAGGACGGACCGCCATACAATTCAGTCTTGGCAAACACTCCTTGCTTCATTCACAATATATAATATTGAAATATTATGTCCTTCCTTTCAACTAATAATAATAACTTTAAACATGGATTACTTTTATGAAAATTTTAAAAATTATGTTTCTTATTTTTACAAATTAATTTTTATCTAACCTATAATTTACTTTTAAGCTTATAACCAAAAACTTACAGTTAAGATTTATTACTAATGGCTTACAACTAATATTTTCAACTAGTGACTTACAATAAGGACTTATGGCTTGTAACTTACTACTGAGTATAACTTATAACTAGTAACTTACATCTAAGATTTCATTATTATTACTTGGTCACCTCTTCATTATTGCTCCAAAATAAAATACTGTTCAACTATTCTTTTCTTGTGTAACGACAAATAATAGAACAACTAACTAACTAACTAACCATCACGCCGTTTCCCCGCAGGGGTAGGCAGAGAGGACGGACCAGCATATAACTCTGTCTCGGTACACACTCCTTGCTTTATTCACATTTATACATCGTCTCATACATACTCTTCTGTTGTTATGTATCTTCACATGACCCTATTCAAGTATTTGATTTCCTTGATCGTGCCATGTCTTTTTTGGGCGTCCTCAACTTCTTCTTCCATTAACTTTTGCATCGTATATTCTTTTCACACTCCTTTCTTCGTTCATTCGCTCTACACGCCTAAACCATCTAAGCGTCCCTTTCTTGATCCTTACGCTCACATCAGCTTTGCATTCTTTCCGGATATCCACATTTTTAATACGGTCATACATGCTTTTACCGCACATACGTGTCAGGGGTATCATTTCCACAGCATTCAGTCTACTTTCATTCTTCCTTTGCCAGTTCCATGCCTCACTGCCATACACCAGGGTTGGTATAAGCACTCCATTGTGGACTGCTAGTTTCGCTTCTTTGGACAATTTCTTACTTGCGCCAAAGTGTTCAGTCCTCCATTAATGGAGTTTCCTGCATTCACCTTTCTTTCAATAACCTATTAATATAAAAATTGGTTTCAAACAACATATTAGAAAAAGTTTTAATTTATTTTTTTAATGCGAATACCGCACTAGAGTCCAAGCTGCTCTGAACCGTCTGTAGCCAGTGGGACGAAGGCATCCCCAATTGGGGTATGTTGTGAGGTTGATGGTACTGGGGTGGGGAAGGATATGGGGAAGAGGAAATTAGAGAAGTATCTGGCTATTCAAATCCGGTCACCAAACACGGCTTAAGCCATTCCAAGCAACGTTTCGATTCTGAATGGTGGTCTTTAACTAGGGCGATCTGGAGAGTATCTATCACTCTGGAACGTACCGCAAACATACTTTTTGTTATTTTTAAATAAATTATTTGTGAAATAAAAAATACGTTTGCACGCCGGGATTGGAACCCGCGACTTTTAAATTTACAGTCGAGAATCTTAATTGCTAAGTTTAGTTTATTGGCCTTAGCATCAGAGCAATAATATACAAGAGAGAGCGCTGCTGTAGTCAGTTTTTACGAGGTTGGCTGGATTCGGCTAGACCTAGGCCTGGCTAGGACTAGAGCTAGGGTATTCATACATCCATTCATAGCATATGTCGACATAATGTTTTTGTTTATTCGTATAACCACTTTTTCACAGTATTATTATAAACAAAAATATAGCATGTATCCTAATAAACCGCTGAGTTATGTCCATTTATTTGGCGTATCAAAACGTGTGGGCGGAGTCAACGGAGACGCGGGACACGAAGAAAATTCGAACAATACTTTAAAGCGGTGTGATAATTTAAGAAATATTGCTGTCTCTTTCTTTCTCCATGGTGTACGACGTAAAAATCCGGAAAAAGTAATTTTATCTTTAAAATTGTATAGGTTGGGTAAAAAGAATTAGCTCTTTCTCTCCATATATTCTTACTTCAAGGCCTTTTGAATGTGATTGCTTTACATAAATACGGAATATAAATAGAAAATCAGCATGAAAGGAAGCTTTGTATTTACAAACTTAATGTACTTTTTTTACTTTTGACATTTGTCTGCTCAGTCTTATGCAAACTGTTTCAGTCGAGTTTATTTCAAAACATAACATAAAATAAGTTGGTAAAGCAAGAAAATCGCGTTGGCGCTTTCATGTCAACTTGGTGCCAAAATAAGAATACATTTTTATTGCAGCAAAAAACTGCATTCCTTCGCGAGATATGTTCTTTATTATGTAATTTGCGCAAATTCCCGTGTTTACAAAACGTTTTATCGAAGTACACATTCGAAAAAGGAATGCAAACGAACCGATAATATGCACCAATTGAATCAATAAGAACAAGGTATTTAGAAAAAAAAAAATTCCGCAATGTATGCAAATTACTTTGAAAGATGATAACAGAATATTGTTTTAATTAAACGACCACTCACAAGAAAGGAGTGTGGAAATAATATATGACGCGAAAATGAATGGTAGAAGAAAACATTGCACGATCAAGTGAATCAAATACTTGAGTCGGGCCATGTCGAGCGTCATAAGAATATAGTCAGAGTGTGTATCAGACGATGTACGAATGTGGATGAAGCAAGGAGTGTATACCAAGACAGAGTTTTATGTCGGTCCATCCTATCTGCCTAATTCTTCGGAGAAACATCGTGATGATTAGTCAGTTAGTTGAAATTTTTTTTTTAAATCTCTACCTACCTAATTATGTACTTATCTATAATGTTTTTTTTTTGATTTTATGGATTCTTTCGTAATCCTCTGCTAACAAGTTGGGGCTTATACATATACCCCTTATAATGTCTATCTAACTAGTACCGCGGCTCATTAGGCCTTCTTACTGTCACAATCTGATGGTTGTATTTAATTGACTGAATTTAAGTTTACGTTAGTGAGTTCTTAGGGAAAAGGTCTTTACTGGATAAAAAACGTGACTAACCTTTCCAGTTGTCAAAAACAAACCACTAATCCAAAATGGTTGATAATGCTAACATATGATAAACATATGTGTACTAACATAACAAAAAAAAAACGATAGTCGAATGTACACAGCCCGCGAAAATTCAAAATTCACCTTTTCTTTTGAAGAGGTCTCATATAATGTATTTTTACAGGTTTGACACATTTTGTAAACGGATGTTCTCTTCCTTCGAATATTGTGAAAAGCCTTAAGATCTTACATAATAAGAGTTATTGGTATTGCTGTGAATCTAAACATAAATTATTCATGATATAAAATTATTCAAAGCCTCGCTACTTTTTATGATTTATTATTATCATTTCCTAAATCTTCATTCCTATTCGATTTTTTGTAATTTGCAATAGAGGTGTCTCCGATGGATTTATGTCTTTCTACCGAGTTTACGAAAGCGATAAAAAAAGCCACAATTTTTTAAGGTTTTTTCATTTGTAAATTTGACAGGATATTAATATGGCATAGATTATACCGTCGCTAGAAAAGCAAAAGAGCTTAAGCGACAATTTGATCAAAAATGAGTTAAATATGTAGTTTTGATCAGCTCTCAAACTCTCGTTTGATTCTGAAAACTTTTGTGACCTTTCAGCCATCTAAAATATATTTACCATTTATGGGAGAAGGCTTGACTCAAACGACACAAGCTTAGGACTTTTTTTTAAATCTGTCGCTTCAGGTAGCTCAATGTAAGCATTGAGTTACCTGAGTTTTGTTTTCAAAATCCTACCAGGTGCTGAAGAATTATGAATTTTATTGTTAGACAAAAACACTTTAAACTGAACTTACTAACTAACTAACCATCACGCCGTTTCCCCGCAGGGGATAGGAATATAGAAAGGACCGCCATACAACTCTGTCTTGGCACACACTCCTTGCTTCGTTCACATTCATACATCGTCTCATACCTACTCTTCTGTTATTCTGACTCTTCACGTGGGCCGATTCAAGTATTTGATTCAGTTGATCGTGCCATGTCTTTCTCGGGTGTCCCCGACTTCTTCTTCCATTCACTTTTGCAACATACATTCTTTTCGCACTCCTTTCTTGGTTTATTCGCTCTAGATGCCTAAAACATCTAAGCGTCCCTTTATTGATCCTATTCATTACGCTTACATCAGCCTTGCATTCTTTCCGGATATCCACATTTTTAACACAGTCATACGTAGTTTAACCGTGGTTTAAGAGGACGCCCGAGGAAGACATGGCACGATCGAGTAAATCAAATACTTTAATCGGGTCACGTGAAAAGTCAGACTAACAGAAGAGTATGTATTAGACGATGTATGAATGTGAATGAAGCAAGGAGTGTGTGCCAAGACAGAGTTACATGGCGGTCCGTCTCTTCTGCTTACCCCGCGAGAAAACGGCGTGATTGTCAGTTATTTAGTTATTATTATTAATATTAATATTGACCCGATAACCCAGGAGAACATGTGAGCCAGGAGGTATCCGAGTGCATTGTGCGTTAGTCGGAGAGTTCGAGCAGGGACACAACGAAGGCGTACTATTGTGTCTATATTTGTACGGGAACACTATTAATATACCCGGCATTCAGCTAATGCACAAAGCTTTCGTGCAAGAAGTGGGTGCACTCAGCACTGCATAGTTGCCGCTTGTATACACTGTTAGCATGTGTTTGTGTTCACCGTGCTGTGGCGGGACTTTTAATTATTGGCCCCAAATTTTTTAAAATGTTTTTATTTGGTCCTGCAAGTGAGAGTTCGTTTATTCGTCTTTTTTATTGATTGCTACGTTTATGTAAATTAATGAAAGGTTTCAACGGAGATGTTCAAATATATATTTTTAATGAATACCTCACAAGAGTCCCAACTTTCCGGAGCCAGTGGGACTATGTCACCCGCAATTGTGGTATTTTGTGAGACTGAAGGAATTTGGGATGGGAAGGAGATGAGGAATTCAATTATTTATTATTTTTTTAAATATTACAAAATTACAATTTTAGAGTGTTTTTTAAATGTATATAATGAGTACAGAGCATTTAGACAAGTGGGAGAAAAATAATTGATATATATTTTTTTAAATATATAAACATGATGAATTAATAGTATTTAGTAACTAAGCAAGCAGCAACAAGGCTTGCTGTTTGAAAATATGTAGATATCCAAAACGATTCGATTCAACAGCAAGAGTGCCCTCCCCACTGGCATGACCATTGGCAAGTTAGTCCTGCAGGCCGGGAGATAAAACAATCTATGTTGTCGATGACGGCGATAACCATCGGGAACATAAAAATTAATGCTGCATGATAGCCATGTTTTCGAAACATCCACGAATCCATTTGAAGAAATGCGTAACGACGTTACATATCCCTTCTAAACTCTAGATGGTGTGTTCCGAACTAAGCAATATAATACAAGAGAGAGCGCTGTAGAGAGAGCTGTAGTCAGTTTATACGAGGTTTGCCGGACTCGGCTAGACCTGGGCGTGGCGAGGACAAGGGCTAGGATATTTATACATCTATTCATAGCACATGTCGAGATAATGTTTTTGTTTATTCGGATAACCACTTTTCACAGTATTGTTTAAAAAATATAAAACATGTAACCTAATAAACCGTTGAGTTATCTCAATTTGTTTCGCGTATCATAACGTGTGGGCGGAGTCAACGGAGACGCGGGACACGAAGAACATTCTAACAATACTTTAAAGCGGTGTGATAATTCGGGAAAATTTCTTGTCTCTTTCTTATGACGTAAAAACCCGGAAAAAGTGATTTATCGCAAATCTGTTTAGGTTGGGTAAAAAGAATTAGCTCTCTCTCCATATATTGTTACTTCAAGGTTCCGAACATACTCGTACCTAAGAGGAGGTCACTAGATTAGAGCCACTGGTAGTAACCATACTACCCCAAATAGGGAAGTTTCAGAAATGTCTTCTAAACCCTCTCCAACATGAGGGGGTACTTCTCTTCGTTTGGACTCCAAATTACTGATCCGCTCTCAACCTGCTTCTTACCAATGAGTTAAATAATATTGTGAGAATCTGGATTTTTTAAAAAAGGAAGAGGAAGGGTGGGAGGTATCTGGTCAACAAACACGGCTACATCCTTTTAAGCAACGTTTCGATTCTGGATGGTGGTCCATCACCATGACGATACTAAGAGTTTTATAAATAAATAAATATTCAAGTTGTATGTAGGTATTTCGATACTTATTTCTCCTTGGTCCCGTACATATTAAAGCATGCCCATTAAGCTCGCTCGGATGTTCGCTACGCCTCTGGTCAGAGTAAACATTAATCATGCATGGCATGCCTCAAAATGCAGATTCCCTTTGGGGCCTATGATCCGGGGAATCGTTTTGAAGGAGGAGTTTTTAGAAACATTAATTAGTCAGATCATCAATTTCATCTCCTACACAATTCAGGCAGTCAAAACACTGGAAAATATTAGTTATTTTTTATAAGTGCTAATTTATTTTTCGACCTTACTTCTGCGGTGAATTCTATGATGGTTAGTAATACATTTACACAAAGAACTATGGTTAATAAGAGAAGGTTGTTGATTCTCTTATACCATCTCCCTAATCGAAACGTTTTGCTTGAAATGGCATTAGCCGGTTTTACATGTCAGATCTGAATACCTAGATACTTGTCAACATTATCCTTCCTCAATTTTTTTAAGCCTTACGACACAGCCCGAATTGGCATGCCATAGTCTGCCTACTGAAAACCATATTCTCATTGTCATAAAATATTTATTGTTCTTTTGTTCCTTGTTGTATTAACACTGTTTGCATTTTTAGAATCGTTTACTTATAATAATTGAACATTGATGTTTTTAAGTAACTAACTAACCATCACGCCGTTTCTCCGCAGGGGTAGGCAGAGAGGACGGACCATATAACTCTGTCGTGGCATACACTCCTTGCTTCATTCACAATCATACATCGTCTCATACATACTCAATTCAAGTATTTGATTTACTTGATTGTGCCATGTCTTTCTCGGGCGTCCTCGACTTTATAATACATTAATGTTGTTAAGTATCAACATATTAACTGTCCTCGATCTAATATTCCTTTTCTTTGATTTAACAAATATGCTAAAATGAATTCATACATTTCATCTGGATTTTTATACCCTTAACTTCCGGTAAATTGTTTTCTTTAATCTGTTGATGTACACATGCACTGTTACCATATACCTATATCTGAACCCTTTTCTCTCGTGATTTATGATAACGATCATGGTTTTAGATAGTTTTAATTTGTATACATATTATATATTATTTTCTCTTTGTTAGTTAGTTTTATCAGCATAATTAATTTAGTATGAAGCGGAATTGAGGTGAAATATAACAAAACTCCGCTATATAAGTTCACTTTTATTATTATTATTGTCGCACTGGCTCCGGGCAGGTGCGTAATCACAAAAAAATAGTAATTAACTCTTTATAGTACCAAATAAAACTCTGTTTTTTTTATGTCACTTAGTACTGAAAAAAAATATTTCTGATAAAATTATCCGATTTTCAACATTCTTTCAACGTTATTTTCTTCACCAACCTTCGAGTAACACAATAATTTTTTGAAAACGAAAATTATAAATAAAAGGAATGAGAAAGAAAATTTTGCTTGACACAAATGTTTTCCACACAAACTTCATGGAAGTACTCCCTTTTTACACTGTAGGCAAATCAAATTGAATCTTTACTGCGCTTCCATCCTTATTGCTGCATACCACACATCGCCGTAAATTACGCCCTGGTAATTTTTCTAAACCAAAATTCACCCTCGATGTCGATGTATTTCAGGAAAATTTTTAACACGGAACCACATAATTTTATTAAAAATAATTTGAATATAATAAAATGTGAATCGATGAAAAAATCACGAGCGTCACACACACAATTGTCACTACCGTGAGTCAAACATACATTAAGTGTGGAGCGCTGTTGCGTCGTTGGCACTTTTGACTTTGAGAACGTGGTAGCCCAATGGCGCTTTTTATTAATTTATTTTATCGGACAGGTTAGTAGCTGAGTGTACAAACGCGTCGGATTCCTACCGTCGTGGGTTCAATTCCTCTGCCAGCTAAGTCCTCCATCATTGCACAAGCGCCATCTTCCGCTTATTATGATGGTAGTAGGAGTTTTCAAGTATTGTCAGGTCATTCGTAACCCGGGAATGTTTGTCTTTCTTAAAATTTAAAAAAAAAATCTGAATGTGAAAAATTTCAGTACAAAGGACTTATTTATCTTTCACTAGATCATTTAGTCAGCATGATTCACCATTGCTAATGCGAATAATATCATCACGCAAGGTCGGAAGTTTATCCAAATAAACTAAAGGGAACCGCCGAATTAACGAAAAAACCCTTTCAATCCCACACCCAAAGTGAGTCGAGCGACCGTTGACCCCCTAAGACGGTTTAATGCGCCTTTTCACCATTTTATTTAGTTGCATTGGGTTTTATGGCGTAATTAATTTGCCTTGCATACGTCACTGTTCGGTGTTCGGCCTCTGAATGAGTGTTGTTGTATTTGAAAATGTTTGAATTTCAAAAACATTAAATTTTGTTGAACTTCAGACCATGAACCGTAGTTCTTAGACCCCTTCCCTCGCTGAGCTTGTAGTACAGTGATGCGCAACCTTTTTAACACTGGGTAAACTATTTTAATTGTTCACGGGCCTCAAAACTTCAATTTCAAGCAACGTTTCAATTCTGAATGGTGTTCTTTCACAAGGGTGATACCTCAGAGCAATAATACACAAGAGAGAGCGCTGCTGTAGTCAGTTGTTATGAGGTTTGCCAGACTTTGCTAGACCTGGGCGTGGCTAGGGCTAGGTTATTTATTCACCCATTCATAGCATATGTCGACATAATGTTTTTGTTTATTCGTATAACCAATTTTTTCACAGTATTGTTATAAACAAAAATATAGCATGTGACCTAATAAACCGTTCAGTTATGTTCATTTATTTCGCGTGTCAAAACGTGTGGGCGGAGTCAACGGAGACGCGGAACACGAAGAACATTCTAACAATACTTTAAAGCGGTGTGGTAGTTTAGGAGATTTTGCTGTCTCTTTCTTTCTTATGGTGTATGACGCGAAAACCCGGAGAAAGTGATTTATCCCAAATTTGTATAGGTTGGGTAAAAAGAATTAGCTCTCTCTCCATATTATATTGTCACTTCAAGGGCGATACGCAAAGTGTCTTCCACTCTGGAACGTGTCGCAAATATAGCATGTATTATTTTATGTTAATTAAATGTGTTATGACACATATGCGCACGCCGGGTTTGAACCCGCGACCTCTGGATTCGTAGTCGAGCGTCTTACCACTCGATAACAGAGGCCGCCATTTGACTTAATTCTGATGAATCTGTAGCAAAAAAATAAAGTGTTTTCCGAGGATGCGCTCGGGATGTAATTTTATATTTTAGATTAATAAAAACTGGTACTTTCCATTCACATTCTTACCGTTAAACGATTTACAATAATTTTAAACGTTTTTCTTCAATAACATTAGCGGTAAGGACCATATTTTATTTTTCCATGCGACGAGTTAGTTCCTTTCTGAGAAATTCCTCTGAAAACATTGAGGTTATAGTAATACGTTTATCAGAATTAATTGAATGCACCTCGGGCAGAAAACTCTTCTAGGTCTGCTACAGAAAATTCAAATCTATGCCCCTTCTCTCCGCCGTGCGACCAGTGTTATTTTTTCGTTCCGCATTTCGAGTTACGTTGTTTTGGTTTCAGTCGCCGTCCGACAGTGGGCCGATAAACAAGCACAGGATTGAAAATACAGGATTTTTATTTATTTCTAGGCAAAGCCGTCACCTGCAATGGTGTGAAATATATTATTCAATAAGAATGTGATTTTTTAAAAATACCTCTGTATGGCTCTCACCATGTTTTTCAATATTTCTTAAATAGGTATTAAATCGGTACGCATAAGGCCCGCAGGCCGTAGGTTGTGCATCTCTGCCATAATATGTACCTTTATTTACAGATATAGGCATTCACAAAGGAATTAAGCCTTATTTGAATATATTTGTATATTTTGCAACAATAATTGTATACCTACTATAATACGGTAGGTTGGTACCAGTGGCGTGCACAGAGTTTTTGATCAGGGTAGGCCGTAGGAGAAACAGCGGATTAATTGGTAATTGAGATATGTACCAACAGGTTTCACTGATTGTTATTGCATTTGTTTTGTAAAAGCACTGCCTATACACTTACAAAGATATTACCACACACGAGTCACTTGAACGCGCAACAGCTTACAGCATACATATTTTGTGTAGTCTAGTGAACGTGGAATAATCTACTCTGACGTTGGCGGCATTTGGGCATATTTAGTTACTGCTTTTGACACGTTATAGTAGGACGGTCGGTGAAGCGCTCGCGGCGAAGCGAATAGCTAAACTTTGCACGTATTTTAAAAGTTCTGGATTTATGTTTTGCAATAATTATGTATTACTTAATCCAATATAATTCATATTATTATGCAAGTACAGCAGGGTGGCAGTGCTTATGTGCCTTTATGGGGTGCACGCCTCTGGTTGCAACCTTCATATTTACGTATTATCCAAAATCGTGTTAAAGTTTGGTTAGGTTAGGTTCAATGGTTGAGGTTTTATGAATACTCAACACATTTTTTTCACAGATCTTTTTTTGTCCAACACATCTCCTTACGATTAATGTCTACGAAAATGTTTTTTTTTAATGTTTCTTTCTAAAATGAAACTCCTCGCGGTGATTGTTTAAACGGACGTGAGTAATTAATTTATTATTACAACTTTTACAGGATACCGGTTCACGAGTTGCGATGATTCTACAAAGTCTCTGCATTAAGGATACTGGGTTAAATGTGCATCATTAAAACATGTCCATGCTTGCAAGGAATCACCCATATGGTAGCCGTTAATTCGTTCACATTTCGGTACATTTGGCTAACGACTTCCTCTGTGCTGAAACGGGGCTCTAAAACGAACTTTTATACGAAAGGATGATTCGTTAAAAAAAAATTCATACATCTCAATACGGCTACATATTTTATAGTAAATATCGCACAAGAGTCCCAACTGCTCCCAACCGTCTAGAGCCAGTGAGCCAGTGGCATGTCGTGAGGTTGAAGGTAGTGGTGAAGGGAAAGAGATGGGAAAGAGGAAGGTTGGGAAGTACCTGGCTATTCAGATCTGGTCACCAAACACGGCTAAAGCCATTGCAAGGAACGTTTCAATTCTGAATAGTGGTCTATTACCAGAGCTATACTTGGAGATATAAAATAATATATACATAGTATGTTTGCGGCACGTTCCAGAGTGGTAGATACTATTAGTATCGCCCTAGTGAATGACCATCATTCAGAATTAAAACGTTGCTTGAAATGGCCTCCCTCTTATTCATCTTTCATCCCTCCTCACTAACTTCAACCTCACAACATACCTCAATTGGGGATGTCATAATCTCATTGGCTCTAGGCGGTTGGGAGCAGTTGGGACTCTTGTGCGGTATTCACTATAAAAAAATAAAAATATATTTCTAGTTTATTTATGCTAGTTAAAATCAGTGCCTCGTTCTCCCATAATCTGTTCTATAAAAGCACCGGAGTGAAGGCAATCAACCGACAAAATAATATGAAAGCAGGCAATATTTCAGCTTCATAATAATGTCATAAAACATTTGTCATGCATGCTCACCGAGCTTACGAAAAGTACCCGAGTAACAAGCTTTTTATAAAGCTCGCTTATGTTAGTGTCAACACTGAACTTACGCTAGGGGCTTATTTAACTGTAAACTTAACCGTCCAAGACCACGTGAGTAAACTTAACGTTGTTTAATGTGGTAGTTTCTGTTTAAATTATAAATATTAACAAGGCAGTGAAATAAAGTGGAAGGTGTACAGTTTCTCGTTCCTAGGATGAACCAAGTATGTGTGCAGAATGAGTTAATGACGAATGTGTAAGTAAGTCCAAAGTCATGGTGTTTGAAAGAGAGAGTTCGAGAAGAGCCTGCAATATAGTTGTGAATGATGAATACTTGTAGCAAGTGGATGAGTTTGTGTATTAAGGCAGTATGTTTACGAAATATGGAATGGCTGATGAGGATGTTGAAAGCAGGGTGAATGGAGGAAAATCCATTAATGGAAGACTGAACGCAAATGAAAAACTCTCTCCTATCGTCCTGGTGAAATTCCACCATTCAGAATCGCAACGTTATTGGGTGAAATGGTTTTTGCCGTGTTTGGTGACCAGATCTGAATACCCAGATACTCTCCTACCTTCCTCTTGCCCATCTCCTTCCCCACCTCACCCCACTACCTTCAACGTCACAGCATACCCGATTTGGGATGCCATACTCTCCCACTACCTCCAGACGGTTGGAAGCAGTTAAGACTCTTGAGCGGTATTTACTTTAAAATATATATATACAGTCGAACTTGGTTATAACGAGCGCGAAGGGAAACGAAAATCATGCTTAACTCACAACGAAATAATTAAATTTATGATTACACTAATAATAATAATAAACTCTACGCACAGTACTGGATAGAAATGTTTCTTAGAGCGACAACTATCGGGGATTATAAACCCTCCTTAACGTGATTTGCGGAAAGTCCGCCGCCGTGTCGGACGGGTGGCTTTCTTTGTCTTGTTTATGACATTATTCGACTGTTTTGAGAATTGGGTTTTTTTCTCATACCCGAGCGCATTGAGTTGACAATATTATTTGGACGTTATATCAGTGAAGCGACCTCGTTATAACCCCACACGATTGTATGAAAATAAGCCCGAACCAACATATCCTTAAGTAATTGCTCCTTATGGCCGGGACCTCGCCATTACCGTGATCGTTATAACCAAGTTGGACTGTATATATATATATATATATGCCAATCAGAACAAAAAGAATAATATTTTTTTGGATTTTAATTATTAAAAAAACAGCATGGCACTGTAATCCCTACTGCAGACTCTGATTTCGTAGTATTGGTTCCTTCCTTGGAGGTAGTGGAAGGAAAGGTTCATTCGCTTTGTCTGAAGGTAATTGGTAATACGTTGCTCAATCATTCTACAAATACCCTTCTCTAAATTACACCATTTTGCTGTGCATGAAGTATTTGTCGATTGTCATCATTGTTTGTTCTATCAGCAACAAACTGAGTATGCAATAAAGACGATTCATAATAAATAAAAACAATTCTGAAAGCGCAGAACGCAAGAACCAAAATTTTGTGCAAATCTCACTTTTTGTTTCATGTTCGTTCTGTAAGTCAATATACATATCTTGCTGAACAAAAGTGTATTTAAAAGCTCACAAAATTTGAAAATAAACGCTTTAAACGATTTCAATTCACTTTCATTAAGAAGTCACAGCATAATGAATGGAGTTTACCCGCTAATTACCGCTATCTATGCAATGACGTTACAAACTTATAGACACGTTGTAGACCTATAAAAGTGCCAAATAAAAGATACGATAATTGCCGTACTTTCGATTTGGCAGATTTAGTATTAAACTGATACGAGTCGCTAGAGGTCGTTTACTATATTTAAATAAATTGCATAAATAAGTGCCAAAATGCCCTCAAAGTGTTTCCATTACACTGTAAATACCCAAACTTTACAAAATTACGATAAATAACTTTCTCCTGATTTTTACGTCGTAAACCGTGAGAGAGAAAGAGATATGACAAGTTCTCACATAATATAGCACCACTTTTCTGTATGTAAGCGCGTTTTTCGCCTCCCTCGTCTGCGGAGACTCCGCCCACTACGTTTTATTATGCGACCTAACAGAAATTGACATGTGCTATGAATGGATGTATAAATTCCCTAGCTCTAACCGCGCCCGAGTCAGGAAAAACCTGACTACACAAGCGCTCCCTCCTGGTATGTTCCTCTGAGGAAATAACATTTCATTTGTAGGTACACGCAAATTACTTATTATTTTAAATAAATCTATTATTTACACTGTTTCTCGTAGGTTTTAAGCGCCATTAAAGAGAGTGAGATGGTTAACCTAGCAACATATTAACACATAAGTACATGAAGGACAACCTACTGGCAGTATGTCGTCTTATAGGGTGTCACATATTCTTTAAATGTCTCTCCTTGTCATACATGACCATCGTTTGAATTTTCTGGGAACGTACGTGTGTTTGTTGCCACATTTCGTGTAAATATTCTAAGACATTAACGTGTCTATATGTTTGTAATGTCATTAGTCATACCTTAGTTATTTGCCATTTATGTATTGTAGGTGTTACAAATGTGGATATCTGGTAAGAACGCAAGTCTGATGCAAGCGTAATGAATAGGATCAAGAAAGGGACGCTTAGATGGTTTGGGCATGTAGAGCGAAGGCACGAAGAAAGGAGTGAGAAAAGAATACAAGGAGGCACGATCAAGTGAATCAAATAATTTAATCTGACTCTTCCATACGTGAAGAGTCAGATTAAGAGACGAGTATGTATGAGACGATGTATGAATGTAAACGAAGCAAGGAGTGTGTGCCAATAGAGTTGTATGGCGGTCTGTCCTCTCTGCCTACCCCTGTGGAGAAACGGCGTGATGGTTAACAAATCTTCTAATACCAAAATAAACTAAAGTTCATCTTCCAAAAGTTGTCGTTTAATCCATTTGCGTTTATGCAGTCGTTGTTGGCATATTGCACATAAAGCAGAAATATCATTGCACATATCCCCGATGTACGGATCAAAGTCGTGAAGCAATACTGTTTGTAATTATAGGTTAAATATATTTACATAATGAAGGTCTGCTATCGTTCAGCGTACAAGATTAGTTCTGCTTCAGTTTGCATTAGTCAACTTGGCCATTTTTTTTTAGATGTTCGTGACCATTGACCCCAAGTGGCACCCGACGGTGAACGAGGGCATGAATTACATGGCTGTAGCCTTGGAGTAACAATGTATGGAGAGAGAGCTAATTATTTTTACCCAACCTATACAAACTTATAGACATTACAAATATATAGACGTTACAAATATATAGACACGTTATAGCCATAGAATATGAACACAAAATGTGGCAAGTAACAAACACACTTACGTTACCTGTAAATTCATCATTCAAATATCGCTCTCGTATCATCATGTATGACAAAGATAGACATTCACAGAATATGTGTGTACAAACGAAACAGATGTAGGATCAGAATGCTCTGGTAATAGTGAGACAGCGCTTCGCTTACTCGCTTACGCGAAGACGTCATTATGTTGGTCAACAATGGAGATAGTTGTGATGTCTAAAATAATAAGTAATTTGCTCGTACTTCGAGATGAAATGTTATTCCTTTGCTTTTAGTAGTCTTTGCAGTGTAATTGAAACACTTTCTCGTCACACACGCGGGCATTTTGGCACTTGTTTTTGTAATTTGATTAGATATAGTGTACGACCTCAAGCGACGCGTGACAGTTTGGAACTAAATCGGCCTATACACCGAGCACACCAAATACCGTGGTTTTTGCTTGCCACTTTGAGAGCGCTACAACGTGTATTTATATTTGTAACGTCATTGTTGACGAAGCTTTAAGCTCTTGAAGTCGTAACGCAACGCCGAGCAGACGACAAGGAAATACGAATGCACCGAAGCTGAGTTATGTCAAACTTGTGCCAAACCAAGCGAAACGTAAACATTGAGACATTAGCTTCGAGTCGGATACAGAGAAGGCTTGGAGAGAATTGCTTCTTGACCCATTAAGGCCGTATGCACACGGATATACTCAAATAAACTGAACTGGTTTGTGATTGAAATAACTAGACGGTTACTAACTCGTTAGTGACGCAGCTCCGCACGCGTGGGCTACACACAAGTGATCCAAATCGGTAGTTTTCTATGTGGTGTGCAAAGTTGTGAAGTTATATAAAACGGGATATTTTTCTACGTCTCCCACCAATTTTGTATTTAATTGTTAATTTTCGTGAATAAGAATAAAATTATTAGATAATTAAACCAACTAACTAACTATCACGCCGTTTCCCCGCAGGGGTAGGCAGACGGACCGCCAAATAACTCTGTCTCGGCACACACTCCTTGCTTAATTCACATTCATACATCGTCTCATACATACTCTTCTGTTATTCTGACTCTTTATATAACCCGATTCAAGTATTTGATTTACTTGATCGTGCTATGTCTTTCTCGGACGTCCCCGATAAAATATATGACGCGAAAGAGAATGGAAGAAGAAGTCGGGGACGCCTGAGGAAGGCATGGCACGATTAAGTTAGTTGATGTATGGCAGTGAGAAGTGGCACAAGAAAGACGAAAGTAGACTGAATACGGTAGAAATGAGATCCCGGAGACGTATGTGCAGTAAAACCATGTATGACCGTCGAAAATGTGGATATCCGGAAATAATGAAAGGCTAAGCTTAATAAACATGATTAAGAAAGTTGGGGCATGTAGATCGAATGAACGAAAAAAGGAGTGTGAAAGAATGTATACAAATTAAAACTATCTAAAATCATGATCGTCATCATAAATTATGAGAGAATAAGGTTCAGATATGGGTATAACAGAGCATATAAACATCAAGAGATTTAAAAAAAAAACAATTTACTAGAAGCTAAAGGTATAAAAATCCAGATGAAACGTATGAAGTCATATTAATATATTTGTTTAATCAAAGAAAAGGAAATTAGATTGAGGACAGTTAACATGTTGGTACTTAAAAACATTCATATTCAAGTATTATAAGTTATATAAATAAACGATTCTACGACAAGTAACGAAACAACAATAAATTCATATTTTATGACAATGAGTATATGGTTTTCAGTAGACGGTAAGGGCATTTCGTTGTAAGGATATAAGTAAGGAGAAAACCGAAACAAAGCAAATTAAAGACGTTTTTAAAGAAATAAAATTTTAATGAGTTACGTTTTGTATTTAGGATTTTTAAATAATTTGGTTTTTAAGATCCGTTTGAACTCTTCTAGGTTCTGTTTGTGTGTTGGCAAGTTTTGGGGGAAGCTTATTCCAGATACACCAAAAGCACTGGTTAGTAATTTGCGTCCGTGATCAGTTTCTTTTGAGTATCTCCGTGTGCAGAGGGTCTAAAGCCCGCGCGGCCCATGGCTCGAGCACTCGCCCGGCGACCAGCACTGGACCGTTAAAGCAAATGGAGCTTGATACCAAACAAATTAACAAGTCTAGATTTCATTTCAAGTTGCCGACACGCTGGTGATTATCATTGCATGCAGGGTGCTTGGTAGACCATACGAACAACTTCTAATAATGCCTCGTAGTTATATCAATCTATTGTAGAACTAAAACTAACTAACCACTACGCTACTTCTCCACGGGGGTAGGAAGAGAGAATGCACCGCTATATATATACACGAGTCTGTCTCATACAACGTCTCATACACAATATTCTGTTATTCTGACTCTTGACATGGCCCGACTCAAGTATTTGATTAATTTGATCGTGCCATGTCTTTCTTGGGCGTCCGCGACTTCCTCTTCCATTCATTTTCGCATCATATATTCTTTTTACACTTCTTTCTACAGTTCAGATCTTATTTTCTTTCCCTGTACAGACCTTATTTTCTATTATTAGATATTGTCTTCGACTTCTTCAACCAATCACTTTCGCGTAATATATTCTTCTTACACGCCTCTCTTATTTCATCCGCTCTACATGTCCAAACCATCTATGCGTCCCTTTCTTGATCCTATTCATTACGCATATATCAGCCGTGCATTCTTTCCGGATATCCACATTTTTTACATGGCCAGACATGGTCTTACCTCACATATTACCGGCTTATTTATCGGAATTGTATATTCCTAAAGATTTCGATTCGCGAAGGTCAACCCTTAGATCGGCAATGTCATCGGCTATCGGAAGGTTGAAGGAACCAAAGCGCACACCAATTATTAGTTCGGAAAGCGTGCTGCAGGAGTGTCAGGTCCTAAAGCCGGGAATAGACTACCACATGATCTGAAAATGATAAAAGACTCGACAGAGTTCAGAGCTAATCTCAAAACTCATCTTTTCAGAAAATCATTTTCATAAATAACAAATCGCCTTAATTTTAAAAGCTAGGCTAGCTTGTTACCATCTAAACTCACTAGTATATTAATATTTTTTCATGCAATGATGTACAAATCCTAGATCTACTGGCAAACACAAAGTCCGAAACTTTTTCACAGCCCACGACATATGTAAATAAATAATATGTAAATATCAACGAGGTTATTTTAGCTATATCCTTAGGTATATCGATTGTTCATGGTGAGGTTACCCATTTTTTAAAGTTTTGTGAAGCGCTCTTGAGGAGATATTTCACAAAAATAGCGCTATATAAATTAGCCAAGTATTATTTTGCGGCTCTTATTTCTACAGCATTGTCTATTTATCCTTTTACTATTAGTTGACTCACCTTCTCTGTTGCAACTTATCCAGTTTAACATTCCTTACCGTAGACTCAGAAACAATTAATTGCTGTTGCTCAATCACCACAATACTAATTATGGGTATAATTCTTCAATGTCCAGAATGTCAAGACTTGTTAACTCAAGCCATGGTCTTGAAATTTCAGTCTAAATAATTTTTGTCATTCTTTCCAACTCTACCAAAACTTTGACTAGACCATGGCTTGAATGTTCTCTCTTATGTTTGTTTTGTCTTATTTTTGTCATCGCTTCATTTATTATTATGCATGTGCCATTCCTTCTCTGTTGCTCTTTTTTCCATTTCGTGTTTTATACGAGTATGTCTTTTTTGTAATTGGACTTTAGTCCGTTAATTTATAAATAAATAAATTAGTTACTCCTTTTCCTGCAAGTTCCTTACCTCACTGCTACACATCAGGTTTGGTATAAGCAATCCACTGTAAAAAAAATATATTACGTATGTACCTACAGGTTTTCTTAGAATGACGAAAATTATTTATAATATTTGGATTTCAATGCTTTGATTGGATCATTTTGGTCACAGAAAGCTTGAAAACACTATATACGCCGAAGGTATTGAAAATGCCTCGTTCAATCCTGTTTTTTAAACTGTTCCTTTTACCTCTTTGTCTTTTTTGATTCATCTACCAATCACCCTGTAAAGACAGAATGTGCAATGGTATGATATGTCCAAACAAGACGTCTTTCATATTAATAATTGGAATATGGCGATATTGTTTACTGGTAATGTGTTCGTAATTACTCCAGTAAACACGGCTACTGTTTATCAACTTACGCTGCTTATAAATAAACGACTGGAAGTTGTTAAAACTTGAAAATGATATGCAAAATAAACAGCTTTAAAAGCCAATTTCGTGTAAAAATACACTTTATTCATAATTATCCTACTAGAAGTTGTCATGATTTTAGACTTCCCAAAACGAAACTTGTATGTTATCAAAACAGCGTGTTTTATAAAGGTCAAAAACTTTTTAATAGTCTTCCAAATGCCTTAAAAGAAGCCTCAAGTCTTGGCACTTTTCGTAGGATTTGTGCTGAATATGTTAAAAAAACCTATGATTCTTAAGATTACTAAGATTTCAATTTATATATGCTGTATAGGAACCTTATGTGCTTTGTTCTATTATTGTGAAATGTATGAATGTTTTTCTTACTAGATGTGTGAAAAAAATATTTGCATACATCTAAATAAAAATACAAAAACAAAACTTTTATAATTTTTTTTTAATAATTTAATTGCAACAAATTTGATATCGTTTTTATTATCAAACTGGCTTTGAACTTCGAAACAGCTATCACTAAAAATAAAAAAGTAGCAGGTTCTTTGGGCCTTAGCACGAAACATCGATTTAGATTTTATCGACAATGTCAGTAATTTACATCGAATAAATTGAACATGTTTAGTTGACGTGAATTTTCGTTTGTTCGTTGGCGATCTGCAGTCGGATTTGGGAACGATTCCATATTACCGACACTGTCGATAAAATCCATATTGATATTTCGTGCTAGGGCCCCACATAAATACAACTATTCTAACTATTTCTATTTTGGAGAAAGACACAGTTTTGCACCCAGAGGACATGATATTGGCAACATTATAGTTGGTATTTATGTAATTTTTATGGCTTGATTTTAGGACATGAGAGCATATTTCATAATGGGCTTTTTAAATTTGTAGAACAGTACAGGGATTTGATATAAATATATTTCAAATGCAAGAAACTCACCTATTTCTGTATTATTCGTTCAAAATTATCAAAAGAAAACATTTCCTATTACAGAAACATTTATCGTGTTTTAATTTTAATTTACATTATACAAATACTGTGTTCAAGGAGATACATATTTTTCTATAAAAATTATGAGAATAAGATTTAAAAAATTCAATCAAACACCTCGAAATACAACAGGTATGTCATCGAAAAACACACAGTAAATCCAAGTCGATAAAATATCGTTAACACACAATACACTCAACAGATGGCGTAAGATTTAGTCGCGACACAAACCCGCGAATGAAAACGTTTCCGCGGGAAAATCGGTTTCCTGTACCGTTGAGGGGGAGGGGTGGGTTTCCCGGAAGAAGGCTTTCTATAGGAACAGTACGGATGGATAATATTATTCTGAAAATAGATTTTCTTCAAAGGAAATTTATTTCGCATATTTCTTGTTAGCGAGATTCACGAGTCTATTTAGTGATATAAATAGGCTAAGTTGAATTGTATAATCGATAACTTGTTGCTATGGGGTAAGCCTCCTATACAGAGAAAATATATTTTCAAATTAATTCTATCAAGTTTTATCGCCACATAAAATCTCCGATAAAGTCTGCGATGTTAAAATATACATTTACAAAGAATATGCTTAACTTTAAGCGTCCTTGAGGTGATTTTCATTCGCGAAAATGGCGCTATAAAAATCGGCAAAATATTATTATTATTAACGTTTAAGTTTATGTACAGACACTGGTAATTGATGCAATAAATTAATTAAAAGAAGAGTCATTTGTCGTCGACGAATATTGTACAAAACATTCCCGATAACATAACTATTCCACCAAATTGCTGTATATAAAAAAAAGTTTACTGGAAATACAAAATAACTAATCGGAAGTTGACATGTTTCATTACTTCCATTCACTGACTTCAAATTTATTGTTTTTTTTTGGTTTTGCTCTTGTAGAAAAAATGATGTCATTTTTTCATAAATAAATAAATGGGCATTCGAGGCCATTTTTTTTATTTTTAAATTTTAATTTAATTTAATTTTTTAAATTTTTTTTTTTACTATTGTACAACAGATATAAACCCAATAACAGTACAATGGAACAACAAGTAAACAATTTCAAATTATAAAATTTTTCAATTAATAAGTTTTTTGAACTTTTGTAAATTATCTGAAAATATATCAATATATATAGATGATGTATTTAACAGAATTATACCTCTTGTCATGCTATGCTGAGCCTAGTCTCTAAGCTTTGATAATGTGTCTCCTCGAGTAGTTCCATGTGATGCATGAACATAGGGTATGTTCCGTGCGAACGCATGTACACATACCTGAGGATTTTTTTTTTAATCTGTTCCAACATATTTATGTATTTGGTTTGATGTGGAGCCCAGACAGTGCTAGCGTACTCCAACTTGCTTCTGATCACTCCATTGAAGAGGGCTGTCATCGCATTTGTGTTATTAAACTCTTTGCACCTTCTGATTACAAAACCAAGAAGTTTATAACAATTTGAAGTAAGCTGCACTATATGACTCGAAAACGTTAGCCTGGGATCAAAAACCACCCCGAGATCTTTGATGGTAAATACGCGGGTTAAAATTTCACTTTTCATAATATATTTGAAAAAAAAAGGATTTTTAGATTTTTTACAATAACTCAACACAGGAGGCCTTGAGGAAAACAATTTCCCTCAGGGCCTATGTCATCTTTGGGGATGCTGTGTGGAGGGTTTTTTTGAGGAAAGGAAGGAGTGAACTTGGGTCTTGAAGAGGCCCATGTTGAAGGAGGGAGGAAATACAGAGGCTGGCAAATCGTTCCATAGCCGAGCTGTTGAACATAAGAACGAGTCGTAAAAGCGACCCGTTCTCATGTATTGAATGTCAACCGTGTACAAATGTTGGGCGCGCGTTTGGCGAGTTTCCCGACTATGCACCGGTGCCGAAGGGATCAATGACGCAAGTTCCTCGGAGCATCTTCCATTGAAATACCTGTAGAACAAGGAGAGCATTCCCACCTGACGTCTGTGCTCCAAAGTTTGCAATCCGTTTGTTAAGATAGGAGAATCTATCAAACGGGCCGCCCGTTTCTGCACAGAGTCAAGGGTTTTTTCAGGTATTTAGGGGCTTTAGATCGGCTATATGTCATAATGACGCATTTTTTTATATTAAAATTTAAATTATTGTTTCTCGACCAGTTCGAAAATGCATCTAGGTCGGCTAATTTATATTATTATAAAACATCTGTCACTAAAAATAAAAAAAAACTAAAGCTAGCGGGTGTTAATAAAAATAATATTACATTCGATAAAAATTAAAATGTAGTTGTACAAATTGAATACAAAAACTATAAATAAGTCATTTTTTAAATACGTACACTTACAAGTGTTTCTGACAGGGCCATACTGCAAATATTGCCAGTACACAGAATATGCTTCATATAAAATTATTAAAAATTGGTAAAATACTAAATACTCGCACCAATACATCGATGGCATAACTAGATTCTCAAAACCAAGCTTTCTCCCCTTTTTATTCTGATCCACTATTTGTTTATCCACTAAACCCTTGTAAACCCCACTGTGGTTATAATATCTGTCTCGACGCAGGAATTCCCTAGCGAGACAGACATGGTGCAATCCCTTAAATTTTGTATTTACCAAGATAAATATAATGATAGAAAATAGAACCCCTACTCTAAATATGTAACTTAACCTGTAATGTAATCTGATACAGCTATCAAAAACTAAAGATCTGACAGTTAAATGTCACTCAATTGTTTTTGTAAAACGTATTATACGTAATAACTTGTCTGGATTTGAAAAGATTCTTTTTTAATTGGATAAGTTTCATCCGCAGTTCAAATTTTACTTTACGTACTAAGTTACTTACAAAGGAAATTATTTACACTTAATTTATTGCCAATTTAAAGGTTGGTATGATAATAATAATTTTATGAAATCCTTGGAATGTCAAGCAATATTATTAGAATCAATTTATCGTGAATACTAAATTCATTTCTCTTCTGTTTACTAAGGTCTGTATTTTTATTGTTTATTAGCTCTCTTAAGGTTATCATCATTTTATGTATATTGTAATAAAATAACTACCATATGGTCAATAATCTTGAGGATATCATTTAAGTGCATTCCGTTCTGTCATAAAACATAACAATTTAATAATTATTATTTCTCTTCAAATTCATTAAAATAAAGTTTCTTGATAAAATTTCACTGTAGGATGAATGGAGAACATTTGGATAATTTGTATAACGCCGTTTTTGTGAAAAATCACCTCAAGGGCGCCTCAAGAACTCTCCACTCGTCCCAGGAACTGTTTAAAACTTGGAGTAAGAATATATATATAGAGAGAGAGCTAAATATTTTTACCCAACCTATACAAATTCGCGATAAATCACTTTCTCCGGGTTTTTACGTCGAATATCACGAGACAGAAAGAGACAAGAAAAGTCGTCACATAATATTGCAGCACTTCTTTTATTATCTACAAACTTTCTATGGGTAGTTAGAAAAATGTCTAAGGTTTCCAGTGAATACAGTTTTTTGACTGTCCTCCTTTAAATTATATGAGAAACTTACTAAAATGTCATGAAAATGTGCACTTTGAAAACCACCAAATGCAAAAAAAAATAAAGTGTACGTTTCATATAGAATTTAAAATATTACTGCCTAAGAATTGTTGAAAATTTCGTATAGAATTAAGAGGTAAGTAATTTGTCGTTTTGTTTGTACTTAACTGTTGTGATTGGGTTTTCCAAGATATTATTGATTTCCTGCCAACATGGCTCGTGACTCTTAAACCTTTTTTCACCAATTAATTTTCACTTACCACTTCTCACCGTCCACTTTTGTCAGAACGCTTTCCCGGGTCCGGGTCTAGCTACACTACCGTTCATAAAAAGTGACCCAATTCGTCTCCACTTCGCACTACTTTGCCCCACTGACGACAGCGCTAATAAAGCCACAGACGAATACGTGGTGGTAAGTGCGGGTTACGGGGCAATTTTCATTTGTTGAACATTAATTTTTATTAAGAATTTGGGTTGCCTCGTGAATATGCGTATAGGATTTAAATTGTCCGGCCATTAAACGAAGCGGTGCGCCGTCTTCTTCATTGGCGAAAGCGTAATATTAGGAGTATTAACGTCACATGTCACTCGCAAGTGCTGAGTTGAAGAACAAGTTGCTGCTCAGAGCAATAATATACCAGGAGGGATACCTTGTGTAGTCAGGATTGCTGATTTTTTCCTGACTCGGGCGTGGCAACGGCTAGGGTATTTATACATCCATTCATAGCACATCTTGACATTATGTTTTGTTTAATTGTATAAATACTTTTTCACAGTATTGTTATCAACAAAAATATAGAATATAACCGTAAAAACCGTTGAGTTATGTCCTGTTATTTCGCATAAAAAAACGTAGTGGGCGGAGTCGCCGGAAACGCGGGAGACGGAGAACATGCTTACATATCTAAAAGCGGTGCAATGTTAGGTGAGAACTTATCATCTCTTTCTCTCTAACGGTTTACGGCGTAAAAACCCGGAGAAAGTAATTTATCGTAAATTTGTATAGGTTGAGTAAAAATATTTAGCTATATATTCTTGCTCTGAGGTTTTACCCTTGGAATAAGAATGTATATTATTGGTCTGAGGTTCTACCCTCAGAGTGTCAATTATATATTTACCTTAGAGTAACAATATAAAGAGACCTAACTTTGCGAAATTTTGTCCGCACTTTTTGACCAAGCAATGACCAAAGGGTGTGGCCTAAACTCAGAGTAAAATCACTAACAGGGTTGTCACAAATTAAGTAAATTAGGTATTTTGTTGTGAGTAGGTAGTTGTAAGTCATTAAAAAGAATGAATGTTGTATATTTTTTTGTTTATTCAAATATACATTAATCAATAAGATTATTAAAATCTTATTTATAGATAAAAATATAAACGAATTAAATTATTAGTACAGAACATTTATAATACATATTATAAAATGAACTTCAGTTCCATCAACAAAATAGTTTACAAACAAAAAGTAAAATAAAAAAAAAATGTACGGTGATAACAGATGTTAAATCATTTTCTTAACCTTGGAGTAAGAATATATGGAGAGATCAATTTTTTTTTTACCTATATAAATTTGCGATAAATCACTTTCTCTGCGTTTTTACGTCGTACACCATGAGAGAGAAAGAGACACAAAAAATTTCACAAAACATGACACCGCTTTTAAGTATTGTAGGAATGTTTTCCGTCCCGCGTTATTTTGTAAGGAAATTTCGAATGCAGATAATAATAACAGTGAACTTATATAGCACAGTTTTGTGATATTTCACGTCAAGTGCGCTTCATACTTAATTAATTAAGCTAATAATTCTAACTAACAAGGAGAAAATAATATATAATATGTATACAAAATTAAAACTATCTAGATGCATATCGTTATCATAAATCATCAGAGAACAGGTTCAGAAATGGGTACAATAGTGCATGTGCACATCAATAGATTTAAAAAAAAACAATTAACTAGAAGCTAAGGGTATAAAAATCCAGATGAAACGTATGAATTCATATTAACATATTTGTTAAATCAAAGAAAAAGAAATTAGATTTTTTCTCGTCTTTTTTTCATCCTTTGGAAATCTAAAAATAATTAAATAAATAATAATATTCCAATTTTGGCATAGCCCTGAATCTGGGGACGTAACCGAAATTATAAATATAACTAAGAGATAAACACTATTCTGTCTTTATCTGTTTGCCAACAATTTAGCGTTAGTATCATGAGAAAGAAAGAGACCGGGATACTTTCAGAAGCCGTACAATATGGGGATTCCCCTTGTAATGGTTTCTTATGTGACAGCTAGTAAATATCTCTAAGTTAAAAATATTACGAATCCACTAAAACTCATTTCAAACGGAAGTTTATTATATTGGAACGAATAGTCCAAAGATTAATTACATATTGGTGTAAGTTACTAGTTGTTTTGTAGGTTAGAATGTTAAATATTTGAGATCTAACTAAAAAAGACGATTTTTATGGTACATACGTGTGAAAACTGTTTGTTTTTGGTCCTTTTGTACTTCGATTGAAGCAACCAAGTATAGCACATATGGCCATGATGTTTTGCTAGATATCGGACAAAAAATAACTCAAGTTTTTAACTATTTACGCACTTTTGACAGTCCGTTCGCCTGACACTCCAAACGTGAATGAAGTTCGTGCAGATCAAATATCGCGGACATGGTATTAAGCCCGCCCCAAATCGTGTATTGGTTTCAACAATTGTTTGTCTCTTTTTCTCATATGCGTATAGAACCGAGCATAAAGAGAGAGCTATATTTTGCGAGTTTGTCAACGATTTGTCACAAATTAGTACGGTCTCTTTATATTGTTACTCTGAGATATTTACCCACTTTTGACTGTCCGCTCGATTGACAGAAGCCATTAGTGTGAAGTTCGTCTACATACAAAGTGGCTACACGGCGTTTAGCCCGCCCGAAATCGTATGTTTTAAACAACAATTGTTTGTCTCTTTTTTGTTTATAGAACCGAGCATTAAGAGGGAGTTAAATTTTTCGAGTGTTTCAACGATTTGACTCAATATTAGGACGGTCTTTTGTAAATTGTTACTCTAAGGTTCTACTTGACTACTAGCTGACTGAAAGGCAACTTTTTTTTATAAATACTATTTCTTATTTGTTTGGTGACCAGATCTGAATAGCCAGGTACTTCCCAACCTTCCTCTTCCCGATCTCCTTCCCCTCCCCACTCCCTTCAGCCTCACAAAATACCCAATTTGGGGATGCCATAGTCTCACTGGCTCTAGACGGTTGGGAGCAGTTGAGACTCTTGTGCGGTATTCATGTAAAAAAAAGAAGTAGAACAAAGTATAAAATAAAATAACAGAACAATGAGAAAACAAGAGAATATTATAATATTGCTGAATTAATTTTATCTGAATTTAGCCATTAGTATGGTGGGCCGTTAAGCTTCAAACAGACAGGTAATACGAGTGTAAGCTTTTCGTATTTGGAACTGATGTTAATTGAAATATCAAGTTTTAAATGTAACCTCTTCAAATCCCCACCCACCTTATAAAGTACCCACCTGTGACGAAATCTAGCAGACATTATTCTATATTTGAAATGGGTGGATTAAAGCAACTAATATATTTTTTTGGCAAGTCAAATTACATCCCGTGATTTTTCACGGGTAACAGCTAGTTAACAATAAAATAATTAACGTCTGAGGTTAATGTTCTGACTTGTTTGATAGACGTTGAAAATAATCATCAAGCAAACAAAATTTAATCATTTTTACGATCCGTTGCTGATGGTCACAAAGTGCTTTAAAGGTTAATTTTACTCTAACAGGATATTCAATGAACTTTTTAAAACATTAAAAAAAACGAAGGTTAATACCTTTATCACTCAACATATTGGATATCATCATATTAATTTCACAGATGTAAGACGTTTTAATCCAAACCTCCTAAGACAGGTTAATTTATCATAATGACAAAATTTAAATTAAACACGATTTTAAATATTTTATAATATTGATCAAGGCTGACCGGTTTGTAAATAAAATTTTATATATTAAAATGTTAATCAAAATAAAAAATATTAATGTCTAATGTTTTTCGCCAGCACTTATCACTGATTTAAAAATTAGTATTTGAGACTCAGAGCAAGAAAACATAGGGAGAGCGAGCTAAATATTTTTACCCAACCTATACACATTTACGATAAATCACTATCTTCGAGTTTTTACGTCGTAAACCGTGAGAGAGAAAGAGACTAGACAAGTTCTCACATAATATAGCACCACCATTCGGTATGTAAGCATATTCTCCGTCTCCCGCGTCTCCGGCGACTTCGTCCACTACGTTTTGATATGCGACATAACTAGACTTTTTCAGGTTATATCCTATATTTTTGTTTATAACAATACTGTGAAAAAGTGGTTAAAAAAAATAAAAAACATTATGTCGACGTGTCCCTAGTCCTAGTCACTCCCAGGTCTAGCCGAGTCAGGCAAAAATCATTAATACTGACTACAGAAGCGCTCCCTCCTGTATATTATTGTTCTGAGATTTGAAACAGTCGAATACAGAAACGCAACACAGAATCGGTGATTTGTGAATAAAGCAATGTACTGCATGACACAGATAACTTTGCGGGCGGCCAAAGGAAGAATTGGCGAACGAAATGCCTGCCTCTTACGTAAGGTTACGTACCTACGTCAAGATTTTCAGAAATATTTTTTTATTGATTCCTAAGTAACTTAGTTCTTTGTTTCGTTAACTTTTTTGAGAACCCTAAGGCGTGGTGCGTACAAAAATGTATGACCGTGTTAATTTGTAGATATCCAACCATCACGCCGTTCCCCCGCAGGGGTAGGTAGATGGATCGCCATACAACTCTGTCTTCGTTA
This sequence comes from Drusus annulatus, assembly GCA_022651775.1. Taxonomy (NCBI): domain Eukaryota; kingdom Metazoa; phylum Arthropoda; class Insecta; order Trichoptera; family Limnephilidae; genus Drusus; species Drusus annulatus. The sequence continues at coordinate 782,187 of JAGWCC010000208.1, read as the reverse complement.
TTCACATTCATACATCATCTTGCATACATGCTCTTCTCTTATTCTGACTCTTTTTCGGTTTTTAGAATCACTTGATCGTGCCATGTCTTTTTTTTTTTTTTGTGAATACCGAACAAGAGTCCCTACTGCTCACGGCCGTCTAGAGCCAGTGAGACTATGGAATCCCCAATTGGGGTATGTTGTGAGGCTCAATGTAGTGAGGAGGGGAAGGAGATGGGAGAAGAGGAAGGTTGGGAAGTACTTGGCTATTCAGATCTGGTCACCGAACACGGCTAAATGCATTTTAAGCAACGTTTCGATTCTGAATAATAGTCTTTCAACAGGGCGATCCTTAGAGTCTCTACCACTCTGGAACGTGCCACTAATATACTTTATACGAGTTAAATGTTGACAATGACACATATTCATTAAATAAAAGTTATGTGCGCACGCCGAGTATGAACACGCGACCTTTGGATTCGTAGTCGAGCGTCTTACCACTCGACCATGGGCGAAGTCAAGGCATGTCTTCCTCGGGCGTCCTCGACTTCTTCTACTATTCACTTTCGTGTCACATGTTCTCCTTGGACTTTCTTCGTCCATCCGCTCAACATGTGTCATTGTTAGTACCTACTTGTTGTGATTGGGATAATTTATTAACACCACTTCAGAGTCTCGAAAGAGCTATAAATACTCCCAAAACTCGGAAACTTTACTATTTTTGTCTGTCAAGAACATGTTCATGGTCAGGTTTAGAAAAAGGCGGAATGAAGAGTGTGCTATCGTCCGTCACTCATCTAAAAAGCTCTTTCCTTGAGAATCACCATGATAATATATCATAGGCGTGCCACACAAATGGTTTCGGTTTTCTCCTTACTTGCATCCTAACAACTAAATGTCCTTACTGTCTACTGATAACCAAATACTCATAGTCATAAAATATTTATTGTTCTTTTGTTACTTGTTATATGTACACTGTTTGCATCTTTAGAATCGTTTACTGATAAAACTTGAATATCAATGTTTTTAAGTACCAACATGTTAACTGTTCTCAATCTCATTTCCTTTTCTTTGATTTAAAAATGAGTTCATACGTTTCATCTGGCTTTTATACCCTTAACTTCTAGTAAATTGTTTTTTTTTTTTTAATATGCTAATGTACACATGCACTGTTATACCCATATCTGAACCTTTTTATTCCGGCCTTTCTTGCTGAGTTTCTGCATCAAAATACGAAATAACTAACTCGCACTGTTTCTCTGCAGGGGTGACAGAGAGGACGGACCGCCATGCAACTTTGTCTTGGCACACACCCCTTGCTTCGTTCACATTCATACATCGTCTCATACATACTGTTCTGTTATTCTGACTCTTCGCGTGACCTGTTGAAGTATTTGATTAATTTAATCGTGCCATGTCTTCCTCGGGCGTCCCCGACTTCCTCTTCCATTCACTTTCGCATCGTATATTCTTTTCACACTCCTTTCTTCGTTCATTCGCTCTACATGCCCAAACCATCAAAGGCGTTCCTTCTTGATCCTATTCATTACGCTATACATACAAAATGATATTAAAAAATAAGTTTGGGTCATTAGTCCGTTATAACAGAGGTTTAAAACCTTAATTATACTTTGGTTACAATAACAACATCTACCTACCTTACTATTAAGTCAAAATATGGGGGTACACCACTGCCATATTAATATATTTTAACTTAAGCCGTATAAGCGTGTAGCATGTTGTAGTCAGAACTAAGTTTGAAGTCCGCCGACAAAAAAGCTTCTGTTAAAAAAAGCTCTGAAGCCTGTCAAGCCCGTCAAGGCGCCTTTAATTTTACACGTTTTTTAAATTTTTTGTCGTTCTAAATTTAATATTACTTAAACAGTTTTCCGGTTGCGTCAGGTCAGCAGTGTGGGATAATTATCTTGAACTTTTAACCGTCTGTCATTTGATTACATAGTTAATTTATTAATAGTCTATCATTTGAATAGTAGTTTTTTCGAAATTATTTTACTCCTCTCATAATGCGAACAAAAGTTTTGCGAAGTGCACAATGCTACAAGGTCGGTTGATAGTGGGAAACCAAGTAATGTCAATGACACACAATGTATGAATAATATCTGCAGTATGTATCTTTATTATATACAAGATAGTCATATTCCTTTTACGGAGTTATATATATTGTTGGATCCAAAGCCGAGATAAAACACTGAAGGTGTTTCCAGCTTCATATGGAATTGCAAAATGGTGGACTGTAAACAGTGTAAACGATAAACGTAAAAAATGGGAAACCATTCACTCACCGATGAAGTTGAACATGATTGTATTAACGAAACTAATCACAAAACCACCGCATTTAATTAAATCTTCTAATTTACGAAACATCACATTTATTTTATATTTTTAGAAGATCAAATAAAAAACCAACTAACCAGCGAAATGAACGAGCAACCACGGTTTTTCACACAAAAACTCCTCTGTTCCATATTCAATTGTTTCGAATGATCGCCGTTTTGTTCAAAACGGTGATTTGGTGAAAATGGTTGGGCAGGTAGGGATTCGGATAATAAACATGAAGGTATCTATTATCACTTTGAAATGCAATATATATTGATACAAACGTGATTTCGTGAATGAAGCCAATGAATTTCTTTGCAATAAAATATTGACTCTTATATTTATTTGTTTACGGCTTTTATGTAACATATCAAAATATTCTCTATAAAAAATTTCAATATACTCGTAGTTGGTAGAAAACAAGGTAGGTATGAACTTATAACTAATATGGAAATATACAAGGAAGATAAGAAGCAATACAATAATAATAACACTACACGACATTGAATCCATTCGCGTCCTTCCGTCTAAGGTCCTCCCCCCCCCACCCGCCAATATTCACTCGCAATTTCGAAGTTTAAAATATCTTCCTTCAAACGTACAACGCTGGAAGAAGTAGGAGAATTTATTTCACTTTCGCCAAATAAGTAGTGTAGTTTCTAATTTTGAAACTGTTAATTCTTGGTGGAACTCCATTTTAATGCTTTAATAATAACTTCCACTATTTTTAAATTAATAATAATAAATGGATAACTTTTATAGCGCCGTTTTTGTAGGAAAATCACCTCAAGGGCGCTTTCATTAGGATGCCCATTATAAGGTGAAACCGATCCGATCTTAGTAAAAAATAGTATTATTAGATCATTAAGTAGTGTTGTCTTGATCTTATACAAATGTTCCATTGTTTTAGCTCCGTTCCTGGTTCACGTTTTTAATAAATCTCTCAGCACGGGTGACTTTCCAGAACCACTTAGGTCAGTTGTAATCACCGTAATATTTAAAAAATCACAAATAAGCGCTGATAATTTTGGAAATTATCAACCAGTTGAAATTTGCCTAAAAAAAATAAAAAAATAGGGGTTGCCCAAATAACCAGTCACTTGAATTAAAACAATTGAAAGGTTCATCAAGGCTCAGCACCCAATAATGGCGAAAAACGTCACTTTGCAGCAATACAAGCAATACCATACCTGACTTTTCAGTAAATTCTGCATGGGCAGTTAGGAAAATGTCATCAACATTTTAAGCTGTAATCTTTTAAATTTTATGAAAAACAAACTAAAATGTCAGTAAATGTATGGTGCAGTTACAAAGTTCCAGTATGCATTTCATATAGAATTTAAAAGAGTAGAGTAAAATAATTGTATTCACTGGAAACCTTCACATTTTCCCAAGCGCACACGTAAAATTTACAAATAAATCTTTTGTAGTATGGCTTGTATTAGAAAGCCAAAACATGTGTATTTTGGGTGCTGACCCTTAAGGACCATTCCACTAAAAGGACCTGAGAAGTTATCAGAGCCAAAAGACTGCGTACCAAATTATTATTTATTTCCATAGAAATAAACACTCCAATCTCGTGTGTAATATTTTTTCACTTTGCCCACGGGTAATCGTTAGACAAAAAAATGATCGTTCAGTTGTATTTTATATAATAACTATCAAACTAGGGTGGGCCGCCTTCATGCGTTGTCAGAACCAAAAAGCGACTTTACAATTCAAATGGTATGTCAAAGGAAATTTAAACAGTTAATCATAGCAGTAGCTCACACTCACGAGCAAGAATATATGGAGAGATAGCTAAATATTTTACCCAATCTATACAAATTTACGATAAATCACTTTCTCCGGGTTTTTACGTCGTAAACCGTGAGAGAGAAAGAGACGAGACAAGTTGTCACATAATATCGCACCACTTTTAGGTATGTAAGCATGTTTTCCGTCTTCCGCGTCTCCGGTGACTCACGTTTTAATATGCGACATAACTCAACGGTTTTTGAGGTTATATCCTATTTTTTTGTTGATAATAATACTGTGAAAGAGTGGTTCTACAATTTATTTCGACATGTGCTATGAATGGATATGTAAATACCCTAGCCCTAGTCTTAGCCACGCCCAGGTCAAGCCGAGTCAGGCAAAAATCATCAATACTGACTACAGAAGCCCTCCCTCCTGTACATTATTGCTCTGATAGCTCACATTTGTACATTTAGTAACTTTAAATTTTACCTACAAGGAAGTTAATAATAATAATATTTGGATAATTTGTATAGCGCCGGTTTTGTGAAAAATCACCTCAAGGGCGCTGTAAATCATTTTACTTATGTAAATTAATCACATAATTGAGCATTTATCTATATAAATTATTACTAGTTTACTACACACGTCAAAGTTTTACGTATGAGCGAAAATTACCAATATTGTTTTTGCAGACATTTGCACGGCAATCCAACGCATCATGTACATAAGACGGCTTAGCGTATTAATACTAAAATCAGATGACAGTACTTTCCTAGAGGTTACCCGTAGGGCTCCGTCATAGTAAGTAAGTTGCGTATGAATTTGTATTTTTTTTCAAAAGGAAATAAACACTTCACTCCAGTAAAACGTATCAGTTTACTTTTAAATTTACCTATGCACAGCTAAAATAAGCGCTTTTGTTCAGTTGTGGTTATTAATGGTTATCGTGTTTAATTTCCAGAACTCGTATTATTTTTTTTATAATCAGTAAACCTACGCGGTCATGCGGTGTGTGCACTATGCAGTGCCAAATATAAATTTATATAATATTATACCTAAATAAAAGTAAAATACGCGAATGAAATATAGGTGCAAATTAAAATACAGTATATTTGGTTCAAAATAAATATTAACATTGGAATTAACTTTAAAGCATTAAAGCTTATTTACATTTATTATAGATTCATAATTAAATAAAACAAATTTATAACTTTATTCCAATTTTTCACAAAAAAGTGGAATAAAGTTACAAATTTGTTTTATTTAATCATTAAAATGGAATTGCACCATGAATTAACAGTTACAAAATTAGAAATAATATTATAGATTCGTTATAATAATAATAGTTAATATTTACACCTTTTTTCGTAAACGATGCTTTTTATTTATTTACTAGTTGCATTGAAAAAAATACGGAATGTAACTTGACTTGCCAAGAAAAAATATCAGCTTCATTTCAAATATAGAATAATGTCTGCCAAAATACACTGTAGGTAGGTAGTTTATTGAGGTAGGTAGGGATTTGAAACGATTATTTTTTAAATTTAAAATTTTTATGTAATATATAACACATCCCAATTCAATTTTTAAAAGTTCATACTTTTATTTATGTTCTCACAAAGAAAATTATGTTGTTTATTTTCAATTTATTATGATTTAACCTCTGAAATGCCGGATTCCCGCAAGGTACAATTTTCGTTGTACCTTGTTGACAGTAATTTCGTAATAACGCACTTGTGTTTTTCAAATGTGTGTTTTTGTCAATTGCGCTATCTTCTCAAATAATGTGTTTATGTATTGTTTAAAAATGTATGATAGTGGTAAAAGTGGTTTTTCTGGAATAGCTACTTATATACGGAGAATCGGTTTTTTCTCTCTCATGGCACTCAAAAAAGTTTGGTTAAGAAATGTGAAGAAGAAGAACGACTTGTACCGAATCGAACAAAATGCAAAACATCTCTATGAATTGATTATTTTATTGACAAGTGATTACGGTTCATTAAAATATGTGAACAACAGGTTTTATAGGATAAAACTCCTAAAAATAAAATGATGAATGCCCGGTGACGATTGGCACCTCTGGCACACTAGATGTTAACTTAAAACTTGCTATTCTCATTTCAAGGAAATATATCTAACCATTATATACCTATCCTTGACTGGCTTGAATAAATAGTTACAAATAACCCATTTTCAAATCTCTTAAAGCATATTTTTTATTCTACTTTTTAACTCTTTCACCGCGGCGAGCGACTTTAGTCATTTCTACAAATCGTTCGCACCACGCGGCGGCTGACTAAAGTCATTTACAAGTTTCGACTTCGTGTTCCGAGCACATGTATGCCGTTTTCGGGCGAAATTTGTTTTAAAAATAAAAATATTCATTTGTGGATTGACATCTCTGAAAATCTTCATTGTTTATCTTATAAAATAATAAAACCGAGAGCCCTGGGACAACCTTCAGTCGGAGTTTTGAATCTCGCGCGCGCGTTTGATGGGAATTCTATAGAGCGTCCATATAGATGGCCTTGTCTCACACAATAATTGCGTTATCTTAATTTGGGTTTATCTCAAGTGAATGTTTATTGATATTTTGGTGTTGGAGGATGATTTTAGGATAGTTCGTAATTCATATAATGATTTTGTTTTCTTAAAAGGGTCGTTTTAAAAATAACATTCGACCAAAAAATGCGTAAACAAAAAATGTGCCGCGTAAGGACGACTGTTTAGGTATATTTATTTAGCGGTTAAAAGGTTTTAAACATACGAAAGACGAAAAATCTGCCCGAGCTTAGATCAACAAGTTTTATAGGATAAAAAGTCCTGAAAAAATGATGATGAATGGCCGGTGACTATCGGCACCTCCCGCATACTAGGGGTTAAATTATATACAAAAAAAATATTTGTAATGTTTTGCTACTGGGATTATTATTTCCTGTGCTGGCGAACACATTTTACCTTATATATTTATGATACAATTTACATTATACCAGAAAGAAAGGATACAACGAAGCTCTGTCTGCTATCAACACTAGAAAGCGTCACAAAACATTCGGTCATAATATTATCCCCGCCCAGTGTCAGTTGATGTCTCGAGCGAGGTGTACCCACGCGGCTTGAAGCGGTGATAACTAGTTGTCCCATCACTATTGAACTGTCAACAGTGTCGCGTTCGGTTCCGCGTAAAAGTCGAAACACGAAATTAAAAATATCACCGGTTATTTTTCAAAGAGATGATTTGTAAAACTTCGTTCTTTTTTTCAAATGTTTATCGCTACTAAGTGAATTAGCATCGTTCTTTTTTCGAATTTTAATAGAATAAAAACAGTTTGTTCTTGATTGGATTGCATTAAATTTATATTATATCGAGTTCGGTTTGATTTATCTATACGATCAACTTCTACAAATTAAACACAAACACCATAAATATATGTGACATCTTCGTTTGGTTCTTCGGTGAGTTTTTTTGTGAAAGTTTTTCATGTGAGTCAGTTTATATTTTAAATATTATGATTTCAACTGTGAAATTTAGTTGATAAATTAACTACACACATGTGGTATTATAATCAATCTACAAAATATATATATGACTGTTCATTCATAAAAGATAAACAATAAATATTGAAGCGAAATAAAAAAAAAAGATCGTAGGCTGATATTTAGGTCATGTGTGTTAAACAAATGAAGTATCGTTATAATTACATTGTTAATAATAATATTTAAAATAATTATAATGTATTATTAATTTAATTAATCCCTTAGGGTCTTACTCTTTCGAAACCTATATTTCATCTTTTTTTTCAATAAACCTGAAACTGTAAACAAATTACCATAAATATGACTGGATTAGTCGAGGTTTTACATATTAAAAAATTATTTGTGAACAAGAGTCCCAAGTGGACGTAGTTATGTAGAAAGCGTCCAATTCACAAGTTGCCAAAATCGAGTTCCACATGTTTTCCTATAGATAAATACGTGATTTATATCTGCTGAAAACATCCAAGCTCCAAACGCAATAGATTTTTGGTAATATTTTTTTTTACTAACGCACATTGCAGATATTTGACTTAAATCGAGGTTTAAAAACATTATAAAATGTAGGATAACATAAGAAATAGATTTTTCATAAACAAATTGAAATGACCTATTAATAATAATGTTCATAAAAAAAAAAAAAAAAAACACTGATATTCACTTTACAAATGCCGATTACGCATATTAATGCTTTTTTATCGTCATATTTTAAAACGCCTTTTTCTCAGTTTCATCTTTTTGGGGTTGGACGCTGTCTTCATAACTACGTCCAATAATTGCTCCCAACTCTCCAGTGTCAGTGGAACTATGGCATCCCCAATAAGGGTCGTTGTGAGGTTGAAGGGAGTAGGAGGAGGAGGAGATAGGGAAGATGAAGGTTAGGTTTTATAATGTCGCTTACATTTACATTTTCATATAATATTGCTCGAAGCCTATTTAGAGGATATTGTGAGGCTGAAAGAAAAGGTAAAGAGGAAGATTGACAAATACCTGGGTATTCAGATCTGATCACTAAACACGTATTTTACCATTTTAATCTACGTTTCAATTCTGACCAGAGCGATACTAAGAGTATCTAATGAACAAAATTGATTTGTACGGTAAACTGTGTCGAATGAAGTAATTAAAAGAATAGTGGTAAAATAGTCACTCCGTAGAACTCTGAATAATTCTTTTGGGTGGTGTAATATTCTTTGTCTTTTCAATTTCATTTTTTATTGAAGTAATTCACTAACATAATTTAAATATTTATTAAATAAAAGAATACTTTGTTTTAAAACCACAGAATTTATTGTGATAAAGGCCAACCGGTTTCGCTTGGATCAAGCTTCGTCAGGGCACATATAATAACTATATTATATTTTAAATAAAAAATGTTTTAGTTTTAAGCCACTTTATTTATACACATATAACATTCGACCGGTTTCGGTTAAACTTAACCTTCTTCAGGAAAGTATATATATAAACTAACATTAAAATATAGAGTTGTTATACAGGAGACAAAGAAATTAGTGAAAGAGACAATAATAATAATCAGTATAAGCAGGACAGAGCATCAGAGAGGGGGAAACATACTTAAAAGTCTTTTAATATTATGGGATTACTTTTCTAGTCTCTTTCTTTCTCATGGTATAAGACGTAAAAACGGTTCACACCTGCCCTTTTGTTTTGTAGCGACGAAAGCTGCACGTGGCTATTTTCCAGGTGGTTCTAAACTTCCACAGAAATACGCTAAAAATACGTGGAGGTAAATATTTTACATTTTGCTTTAAAAACACGGTGCCACTGACCAAATGCTCTAAATGCAACTTTCTTATAAATATAAAAAAAATATAATAAACATTGTATCGATGTTGCAGAGCAGTAAGAACGGAATAATTGGTAATTGCACGTGCACACAATATAACTTCGTTTCGTAATATTAATAACTCCATAGTCGAGTGGTAAGATGTTCGGCTACGAATCCAAAGGTCGCGGGTTCAAACCCACCACTCTGGAAAGTGCCGCAAATATACTATTTATTTTAATTTTATATGAATTAAATGTGTTATGACACATATTTATCCAAAGGTCGGGGGTTCAAACCCGGCGTGCGCCAATAACTTTTATTTAATTAATATGTGTAATAACACATTTAATTCATATAAAGATAATACAAAGTTTATTTGCGGCACGTTCTAGAGTGGTAGATAAGTATCGCCCTGGTGAAAGACCACCATTCAGAATCGAAACGTTGCTTGAAATGGCTTTAGCCGTGTTTGGTGACCAGATCTGAATATACAGGTACTTCCCAACCTTCCTCTTCCCAATGTCCTACCCCTCCCCACTACCTTCAGCCTCACAACATACCCTATTTGAGGATGCCATAGTCTCACTGGCTCTAGACGGTTGGGAGCAGTTGAGACTCTTGTGCGGTATTCATATAACAAAAAAAATACACATATATATATATATTAATTAAATACAAGTTATTGGCGCACGCCAGGTTTGAACCCGCGACCTTTGGATTCGTAGTCGATCGTCTTACCACTCGACCATGGAGGCCGTCAGTCAACCCTTTTCACCATAAAATCTCTCTTTCGTAGATTCAAAACACGCAATCGTAAAAGACTTGTATCCTTTGTAGCATTCATATTTATAGTCATTCAAATTAAACGCACATTCCAGAATAAGTACAAATGTTGAATTTGCTGCACTCATTAAAATGAATTGGGCGCGCTTTTGTTTCGTCCGCACCGCGTTGCATTTGTTTTGTTTTTCCTTTTTACAATTTCTTTGTTTATTTTCTTTCGCATTCTACATTTGTTTTGTCTTTTTGACGCTCCGTTTTTCCGATTAATAATATTGCTGTGTGCGGTTGCTTTTTGTCGGTAGAAATTGCATTTTTTGCGCAAGTGGTGACTCCCCGATGTGCGATGTCTCAAAGAAAAATCTCGTTTATTTCGGGAGACTTACTCAAATGCGTATGAACGCGCTTGAAATTGACACTGTCTGCGACATTTTTTATTGTGTAGGTGTTTTTGTAAAAGTCAGCATATCGAAATTTTGAAAGTATTTTCTCTTGCAGATCTATGAGATGGTATTTGCAGTTCGTTGACATGTCAGATACCTCAGCAACATCCTCAATAATAATTGCATTTGATTTTTTTAATACCGTCTTATAATACTCGAAGCAAGTGGATGAGCTTGTGTATTTAGGAAGATGCTTACGAGAGACGAAAAGGCTGAAAAGGATATTGAAAGATGGGTGAATGCAGACTACTTCATTAATGGAGGACTGAACGCTGTTGGCGCAAATAATAAATTGTCAACAGAAGCGAAACTAGCAGTTCACAATGTGTGCTTATACTAACCCTGATGGCAGTGAGGCATGAAACTGGCAGAGGAAGGATGAAATTAGACTGAATGCTTTGGAAATGAGATCCGTGCGAAGTATGTGCGGTAAAACCATGTAACCAACGTAATGAATACGATCAATAAAGGGACGCTTAGGTGGTTTGGGCATGTAGAGCGAATGAACGAAGAAAGGAGTGTATAAAGAATATATGATACGAAAGTTAATGGAAGAAGAAGTCGAGGAAACCGAAGGAAGACATGGCACGATCAAGTGAATTAAATACTTGAATCGGGCCACGTGAAGAGTCAGAATAACAGAAGAGTATGTATGAGACGATGTATGAATGTGAACGAAGCGCAGAGTGTGTACCAAGACAAAGTTGTATGGCGGTCCGTCCTCTATGGCCTACCCTTGCGGGAAAACGGCGTGATGCTTAGTTAGTTAGTCTAATACTATTTGGACTCCCGCGTTATTGCGTTTTCGCTGAAATCGGAAAATATCTAAATGCCTACCCTAAATAATATCAAAACAGTATTGCCGACCTCCGTGGTCGAGTGTAAGGTTGTGGGCTTAAATCGCAGCTTTTTTTCAAATTTAATTGATATGTGTCAGTTCACAATAACCAATGAATATAAAATAATGTACTCGTATTTGCATTTTTTTTGTATATTAATTATCGCCCTAGTGAATGACCATCATCCATAATCGAAACGTTGCTTGAAACAGCTTTAACCTTGTTTGGTGACTAGATATGAATAGCCAGGTACTTCTCAACCTTCCTCTTCCTCATCTCTTTCCCCTCCCCACTACCTTCAGCCTCACAATGCACCTCAATTGGAGATGCCAAAGCCCTACTGGCTCCAGAAGGCTAAGAGCAGTTAAGACTCTTGTGCGATAATTACCTTAAAATTTGTTTGCTGTAAACCATAAGTGTTTGAAGCAATTTGCAAGTGTGAGTCACGGGTTGATTGTTCTCGCTGCCGTCTCGGTAGGGTAGTTATTTAGAAGCCTGTGTAGTGAATACCGAAGCAAACAGAATCCGAAGAACGATCAAGGACTTGGCTATTTTTTGACCACTCGTTTTTTGAATGCCACCCACGTGACTCGTCGGTGGTAATTTAAAAAAGTTTGTCAAACCAAAATACATTTTACCACCGGCCGTGTCGAGATTCAAACGAACCATTGTGAATTCTCACGAACAACTTCCTGTAGAAATGGGTTTGTACAACCTTTGACGCGAGAGCCACTTTTTATAATTTGTGGTTCATTTGGTATTTAATATATCGCCGCTAAAAAGGCAAAAGGGCTTAAGCGACACTTTGGTCGAAAATGAGTTAAATATTCAGTTATGATCAGATTTTTTTTCTGTATCGAATGCTTTGACGCTCGTATGATTCTGAAGAATTTTGTGGCCTTTCAGCCTTCTAAAATATATCTACCATGGGAGAAGGGTTGTCCCAAGTGACACAAGTTTTGGACTTGTTTTAAATTTTTGTCGCTTTGGGTAATTCAGTGACAGCATATTGAGTTAATTTTTTTTTCAAAAATCCAACCAAGTACTTATGACTTTGAATGTTATTGTAAAAAAAACTTCAAAGTGCTCTGGTGTAAGCTTCCCAAAATAGCGCTTTTGCCTTTCCGGCGACGAATTATCTTAAACCTAGAGAATACTCATCATATTTTACAAACGTAAAAAAATTTTTTTTTACGAAGGTTTCAAGCGTGTACGTTATTTTGTAAAACAGTTTTAGATAAAGTGATATATTTTATAGTATTTATTAAAATCAAAAAAATATATTGACCTTAAGGCCACAGAGGTTAAGGCCATCGAGGTGATTTTTCACAAAAACGGCGTTTTACAAATTATCCAAATATTTTATTATTATCAATTTTTTGAGATCAACATTCGTAGGCTTAGAATCACAGGGGCCTATCTTATATGCGAAAAAGGCAGGGATTGACCCCTGTTCCTAAAAACAAAACCCCCGAATTAGCAGTGAAATGCATCATAAGAAAATTAACGATTTTTTTTGTCGTTACTGTTGAGACACTTGGCACATTTAGATTTTGTCATTTGGTGTTTTGTTATAGGAACAAACTACGCAAAATTACCTCCCTTAGGTTCAGGCTACCTTCGGGGCCCTAGCACGAAACATCGACACAGATTTTATCGACAGTGTCGGTAATTTGGGATCGTTCCCGAGGCTGACTGCAGATCGCCAACGAACAATCGATAGTTCACATCGACTAAATTAAGCAAGCTCAGGGTTATTTTTTGAGTTTTCGGTTATAAGTTATTTAATATTGTTAGGCATTTTCTAAAAATTAAGACTCTAATTTTGTATGCAGTTTTTTTAAGAAAGTTTTTTCGGTTCAATGGTTTTTATTTGAAATAAGTTACTAATCTTGTTGATTTATCATCAAATCGTGGGCGACGCAAGAACAAATCAAACCTACGTTTACTCGCTGTTGAAACACGTGTCTAGATCCAGAACAAGATACGTCGAATAGTTCTCAGTTGACAGTTTAGATTTATCTTTGAGTGCAGCAATTAAACCCAAAAGCCTAGTAAATGCTCTATTTTCTTTCTTATCTGGAATGTTTAGTGCTCCGAATAACTTCATTGTTTGGTTGTATCTCCTTATTTCCGCATTACTTCATTTGACAATTTCACTCAGCATCTCGTCGGTAATAAACATCTCGATACACGTGAATGAATCAGTTATCTCTTTGAATTGACATGTTGAATCTCGTAATCATTTGCTTTTCGGTAGATCAAACACGCTTATAATTTGAAAAAATCAATAATTTTTGTATGTGTACTGCTTACATGTCTCTCAGAATCTTTAAAAACCGAAATAGAGTAGGCATTTTGATCAATATCATGCTTCCATCAAAATTATTAACTTACTAACTGACCATCACGCCGTTTCCCCGCAGAGGTAGGCAGAGAGGACAGACCGCCATACAACTCTAAAATATTATTTATGTTCATCATTGCTCTGCCCTCATCTGGAATATGTTAGTGTCATTTGGTCCCCTTTCTATACCGTTCATATTCATCAAATTGGATCCGTACAACAGCGCTTCTTGCGCGGAATTGCATGGAGATTAGGGTGAGAAAGAGGCGATTATTCATATGATGAAATTAAATAATCATTGAAAACCTTTTTATTAGAAAATCGTAGGAAAGACTTTGATTTAATTTGCATTTTCAAAATTATTAATTGGATTATTGACAAACCTTCTCTGTTGCAACTCATTCAAGTCAACATTCCTTGCCGTAGACTCAGAAACAATGAATTGCTGTTCCTCAATCATCACTCTACTAATTATAGGTATCATTCTCTACTGTCCAGAATGTCGAGACTTGCTAACTCAAGCCATGGTCTTGAAATTTTTGGTAGCAGTCTAAATGATTTTTGTCATTCTTTACGACTCCACCAATACTTTGACTAGAACTTCGCTTGAATGTTCTTTCTTATGTTTATTTTGTCCTATTTTTATCATTGCTTCATTCAATAATATTATGTATGTGTTGTTCTTTCTCTGTTGCTCTTTTTTCCCATTTAGTGTTTTGTATTTTTTTGTAATTGGACTTTGGTCCGTTAGTTTGTAAATAAATAATAAGTCAAGTATAGTATTTTACTGTCTCGTCACTTGAGCTGGTGAATTTCATTCAAGTTAAACCCATTGACCCTGCTTCTGTCATAGTGCGAACAAAACAACAATGTAAAGTTAATTGCATAAAGTTAAAGAGGCAATTGTCTATTTTGGAGTCTCGGAAGCTTCACTTAGTAGCCTAATCCTTTCGATTAATTTATGAAAATAGGTAAATTACAGACCTTTTATCTGCACTGTTTGCAAATTGCGGATAACGGAGTCGTATCAAACCTTTTTAATAATTATAATAAATGGATAACTTTTACAGCGCCGTTTTTGTGGGAAAATCACCTCAAGGGCCCTTTACATATAATTTATCTAACCTATAACTTATCACTTATCACTTAAACTTATAACTAATAACTTACAGTTAAGATTTATCACTAATGGCTTACAACTAATATTTTCAACTAGTGACTTACAATTGAGAGGCTTAGAAGCAAAGGCAGCAATCTCCACAAACGGTCCTGTAGCATTGTCAACTTTTGAATGATAATTATAAATAAATAGAGAATTTCATGTACCAAAATATTTGTGTAAATTAAACTAGAAACAATTTGAAACAATAATCTCTAAAAGAAAAGTGTATAAAACGCTTTATCAACTTATCAAGAAATAATTTAGAATAAAAAAGATTGCTGCCTTTGCTTCTATACCCCTCATATTAGGACTTATAACTAGTAACTAACTACTGAGTATAACTTATAACTAGTGTCTTACATCTAAGATTTCATTATTATTACTTCATTACCTCTTCATTATTGCTCCACATTTTTATTACTGTTCAACAATTCTTTTCTTGTGTAACGACAGACTTTTTGTTATATCAATAACAACCTAAAATTACCTTTTTTATATAAACTTATTAATTATTTACATTTATCGTGGGCTGTGAAAAATTGACGAACTTTTTATATGGCATTAGATCGAGGATCGCGGATCATTTAATGAAAAGATATTATTAAACTGGCGAGTTTAGATGCGAACGGGTTAGCCTGGCTGTGCAAATTAGGGCAATCCTGTTATTTAATATATGAGTTTTGGGTTTAGCTCTGAACTCTATCGAGTCTTTTATTATTCTCAGATCGTGTGGTAGTCTATTCCAAGCTTTAGGACCTGACACTCCTGCAGCACGCTCTCCGAACTAGCGTCTGGTGTGCGTTTTGGTTCCTTCAACCTTCCGATAGCATTATCAATAATCAAACACAAATAATCTCGAATGGCAAAATTACCTGTGACGAATCACTACACCTACTTCCTTTTTGTAATCTGTTTTACAAATCGGTACTACACATCAGTATTACACATTTCATTGTATTTTCCACATTTCTACTGAAATTTGTTGTTTTTAAATTGTATTTTTCTTATCTTTCAGGTGTGGTGGCAACCTCATTAATGACGAATATCTGATAAAAATATTCGATAGCTGTTCACTTGCTCAATTTAAAGTGCTACATTGAATTAAAGCCAAATTAAAACGTCTCAAATAGTGGAGAAAATATTGTTACTGAACGAAGAAAACAGTAAATCAATAAAAGTAAAAGCTCGAACAACAAATAAAGGCGCAATTTATATGGAATGTTTTTATTCTGGAGCAAGATTGTTTTAACAGTGACTGTCCAAATCTTAATTTAGAAATACCAATTCGAGATTACATATGATCTCCCGTTTGTTTGGCCCGCTTGCTTTGAGCGAAATGCACTTTTATACAAATAATTACACTGTTTAATTCTGACAAATAGTTGCATAATTTCTTACGCAATGCTATGAGAAGACCAGCATAGCATTTTGAAAGAATCACACCCCTCCAAAAGGGGTCCGAAGTAAAATGGCTGTAAAGAGTGGGGAAGAATATATTTTAGTAGATATTTCAAACAATGCTAAAAAAGCTAACAGAAGCAAGAGAAAATACGAATACACAAGCGACACGCAGAAAGCAACCGACCCTTTGAGAGTGAAATTAAAAATCAACCAAGATGCAGACGACGCGATGGGATTAAAATCAAAAGGAGAAGTGGCGTCTAGGTTTGGTGTCTGCCGGGCCAGCGCAACAATCGATCGTGAAGCAGGTCTCGATGGGGATACGAAGGTGGATACAAAACTCAAAGGAGTGATGACAGCAGTGGATAGGAAACATTATTGTGACTTGGCACGTGATGTGGGAGCCAATCAGGTTCAGTGCGTTGACTCTCAGTGCGGTGGTGGTGTGTGTAGTGAAGTGACCAAGATCGAGCGGGGAACGGTCCCTGTGCCAAGGGCCGCTCCTCGCGGTGTCCTGGAGAGGTGCAGGAATGTTGTGGTGCTGATGTCTATGCTGGCGCTCCTGGCGTCCTTGCGAGGTGCTGGCTGTGCCAAAGTCGGAGGCCCCAAATATGTCGACGATAAAGTGGTGAGTTTTTAGCTTATTTAAAATAAATTGCGAGTCTCTTATGTGTTAATCGTTAGTGCCTTTAGAAATTGAACCAAAAACAATCAAATTCGGTTTTAATCGTTTTTCCATTATTTAGTTAATTTGCAAAAATTAGCAAAAAGTCAATTTGCATTTTAGAACATGTAATACAAAGTCGAATAAAATTAGTTGAACTCTAATTAACTAAACATCCTAAATGTTTCTTGGCAAATGCACCTTGCTTCATTCACGTTTATACACCGCCTCGTAGACTGTTGACGGCCTCCACCGTCGAGTGGTAAGACGCTCAACCACGAATCCAAAGGTCGCGGATTCAAACCCGGCGTGCGCCAATAACTTTTATTTAATTAATATGTGTCGTAACACATTTAATTCATATAAAAATAATAAAAAAAGTATATTTGCGGCACGTTCCAGAGTGGTAGATACTTTAAGTATCGCCCTGGTGAAAGACCACCATTCAGAATCGAAACGCTGCCTGAAATGGCTTTATCCGTGTTTGGTGACAAGATCTGAATAGCCAGGTACTTCCCAACCTTCCTCTTCCCGATCCCCTTCCCCTCCCCACTACCTTCAGCCTCACGACATACCCTATTTAAGAATGCCATAGTCTCACTGGCTCTAGACGGTTGGGAGCAGTTCACTCTTGTGCGGTATTCATATATATATATTTTTTTTATAACTGTTATTCTGACTCTTGACATGGCCTGACTCAAGATGATTTACTTGATGTCTTCTTCAGGCTTCCCCGACTTCTTCTACCATTCACTTTCGCGTCATATATTATTCTGACACTCCTCTCTCCGTTCATCCGCTCTACATGCCCAAACCATCTAAACGTCCCTTGTTTAATCCTATTCATTACGCTTACATCAGCCTTGCATTCTTTCCGGATATCCACAATTTTAACACGGTCATACACGGTGTTACCGCACATATACCTGAGGTGTCTCATCTCTACAGCATTCAGTCTACTTTCATCCTTCCTCTGCCAGTTCCATGTCTCACTGCCATATACCAGTGGATGCAGGTATAAGGACTCCGTTGTGGACTGCTAGCGTCGCTTCTTTGGACTTTATTTTATAGTCTGACTCACTTGTGATATATGTTTCACAAGTAAAAAGATAAATAAGTTATTTTATCAAATTAACTAGAATCGTAATGCCATTAATTACGATGAGTTTAATAAATTACTATCGACTGAATCTATTTAGTTAAAGAAAGTGATAAGAGGAGATACAAGGGTACAAAAGTTTTGACCGGAGCTGATTGTAATATATATGGAGAGAGAGCTAAAACTTTTTACCGAGAGCTTTTTACCCAACCTATACAAATTTACGATAAATCCCTTTTCCGGGTTTTTAAGTCGTAAACCGTGAGAGAGAAAGTGATAAGACAAATTCTCAAATTGGCAAAAATCATCAATACTGACTACAGCAGTGCTGTCTCCTGTATATTATTGCTTTGAGGTTGGAACGTTATGAGGCTGATAGAAATGGGAAGAGGCAGAAATAAGTAGATTAAAAAAAATTAAGCCATTTCATACACTGTTTCGATTCTGTATGAAATAAATTGTTATTTCCCCACATCAGGTCTTAACCCTGAGATCTTTGGGTTCAGAGCCGAGGAGTTTATCGCTCTGCAATAGAAGTCGTCATCTAGGTCAAGTTCAAATTACTAATTCATACAAGTAGAGTTGACATGATTTTAAAGTCTACTTAAATAAAATAAGGGCAACGTCATCGTGGGCTGATTGTTCATTCTCCAGATTTAACAAAAGTCACGGACAGATCTACATACATCGAAGATTCAGGTCTCTTATAATAAAAGTGACCTGGATCTTGGATGACATCTGCATCTAACCAATACGAGATTATACATATTTATGTGTACATGGTAACAAAAATAGTCGACACCGCTAACCAAGTCAACTACGATTATAGGCGCGCACTCCATACGGGCACATTTGCACTGCCTAAATATGAATAATATTGTATTGATAATATGAAATTATTACAAATAATACATCTACACTTTCAAAAATACGCGCGAAGTTTAGCTAAGCGCACCGTCGCGTCGCGAGCGCCCCACCAACCGTCCTACTATTACGTGTCAAAAGCAGTAACTACATATGCCCAAACTCCGCCAACGTCATAGAAGATAATTCTATGTTCACTAGACTACACAAAATACGTATGCATGTATGTTGTGAGCTGTGTGCACGTTCAAGTGGCTCGTTTGTGTTAGTGTATAGGCAGTGCTTGTACAGAAGAAATGCAATAGCAATCAGTGATATCTATTGGTTTCTATATTTATCTTCATCTCTATTATCTATATCACTATCATCATTTCTATTATCAATTAATCCGCTGTTTTTTTCTACTGCCTACCACGATCAAAAACTCTGTGCATGCTAGTACCTGCAATAAATGGTGCATTGTTTTGGGGTTTGAGGGAAGCGAGTTAACGAATTACTGTAAATTTAAAGTAATGCAAACTATGTGTCTCAATGGTAAAGCATTCGATTTGAAAAATTTGGCTTTTAGTATTCTGCAGTGTAATTGAAACACTTTCTTCTCACAACACGATTTGTTTAGATATAGTAAAAGACCTCAAGCGACGCGCGACAGTTTGTCAGCAAATCGACTAAATCACCGAGCACACCAACTAGCGTAGTTTTTGCTTGCCACTTTGAGAGCGCTACAACGTGTCTTTATATTTGTAACGCCATTGCCTTCAACTATTTTCGTTCAACAAAATCGTTTCGTTTTTGTAAACAGTACATTCTTGCCGTGCAGTAATTTGACATAAAATGCTTTCACTACTTGATCAAATAATTCACCACGGGGATCATTCTCCAATTCTTGGAAAGAAGCCAACATGCGAGTCATACATAAAAGCTTCCTATTTTGTTTCGCTTGAATTTAAGTGGTTATCGGAGAGGATAGATTGCCGGATATTTATGAGTTCATAGCCTTGACCTTGCAGGTTTTCAAGGTTTTCAGCAGTTTTCGAGATCATTGATAGAGTACAATTTCTAAAACCTATAACCATATCGTCGTTGGAAAGGCAAAAGGGCTTAAGGGACACTTTGATCAAAAATGAGTTAAACATACGGTTTTAATCGGTTTGTTTTTCTGCATCGAATGCTTTGACTCTCGTTTGATACTGAAGACTTTTGTGGCCTTTCAGCCATCTAAAATATATTTACCATTTGGGAGGCTAGACTCAAGCGACACAAATTCGGATAGCTTTTTGTCGCTTCAGGTAACTCAGTGAGAGCATTGTTGACTTTTTTTTTTAATTCCAAAAGACTTTAAAGTGCTCTGGTGTAACCTTCCTAAAATGGCGCTTCAGCCCTTTTAACTCTCTAGCGATGATAGACCATTTTAACGGACCGGTTATTAGCTGAGTGGATAAACGCGTCGGATTCCCACCCGGGCGTCGTGGGTTCAATTCCTCTTCTAGCTAAGCCCTCCATCATTGCACAAGCCACATCTTCTGCTTATTTCGATGGCAGTAAGAGTTTTTTAAATATTGTCAGGTTAAATTTAACTTTAGTAACATAGATTTATGATCTGTATTACTAACTAATCTGTAGTGGTACCAGCCACATAAGTTTCGAAACCAATTCCTCTCTCACGTCTTTCATCGATAATTTCTCATAAACCTATTATAACCAGCCTCCGCTCTTAAATATATCAACACTTCGGCTAGCTTCTTTGTTTATGGTTTTTTTTTCAATGATTTCTCTATATTCTACTTAATTTTATTCATTCGTACCTCATGCTATAGTGTTATAATATGACACGTTTCAGTAAATAAGTCCTTTTGTAGATTTTTAGGACAATTTATTAACAGCTGTTTTTTAAAACGTATTGAACGTTGACAAAAAACAACAATAACATACATAGGGAGTTGACTGCCATTTTAATTGGACAATGTTTCAGGAAGCACTTTTTCTATAATTATTCAATTAAGCTATACAAAATCTTATTGGCATATTTAGTCAAAACGTTATCCCTGTCATTGGCTTAGATATTATGTATAATTATATAAAATTGTTCCAACACAAAGAACAATTAGAGTTATGTCATTAATGTAATTATTAATAATGCCTGTAGAGTAATGGTTAGGGTGTCCATTAGGTTTGATGGATTCGGGTTTTGTCCCTGTTGGTTATACGAGTAACTAGACATTATTTAATTATATACTTTAGTAGGCCTTTTTTTTCTTCTTATAGTAAGCTTTTACTATGAAGGTACAGTGTACAAGTGTAAATTATTTGCTCATACGTATAAAGTGAGAATGAGTAGTAAACAAGGAATTAATATCAACTAGAAAATAAGATCTATACAGCGCCCTTGAGGTGACTTTTCTCAAAAACGGTGCTATACAAATATATCTCAGGTGGTGACTCGGTTAAGTGCATTCACCCGCGTTGTCTCAGTAAAGTATCTACATTATTTAATTCATCTAAGTTTGTAACTCTCAAGAATCAATGTTTAATTTCCTCCTGAACAATTACGATTTAGACCCATGGGAAATATTTTCGCGTTGACGACTATATATTGCTTACTATTTTTATTTATCTTAATAACTTAGCTGTAAGAAAGTATGTTTAAACTATCTATAATCCTGTACTGTACGACAAATTCAGTAAGTCCGTTTTTTTTTTAATTTCGCTCCCATGCCCTAAATAGGAAAAAAGATCACTATTATAATTTTAAGTTAATAATATCTGATGGGACCTGCCAGGTTAGTATGTTCATGTATATTTTCTCATTTAAACTAGGAATTAATATCTAATAATAGAATAAGAAAATAAGATCTGTACAGGGAAAGAAAATAAGATCTGTACTGTAGAAAGGAGTGTAAAAAGAATATATGATGCGAAAGTGAATGGAAGAAGAAGTAGGAGAAAGACATGGCACTTTCAAGTAAATCAAATACTTTTATCGGGTATTGTGAAGAGACGGAGTAACAGAAGAGTATGTATGAGACGATGTATGAATGTTAATGAAGCAAGGGTGTGTGCCAAGACAGAGTTATATGGCGGTCCGTCCTCTCTGTCTACCCCTGCGGAGAAACGGCGTGATGGTTAGTTAAGATCTGTACAGCGCCCTTGAGGTGATTTTTCACAAAAACGGCGATATACAAATCATCCAAATATTATTATGTAATCAGCACTGTGGGAGTATTTTAAGTAAATACGGGACGGACCCCTGAATAAGTTTTCTAAATGAAAGTACATTATTGTTACATACTATTTAGAGCAAAGCGCTCTTGAGGGAAATATAACGGAATCGCGCTGTTTAAATTTGACAGTAGATGTAATGATTCTAGAGAAAAACGACAGCGAACATCCTTTTCACAAAATAAGGTCGGCAGATTATATTATTCGATTATAAAGTACACAATTTTCTTGATTAGTTTTGATTCCGCCTAATAAAGTTGATTTCAGTCATTTCCTGCATGGGGGGGAAGCAATTAGATTCAGCCAATTTACTGGGTGAAATTACTACAAACTCCCCCGTTTATTAATTGAGTTTGTAATTCAATAATTGATTTGAATCATTGTTTATTCTGAAGGAAGTTAGTTGGGATGAATTTTCAATATGATGAAACAAAAAAAATAGGGTACAACTCCTAGGGTGAACGACAAAAAAACTCGAACGAGCTATTTGCGGTGATACCTCGTTCCAGTGTACTTTTGGTATCGCTCTGGTGAGAGACCACTTTTAAGAAACGAAAGTTGCTTGAAATGGCTTTAGCCGTATCAGTGACCAGCTACTTTCCAATCATTCTCATTCCCATCGCATTTCTCTCCCTACTTACAAGGGCCTCCGTGGTCGAGTGGTTAGATGCTGGACTACGAATCCAGAAGTCGCGGGTTCAAACCCGGCGTGGGAAAATATTTTTTATTTAACGAATATGTATCATAACATATTCAATTCATATAAAATTATATATAGTATATTTGCGGCACATTCCAGAGTGGTAAATACTTCTAGCATTGCCCTGGTGAAAGACCGCTATTCAGAATCGAAACGTTGGTTAAAATGGACTTATGTTTGGTGACCAGATCAGAATAGCCAGGTACTTCCAAACCTTCCTCTTCCTCATCTAATTCCCCTCCACACTACTTTCAGTCTCACAACATACCCCAATTGAGGATGCAATAGTTTCACTGGCTCTAGATGGTTAGGAGGGTAGTGCGGTATTAACTATCTAATTTTTTATTTTTTTTATTTAAATTATATTGAAAAAAATCCCCCAGATTGAGGATATCATAGTCCAATGGTTCCAAGCTTTAAGTAACAATATATGGAGAGAGATCTAATTCTTTATACCCAACCTATACAAATTTGGGATAAATCACTTTCTCCGGGTTTTTACGTCATACACCATGAGAAAGAAAGAGACAACAAATTTTCCCAAATTATCACACCGTTTTAAAGTATTGTCAGAATGTTCTTCGTGTCCCGCGTCTCCGTTGACTCCGCCCACACGTTTTGATATGTGACATAAATTGACACTACTCAACGATTTTTTTAGGTTATATGCTATATTTTTGTTCATAACAATACTGTGAAAAAGTGTTACACCAATAAACAAAAACATTATGTCGACATGTGCTATGAATGGATGCATAAATACCCTAGCCCTAGTCATAGCCACGCCCAGTTATACGAATCAACAAAAACATAATGTGGACATGTGCTATGAATGGATGAATAAATGCCCTACCCCTAGTCCTAGCCACACCCAGGTCTAGTCGAGTCCGGCAAAACTCGTAAAAACTGACTACATCAGTGGTCCCTTGTATATTATAGCTCCAATTGAGGTTATTGAGGTTCCAAGCTATTCGGACTTTTGTCGTAATCACATGAAAAGAAAATAAAGGAAATACGTGGCTAACTTCAAACGTACATTTTTATAGCTTTCTTACGATATAAATATTAACTGCCATGATTGATCTAGTTTTCTATAAATACCACACTTTTATTTTCTATTGTAGTTTATCGACTTGAAAAAAAAGGGGCCGGTCTGGATGAACTGAACCATGCGGCGTTTGGTCTAGTTCTGGGTGACTCATTAGTTAAAAGATCTCCTTAACTCCCGAGAGACTTAAAACTACTTGTGCAGTAATTAGGCGTTTTCCACTAACGCACTCTGATTTGCTTGCAGCCGCTGCAGGAACGCGTGTTCATTCGGCTCTGTACTGAAATAGATTCCTCGGTTTTTGAACCGACTTTAAATGATATGCAATTTGTGTTACCACGGGTTAAACTTAACGAAACACCGACATGGAGTTATATTTACAGTCTACGCACCATTTGCTGAGGCAAATTAATTGTTGTTTTTTCGCAGCGGTTTTTGAATTTGCATCGATTGATCTCGGTAGGGACATTATTTCTTCGTGCTTAATTTGATCATTACTTACTTGGAGTAACAATGTATGGAGAGAGAGCTAATTATTTTTACCCAACCTATACAAACTTGCGATAAATCACTTTCTCCGGGTTTTTACGTCGTACACCACGAGAGAGAAAGAGATAACAAATATAATACACCGCTTCTATGTACTGTCGCAATGATCTTGGGCTCCTGGGTCAATGCGGGACTCCGCCCACATTTTTTATTATGCCATAGTGATTGTGTTCTGCCAGGTAAGTATGTTGCTGTATATTTATATAAAGTAGGATTTAATATTAAGTATAAATTAAGATTTGTGCAGCAATTATTATAATTATTTATTTATTTTATTAACTTTTTGTTTCCTACATTATTTTTTACATTACATTATGAATGTGAATGAGGCAAGGATTGTGTGGCAATACAGATTTGTATGGCGGTCCGTCCTCTCGGCTTACCCCTGCAGCGGAATTGCGTGATGGTTAGTTAGTTGGTAAGTTTAGAAAACCTGGGACTGTTTGCTAACCGATTAGTTACAAAAATTAAAAATAATATTCAACACATTGTATATTTTACATTGTGTTGTCTTATTATAGTCGATTTGCCTCCCAGCTTTGATTACACTAAAGCCGAATGTTTCAATGGTATTCAACGTTTTGTTTGCATTAGTTTTCCCACGTGCTGTGTGATCTCACTCGGGAAGCTGGTCAGTGCAGCCATGAGTCGAGTTTTATTATTTTTTGCTGGTGTGCTTATTTGGCCACCGTCCAGATAGCTGTCTCCCTCGGCCAGGAAGTGATTTCGACGCTTATAAAAGGGATATCAAAATGTGCACAGCGCCACTTATTCACGCCGACCAAAATAATGAACAAAATGAAGTCGGCATGAATGCAAGGATGAACAAACGAACAACGAACATAGACAGAGTAGCGAAAGCAGTAGACCGCGAATATGTAAAAGAAGAATGGACATTTGCATATTTTTTTAGTCGTGGCTTAGCCAAATTTACAATGAGAACATTTAAAACGATTATTTTTAACTGCTTGGAATGTGTGACAAATGCATTTTTAATAATGAATACCGCACTATTTTTTTTCCATTTTTTACTACTAGATAACTTAGAAGCATTAAAAATTATAAAATCCTCAAATAATAAATTCAGTATTTTAAATAACCAAATAAATTTATGTTATAATCCTATCCTAGACATATTTCCAGTAAGCCGCACTGTTATTCCTATAATCCCCTCAATTACCCCTTCTCCTTCCCATCCCAGCACCTAAATCTGCTCCTCCATGATCGAGTTGTAAGACGCTCGACTACGAATCCAAAGGTTGCGGGTTCTAATCCGGCGTGCGCCAATGACTTTCATTTAATTAGTATGTGTCATAATACATTTAATTAATTTAAAAATAATAAAAAAGTATATTTGCGGCACGTTCCAGAGTGGTAGATACTCTAAGTATCGCCCTGGTAAAAGACCACCATTCATAATCGAAACGTTGCTTGAAACGGCTTTAGCCGTGTTTGGTGACCAGATCTGAATAGCTAGGTACTTCCCAACTTTCCTCTTCCCAATCTCCTTCCCCTCCCCACTACCTTCAGCCTCATAACATACCCTATTTGGGGATGCCATAGTCTCACTGACTCTAGACCGTTGGGAGCAGTTGAGACTCTTGTGCGGTATTCGTAAAAAAAATATTTTTTTAAAAATATATCTCAGTATTCTGTATCTTAGTTTAAATATAATATTGTCCTAAAGATGGAAGGTTGCTTCCGAAACCGGTCGACAAAATATTAAATAAAAAAATCGTTTTAAGCAAAGTTTATCTGTTTTCTTTATAAATATGGCAAGCCATTAGTTAATGCTTTTTACGAATATAAAATTTCATTAAATTAATATTTGTCGTAACATATTGAATTCGTATATTTGCGGCACGTTCCAGAGTGGTAGATACTCCGATTATCACCTTGGTGAAAGCACGACTAACATTCAGAATCGAAATGTTGCATGAAATGGGTTTTAGCCATGTTTGGTGACCATAACTGAATAGCCTGGTACTTTCCAACCATCCTCTTCCTCATCTTCTTCCCTTCCCCACTACCTTTAGCCTCACAACATACCCCGATCGGGTGTGCCGTAGTCTCACTGGCTCTAGACAGTTGGGAACGGTTGGAACTCTTGTGCAGTATTCATTGTAAAAAAAAAAAAGCAAAAACAGGTAGAAAAATCGCTGACGAAATTTTCGTGTGAACAGGTCACCCTCTCAGATTCCATTCAAAATCGGGATGGCAATAATTTAACGGCAATAGAAGACTCCCGTGGCGTTTGAAGATAAGCTCCCATCCTCTGTGGAATTCACCGACGACTAAAACATCCCATGAAAACATATCTCGTTTAGATTGTTTATCGTATTGTAAAAAGTCAGAGCGAGAAAAGACGCGAAGGCTTTTTTGTACATACCTCGAAGTAACAATATATGGAGGGAGAGCTAATTATTTTTACCCAACCTACACAAACTTGCGATAAATCACTTTCTCCGAGTTCTTACGTCGTACACCATGAGAGAGAAAGAGACAACGAATTTCATAGACCGCTTCTATATACTCCGCATTTTTTAATATGCCACTAAACTTGACACAACTAAACGGTTTTTTAGGTTATATGCTATATTTTTGTTGATAAAAATACTGTGAAAATGTGGCTATACGAATAAACAAAAACATTATGTCGATATGTGAAATGAATGGATGTATAAATACCGTAGCCACAGTCTTAGCCACGCCCAGGTGCGCCGAGTCAGGTTAAAATCATCAAAAACAAGTCGAAAACTGACTTCACTGCCTTGGATAGATACTACTTTACCAACTCTATGGTAAATACCCTAACACTAGGCTTACGGGCATTTTTAAATGCCTATTTCTACGGGCACCCGTCAAATTGACGGATAAACACAAATACTGTTTAAATAAATGTTTTATTTAACTGACATTATACTTCACATCTCCACATACTGACTACAACTCTATGACTGAAGATAGATTTTTTTACTTGCACTAATGTACCTGTATATGGTCGATTTCGCCAGACTTCCACCCTCGAAGAGACCTTTTTTTATTGACCCATGAATCACAATGCGCCGAATGTGTCGCACAAAGAACGCGTATTTTTAATTTGGGTTTGAAACAAAACATCACTCAAGCCGATCACATTCTTTCTTCATTGCTTGCACACAAAATTTTACACTATGATTATTTTGTTTTAGATGTAATAATTTCACAAATGGGACAAATTTAAAAGCGTTATTTCAATTCGACAGTGTCCGTGGAGATGGGTATATAGCGACTAGATTTTTTTAAATAAGAAGTTTTCGAAAGTAAAAATACAGTAAATAAATTTACACAGTTCAATTAGAAAAAGTCGCAAAAAAAACTGTGTTTAGTAAAATTTGCAAAGCAAATCGGAAATGCGTCGATTTGACGGATGCCATAAACCTAGTGTTAACCAGCCTGGAAAGATTTAGTATACAATATATTTTTGTCAGTGCCCTTTCCCCTTTCTATTTATTTTTAATTAAAATAAAATATAGCATTAACTCCACATAGGAGGCTCTGAGAGAAATATCTCTCAGGCCCTATGTCATGATTGGAGATGCTGTGTGTAGAGTCTTACTAAGGAAAGGAAGAGTGGACCTAGGTTTTGAAGAGGCCCATGTTGTTAGGGGGAAACACAGGCCGGAAAATCGTTGCACAGCCGAGCTGTTGAACACAAGAACGAGTCGTAACGGTCTGCACGGTCGAGTCACGGGTTCAAACCCGGCGTGCTCAAATAAAATAAATAATTTATATGTGTCATAACTTATAACACATGAAATTCAAGTTTAATAATATACTGTATATATGCGGCACTTTCCATTGATACTCTAAAATCGCCCTGGTGAAAGACCACTATTCATAATCGAAACGTTGATTGAAATGGCTTTAGCCGTGTTTGGTGACAAGATCGGAATAGCTAAGTACTTCTCAACCATACTCTTCCCCATATCCTTTCGTTCCCCGCTACCTTCCTCACAACATACCCAATTTGGGACGCCATAATCCTATTGTCTCCAGATGTTTGAGAGTAGTTAAGAGTGCGGTATTTACCATAAAAACATAATTAGAAGTCGTAGAAACGACCCCCTCTTAAATATCGAATATTCTATATAGATATTAGAAGAAATAGTAAAGTTTTCACAGAATTTTGAATAATAGAAGTACACTGAATATAACGAAAGCTTCGCTCAATTAATTTGCTTTGATTGATATCATGCTACCCAAGATAATATCTGTGACACTATTATTCCATTGCCTTGGCCTACATACTTTTAAGTTGTGTTACCGACTCATCAAATTCAAACATACCAAAATTGTCGGACGTTCCTAGCATTTGACTTATGTGCTCGCATGTACAATACGTACGAGTACATTGCACATGTTTCTATTGTAATAATTTATTGCTACAATTGCAGGCCTCAACGAATCACGAAACGTGGCTGAATTCAAAATATATATCGACTGTGTTTACTGACTTTACCACTGAATTCTAAATAGAAAAATCTGTGCAAATTCCATCACGCCAGAACTCACCGTTTGAGAGTTGGTTCCGTTAGGTCAATGCAACTATTTTCAGCTGGCAATGTTATTGTCATTATGACTTATGGAGCTTTGAATAATTCGTTAAATCTTAAAATATATCAAATTGGTGAATAAGAAAAAAAAATCGTAATGTTTTTTGCTTGTTGTTTCTATTAATTTAGTTGTGTTTTATCTTAATAGTAATTACACCATTTTTATACTGTATTTTTTATGCAAATTAATAAGTTTGATTACTCTTTTTGAGTACTCATAGGATATTGAAAGAAGGGTGAATGTAGGAAACTCCATTAATCGAAGACTGAACGCTGTTGGCGCTAATAAGAAATTGTCCAAAGAAGCGAAGTTAGTAGTCCACAATGGAGGGCTTATACCAATCCTGATGTATGGCAGTGAAGCATGGAACTGGCAGAAAAAGGATGAAAGTAGACTGAATGCTGTGGAAATGAGATCCCTGAGACGTATGTGCGTAAAACCATGTATGACCGTGTTAAAAATGTGGATATACGGAAAGAACTAAAGGCTGATGTAAGCGTAATGAATAGGATCAAGAAAGAGATGCTTAGATGGTTTGGGCATGTAGATCGAATGAACGAAGAAAGGAGTGTGAAAAGAATATACGGGTATGATGCGAATGTGAATGTAAGAAGAAGTCGGGGACGCCCGAGGAAGACATAGTACGATCACTTGAATCTGGCCACGTGAAGAGTGAGAATAACAGAAGAGCATTCATGAAATTATGTATGAATGTGAACGAAGCAAGGAGTGTGTGCCAAGACAGAGTTATATGGTGGTCCGTCCTCTCTGCCTACCCCTGCGGCGAAACGGCGTGATGGTTAGTTGGTGTATATTTTTAGTAACTCGTGTATTGTAAATTTCCTTTGTCCCTTGTAAGTTTCCTTTTTAAATTTAACAACTAATCAACAATCAATACATACAGGTAATAACAATAATTACAAATCATGCCAATTATGGATTTTTCTCTGCTGACGATAAATATTATAAATAAAGTTGGACAATATACAGTTTTATTTTAGTAACTTTTCTAAGTTGGTGGGGGGAGAGGAAGGTGGAAGGAAACATGGGAATGGGATAAAGGTAAGAAGGACGGAAGTAGATGAAGGTTTGTTTCAGTGATCTAGTTTGGGTGCAGTTGGATTTTTGTTTAGTATTACTTATATTTTATGTGGTAATAATTTAAGTTTAATTCATTTGTAGATCTGTGAATAAAAGAGTTTTGTTTCCAATTGGTATTACAATGAGGGAGATAAAAAGCTTGCTATGTAGCAAGATATTAAAATTAAAATAAAGTGTGTTTATACTCGGGTAAAGTCGGGTAGTACTATCAGTCTATTATAAATCTAAAGTATCGAGATAAAACTGAGAAAAAAATCTTAATCTCGACCCCTATGTTAGTCGTTGAAACAAAGCTTGAAAAATATTTGGGCCACTGTCGCGCATTCTTTCGAAATATTTAATTTGGTGCTTAGAACAGAATGCGAAAGCTCGAGGTATTTTGGCTGTTATAGAAATACATCAGTGTCAACGGCTTCAAAATACGGTTGCTCTGTTATAAGCATTGATAAAAAAAACACAAGATGAGATATGCATTTTGAGATTTACAGTTGAAAAATTACAACTTTTTATTTATTTAATTATTATTTATTTTACTTCTTAGGATACCGCGCTCACCAAACTGGGTACATAATCGTATTATTGTGTTCTGAAATTATCTATAAATGTACGCATGTACGTACGTCCGGGTGGGATTTTTTCAAAATTGGAACCAATAGATGCGTTCAGATAATTATCCAATTTTAAAAAAGAATCATTTTAAATCTAGATAAGCGATTAAGGTACCTACCTATAATACGAGTACATTGTATTTTAGCAGACATTGTTCTAAATTTGAAATGAATCCCCTGTAAAAATAAATGTTGAAATAACATGAGATTATGATATCTTAGATGTAAAAAAACAATACAATTTGGTTTTTATGACATTAGAACACAACAATCAACAGACAGATAGTTTCCTGATTTGTGTTTTTTGGTGAATAACTGTATTTTAAAGATTTTTTAAAGTAAATAACTACATTTTTAAGTAATTTTGCGCCCAAAGACCAGGTACCTACCTTTTCAGACAATGTAATATAATTTTAAGTTCATACTTCAAAATGTTTAGTACCAATTTTTATGAATTATTTTACCGTTATTTTTTTCTTAAATACCTACGGATAACTTTATCTACTCCGAAATTAGTTTTTATTTACTTATCACATTATTGTGTTAATAAGCATTGTAACGGGATATAATAAGTCTTTATCCGGGTGTAGTCAAATTGCAAGCTAATCAACAATGATAGGATAGTACAATATTTTTAACAAACACTTAACA
Organism: Drusus annulatus; assembly: GCA_022651775.1. Classification (NCBI taxonomy): domain Eukaryota; kingdom Metazoa; phylum Arthropoda; class Insecta; order Trichoptera; family Limnephilidae; genus Drusus; species Drusus annulatus. Next base: position 750,737 of record JAGWCC010000208.1, on the reverse strand, counting down.
TTCCGGTCGATATGTAATCTCTCCACCTTTTTTTTTGCAATAGCTTAGGTGCAATCGCATTTACTTTCCTAGGTCCACTGACTGAGAAACAAGTTACACCTGTCTCAGTCCTCCCAAAGGAACTTTGAAAAGATGCCCTCCCTCTGGTACATCAAGCAACCATCAACCAAGGGTTTTCGCTTAGAGTACATGGAGTGGTACCTATCCATGGCAGTGTAGTCAGTTTTTGATGATTTTTGCCGGACTCGGCAGACCTGGGCGTGGCTAGGAATAAGGCTTGGATATTCATACATCCATTTATAGCACATGTCGACATAATGTTTTTGTTTATTCGTATAACCACTTTTTCACAGTATTGTTATCAACAAAAATATAATATAGCATATAACTTAAAAAACCGTTTAGTTTTGTCGAGTTTAGTCGCATATGAAAACATGTGGGCGGATTCCCCGGAGACGCGGGAGACTAAGATCATCCTTACAGTATATAAAAGCGGTGTATTATTTTTGTTGTCTCTTTCTCTCTCATGGTGTACGACGTAAAAACCCGGAGAAAGTGATTTATCGCAAGTTTTTTTAGGTCGGGTAAAAAAAATTAGCTCTCTCTCCATATATTGTTTCTCCAAGGGTTCTCGTGTAAGTCCTGGCTGAGGAGGCTGTAGGGCGCGTGAAGCACCGGGAATGGAACCCTTATTTCAATGTCCTTATCGGCCTTCCGATCTCTCGTAAACATACAAACTCATCCACTTGCTCCAAGTATTCATCGTTCACAAATATATTGCACGCTTTCTCGCACTTTTTTTTCTTTCTTTCAAACGCCATACATTACACTGTATTTATTTATTTATAAACTAACGGACTATTGTCCAATTACAAAAACAAAACATAACACGTAATGGGAAAAAAAGAGCATCAGAGAAAGAACAACACATACATAATATTAAATGTAGCAATGACAAAAATAAGACAAAACACACATACGAAAGAACATTCAAATCAAAGTTTTGGTAGAGTTGTAAAGAATGACAAAATCATTTAGACTGGTACCAAATATTACAATTTTTTTATTTACACATTTATGTTATTTTATGTTTGAATTGTATTATATTTCTTCTTTACAAATAAATTAGTTCAATTATGTTCTTGAGTTTATTACGATTTTAATTATTTAGGTGTTTAAGGCTGCTCTATGTGATTCAAATCTAGTTTTTTTGTTTATGGACAATCACAACACTTGTGGAAGTTCGCTACCGTTGCACAACCATTGCATTTCCTTTTGAGTCCGAGGGCTGCAGGTTTCTAATTAAACTTGATTTACACTCAGTCTTAGTATGGCCCTAGAGATAAACACCCATTACATTTTTAATTTAAAAAAATAAAAATATAGTGAATACCACACAAGAGTAACAACTGCTCTCAACCGTCAGCCAGTGAGAATATGGCATTCCCAATCGGGGTATGTTGGGAGGCTGATGACATTTACATAAAAAGATGGGTTAATGTCGTGTTGAGAGAAAATACAACTAAATTATAAATAATGACAATAACGTCGCGAGCTGAAAAAAGTCGGGTTGACCCATCGAAAAAAAAACTATCAAACGTTGAGTTATGGCGTGATGGAATTTGCACAGATTTTTCTGTTTAGAATTCAGTGGTAAAGTCAGTAATCACAGATCTGGTCACCAAAGACGGCTAAAGCCATTTCAAGCAACTTTTCAATTCTGAACGGTAATCTTCCACCAGGGCGATGCTTAGAGTATCTCTAACACTCTGGAACGTGCCGCTATAATTAATGGATAACTTTTATAGCGCCGTTTTCGTGGGAAAATCACTTCAAGGGCGTCTTGGAATATAATAAAAAGCAAATATGCAATATATTATTTTATATGAATCAAATGTGTTACGACACATTGTTATGAAATAAAATTTATTTGCACACGCCGGGTTTGAACCTGCGACCTCTGGATTCGTAGTCGAGCGTCTTACCACTGGACCACGGAGGCTGTCAATCGCATCTCATCTAAATGTGCATTATTCCTTTGTATTAAATTTTATGATTCACAAATGTAAACATACGTCAGTTGTTAACCTTTTAAAAGCTTCAAGTTCGATTGGCTTATCAGACGAAAGACCACAACATGGCGGTCCCCTTTGGTCGCTGATTATACGTCAAATTTCGTAGAAAATAATTATGATTATAACTTCATTCTGTCTTGAAACAATACACTGTCAGTGCTGCACTGAACGAAGCGGATATCCTCGGCATGTTACCACAAATTAAATGGGTTTTTTCCACAATTCTATAAAAAAACGACTTTGTATTGGTTTAGTGGTTTTGTATTCAATTGAACGAAGTTTTATAAAGACTCGCATTTGAAGGGATCGAGTTGAAATGCCAGAGTGGGTACCGCCTTTATCTCTTTTTAATTTAAACACATTTTAACACCTTCTTTGCTGTTTTACTATTTATTTTTAAATTAGGAAACATACATTTTACACATATTTTGATAAATAATGTTGTAAGTATGTTGCATTCACCAGTGACGTTTCCACTAATAATATATTTTTATAACCATAATGGATGCTACCAATAGCTGCGGATTTGGAATTTTCTTTATGAAGACTTACTATTTGAATTCGGTTTGATAATTACGAGCTGAACAAAAACTCGACAGCTGCTAACTAACTAACCATCACGCCGTTTCCCCGCAGGGGTAGGCAGAGAGGACGGACCGCCAGACAACTCTGTCTTGGCACACACTTCTTGCTTAATTTACATTCATACATCGTCTCATACATACTCTTCTGTTATTTTGACTCTTCACACGACCCGATTCAAGTATTTGATTTACTTGATCGTGCCATGTCTTTCTCGGGCGTCCTCGACTTCTTCTTCCATTCACTTTCGCATCATATATTCTTTTCACACTCCTTTCTTCGTTCATTCGCTCTACATGCCCAAACCATCTAAGCGTCCCTTTCTTAATCCTATCCATTACGCTCATATCAGCCTTGCATTCTTTCCGGATATCCACATTTGTAATACGGTCATACATGGTTTTACCGCACATAATGTAACACACAGAAGCCTCAGAGATTTCATTTGTACTGCTTTCAGTTTAGTTTCGTAATTCTAAAGCTAGTTCCCTGTTAAACTTACTAAAAGGGTGGCTATATCATGTTAACAGCTTGATAATGGCCTTGAACGCCAAAACAGCTGTCTCTAAAAACATAAAACTTTAACTAGCAGAACTAAGTTTTAATAATATTCAATTTAATTCAACTGAATTGTATAAAAAAATACTAAAAAGCGATTTTATTTTCATTTTTTTAAGTGAATACCGCACAAGAGTCCCAACCGTCTAGAGCCAGTGGCAATATGGCATCGCCAATCGGGGTGTGTTGGGAAGTATCTGGCTATTCAGATCTGGTCACCAAACACGACTAAAGCCATTTCAAGCAACGTTTCAATTCTGAATGGTAATCTTTCACCAGAGTGATTCCGAGAGTAGCTTTTAACTGTGACTGGCTAAAGGTTTTCATCAAGGAAGAGCAAAAACAAAATTACCGTCAAATGTAGATGTAGATCATAAAATGTATTTTCCACGAATTATCGGCTGGTGAAATCATTTCCCATTGATTATGACCCGTTTTTCTCATATTAATTCACACGTATTTACCCTCGACATGCTGACTGTGGTTAAAATGTTGTTAATGAGGAAAGTTTTTCAAATAAATAAATCGTTGTTAATTAATGGGATCCCTTCATTGATGATGTTTATTTATTGTTTTTCAACATTTTATTTCAGCGGAACAGAGCGCTGGGTGCAATACTCTGTTTGCCATATAAATAATACGATACAGATTAAATTAAAATAATGAAAAAGATAACATCAAAATAAAAAAAATAAAAATAATAAGATTATTTAAATATTTTAAATTAAAAAAAAAAAAAACACTTTGTAAAACACCACTTTAACCACCAACCAGGTTTCAGCTTCGTCAGGGCTTTTATATCAACTTAACAACATTACATACAGACAGATATATATTGTCTGTATGTAATGTTATTAAGTCAATATTATTCATGTTATTATCTTGTATCTTTTTCATTCATCGCTGTCCTATATATATAGGCCAGTAATGAATGAAAATGATGCAAGATAAAGTAGAGGGAGACAGAGTGATAGAAGTATAATAAAGGTAGACGACTAATTATTGGTGGGGTGAGGGAAAAGGCAAGTGGGGGGTTTTTAGAGGTATTTTTTCATTTAATATATAATGTCACACCCCCAAGTTTTTGCTTCCTTTGGATTTTGATTTTTAAATATTTGTAAATTATCATTATTATGAATAGCAGAAGAGTATGAATGAGACGATTTATGTGAATGTCAATGAAGCAAGGAGTGTGTGCCAAGACAGAGTTGTATGGCGGTCCGTCCTCTTTGTCTACCCCTGGAAATGGCGGGATGGTTAGTTAATTGGTTAGTTTTTGTAAATTATCAATTTTGTTCAAGCAAGTTTACCTTGTATAAACCATTAAATTTTACATTACGGCGACGATTTGATCCGAGATTCACATTTGAATTAATTCTAATAAATCTGCAACAAAGATATTAAATGTTTTTACAAGTTATATTCCTATTTATGTTGATTTTTACATATTTTGAGTGCCTATGAAACTGTAATTAGTAATTAACTTTTATCTCGTCAAATTGTCCCGGTGTATTAGAAAATTGAAATAATCAGGCGCTCGTGGACAATATGGACACGGATCACGACCTACATGACCAGAGGCGTTTACTCCATAAAGGCACATAAGCTCTGCCTACCCTGCTATACTTGCATAAAAATATGTATAATATTGGATTAAATAATATGAAATTATTGCAAAAAATATATCTACATTTTCAAAAACACGCGCATAATTTAGCTAATCGCGTCGTGTCAAAAGTAGTAACTACATAACGTCGCTGGAAAAGCAAATGGGCTTAAGCGACACTTTGGTCAAAAATTAGTTAAAAATGCAGTTTTGATCGGTTTTCTTTTCTGCAACGAAAGCTCTGACTCGTTTGATTCTGAAGACTTTTGTGGCCCTTCAGCTATCTAAAATATATTTACCATTTGGGAGAAGTCTTCACTCAAACGACACAAGTTTGGGAGTTTTTTTTAGCTTTTTGCCGCTTCAGGTTACTCAGTAAGAGCATTGAGTCAACTTTTTTTCAAAATCCAATCAGGCTTGGAGACTTATAAATTTTATTGTAAAATAAAAAAAAACTTAAAGCTCTTTGGTGTAAACTTCCCGATTGGCGCTTATAATATGATATTATTGCAAAAAGAAAAACTACACTTTCAAAAATACGCGCAAAATTTATCTAATTGCACCTCACCGACCTTCCCACTATAACGTGTCAAAAGCAGTCACTACATATGCTCAAACGCCGCCAACGTCATAGTAGATTATTCTATGTTCACTGGACTACACAAAATATGTATGCTGTGAGCCGTTGCAAGTGCAAGTGGCTTGTTTGTGTTAGTAACTTTGTTTGTGTTTAAGGCAGTACTTTGACAGAACAAATCCAATAGCAATCAGTGACATCTAATGGTACCTATCTTTATTATTAATTAATCTGCTGTTTTTCCTAATGCTTACCCTGATCAAAAACAGACTGAGGACTTTCTTTAGTACTTGCTCAACCTTTCCCTTGTTTGTGGTTTCGACAACGTCTAGCCAGTTCATGACGCAGAGGAAGCGTTAGAAATAATGATTGTATTGTAATAATTATTGTATTAACAACTAATGCAAATAATGTCTTGTTCCGAGAACTTGCGCAGGTCCTTGCCGAATGACGCAAAACGTCGCCTTTGTCCTGGGATGTCCTGGTTGACAACAATTTCAGTTGAATCACTGCAGTGCGCCTTCCCTGACACATTGATGATACTGAGTTGGGTTTCTTTGAACACAGTTTATAGAAATGACAGAAACAAAAGAACCGTAGTAGACTGAATGCTGTAGAAATTAGATCCCCGAGGCGTATGTGCGGTAAAACCATGTATGACCGTGTTTAAAATGTGGTTATCTGGAAAGAATGAGAGGCTGATGTAAACATAATAAATAGGATCAAGAAAGGGATGCTTAGACGATTTAGGCATGTAGAGCGAATGAACGAAGAAAGGAGTGCGAAAATAAAATATGACGTAAAAGTGAATGGTAAAAGTGAAGTCGGAGACGCCCAACGAAGACATGGCACCATCAAGAGAATCAAATACTTGAGTCGGGCCATGTGAAGAGTATGTATGAGACGATGTATGGATGTGAATGAAGCAAAAAGTGTGTGCCAAGACAGATTGATATGTCCTTTCTGTCTACCCCTGCGGAAAAACTAACAACCCTCTTGGCACACACCCCTTGCTTCATTCACTTTCTTACATTCTCTTCTGTTATTCTGACTCTTGACATGGCCCGACTCAAGTATTTGATTCACTTGATCGCACCATGTTTTTCTTGGGCATCCCCGACTTGTTCTTCTTCTTCTTTGCACACTCCTTTCTTCGTTCATTCACTCTACATGCCCAATCGTTTTTAGCGTTCCTTTCTTAATACTTTTCATTACGCTTACATCAGCTTTGCATTCCTAACACGGTCTTACAGGGTTTTACCGCACATACGCCTAAGGGATCTCATTTCTACAGCATTCAGTCTACTTTCATCCTTCGTCTGCCAGTTCCATGCCTCACTTCCATACATCAGTATAGGTATAAGCACTGCATTGTGGACTGCTAGCTTCGCTTCTTTGGACAATATATATTAATTAAAATACAATAAATAAATATATTTAAAGAAATTAAAATAACTTTGTATGAGACCACGGATATTATTAAAATTTTTATGACCTTCTGGTTTCGCTTAGCCTAAGCATCACCAGGGTACAAAATTAAACTAAACAAAAAATACAAATTGTGCGGTTATATTTACATACAGAGGGAGATCAAAATGTAAAACAAAATAACTGAATAAAAAATATATAATATCCGTGGTCCTATACAGAGTTATTTTTTCATTTATTTAAATATGACAAACCACAAAGTGTTTGCTTTCTACGAAAATATACTAAATATGTCAGTCAAAATATAATTAAATGAATATATTTCCATCGGTCTGTAAATATATTAATTTGGGGGATAATTATATCTGAATTATATTTCTTAATTTTCGGTTTGAACACATCTAGTAGTGGTGAATGCATCATATTATTTTGTTCATTTATTAACTTAAAGTTTGGATCATCTGAATTTTTATTTATTTCCAACTGCTCTAAAAGATTCAATTTCCGGCCAAAATAATTACATCGCAGAGCTTTTAACTAAAAATTGTTTAAAAAAAAAATTAAAATAATAATTATTGTTTAAATAAAATTTAAAAACCTAAAAATTAAAATATTTCCATCTATTTATGTTCCAACGCGTAGAAATTAGGCGTCTTTACAAAACTTTATATCAACTGTGGCAATAAGCATTGCGCACGCGTCCCGTTTTATTCAAATTCAAATAAGGAAAAGAACCTTCACATTCTTTTTCGGTAGGTACCTGCTTCGCCAACCGCGTCATTGTTTCCAGGGCAAGAACCCCTATAACCGACCGCAGGGCTCAGGGGAAATCGGGCATAAGTAAAAACCATTATTTTATACACATTTCATTGTTATTTTAATGGTATAAGTCAAGAATTCCAGGAAGAAAACGATCAAATTAATTAAATTAATAATTTTTTTTTATTTAATTTTTTTATTTTTTATTTGATTTATTTTGTTACATACATTTAAAAATTACAGAAATAATAAAAATAATGTAGACATAACAAAAAAAATCCCACATAGGCAAAAGCCAGTGCGTGGGTATACTAATTCAAATCATAGTTATAGCTCTCTATAGTTACGTTTAACAGTATAAGGTACATTTCAAATTAAGTAAAAAAAAATAAAAAAAATAATATTGTTATTATTATTTTTCCTTTCTTTTTTTTTTTTTTTTTAAATTCAAAATCACAACAGATAAGTTAGTTATTTTTTTTTAGAATTTAGCACTTATAGTATGAAGAGGCTGGTATCTTTTGCTTTTTTATCCAGTTTTTTATTACATTTTGTATGTATTTAAGTAAGTTGAATTTGAACACTTAAAATGTAATGAAAGTGAATTATACATTTTTGGGGCAATGAAGTATGCATGTCTCTGCGCAAGTCTAGTTTTGCAGAGAGGTACCTCCAGTACATTATTTATTCTGTTGCTGTAACGATTTTAATTTTTTGCAAATAGTTTACTTCGCGAAAATATGTACTTTAGGCACTGTATACAATAAATTTTTCTTATATCTAAGAGATCAGCTTCTTGGAATAATTGTATGGAGGGGTATGTAATGTTTTTATGCAATATTATTTTTATTATTAATTTTTGAGATATTTCTAATGGCTTAATATGAGTATTATAAATACCCCCCCAACCGATTATTCCATAAGATACTGATGACTGAACCAAAGCATGGTACACCAATTTCATTATTTTTATGTCAACTAAGTTATTTAATCGTTTAAAAATGTAAGTTAAATATCTTAGTTTATTTACAAGCTTTTCTACATGATTCGTCCATTTGAGTTGACTATCTATTGTAATTCCTAAATATTTGACTGTATTTCCCGATTTCATTTCTACACAATTAGAGCATAAAATAGGGTTGCAGTTATTGTTGTGGAACCTTATATTTAGGTTAGTTAGAGGTGCAGCCTTTTTGGTATTATAGAATGGAATATAAATAGTTTTTTCACAGTTTTAATTTAAATATCTAAATGAACTGAAACAATTATTTTGTATAAGACCACAGATATTCTTTTAATATTTATAAACGACCGGTTTTGCTTAGCCTAAGCATCATCGGGGTACAAAATTAAACTAAACAAAAAATACATAGTGTGCATATTCGTAAAAAGCATTTACTTTGTGGCTTGCCGTATTTATAAATAAAACACATAAATTTTGTTTATAACCACTTTATTATTTAAAATAACGTCTACCGGTTTCGAAAGTACCCTTTCATCGTCAGGACAGTATTAAAATTAACATAAAATATAAAATGCTGAGGTATATATACATATTTAGGAATGGGAAGAAGAGGTAATTGAGGGGATTATGGGAATAACCGAGCGGCAAACTGGAAATATATCAAGAATAGGACTATAAGATAAATTAATTTGATTATTCAAAATACTATATTTATTATTTAATGATTTTCTAATTTCTAATGCTTCTAAGTTATCTAATTTTTTCCCTTTAATACAACGGTGAAGAATTTGAACCCCTGTATCCCTATTAAAATTATGATCAGTAGCAATGAGGTGATTGGCAAACTCTGAAAAACTATTAAATTTTAAATAAAAGTAACTTAGTTTTAACACCACTTTATTGGATACATATATACATAAACCAACCGGTTTCGGCTCTACCTGAACCTTCTTCAGGGCTGAACAAATATGTATTAAATACATATTTGTTCAGCCCTGAAGAAGGTTCAGGTAGAGCCGAAACCGGTTGGTTTATGTATATATGTATCCAATAAAGTGGTGTTAAAACTAAGTTACTTTTATTTAAAATTTAATTGTGTCTTTCCACAAAGTGAGTGCTTCATGTCAAAGTTTGAAAAATTATTGTTTTTTAAGCATCTTAGATGTTCAGTGATTCTAATATTAACATTTGGAGATGTCTTACCTATATAATATGACGGACAATTATTACAAGAATGTTTATAAACGCCAGAATGAATTAATTTATTATCACTATCTTTAGCATTTTTCAATAATATATCTATGCTATTGTTTGTATAGAACGCGGGTTTAATGTGGGTAGGCAAATTTCGGGTACTAAGTGAAGAAAAATTAGATATATATAAGATTCTACGCCATTGGAAGGGATTCCTTATGATATTGTTGTTACTTTTATATAAAAATGTTTTAGTAGCAAGGAGTTTGAGTTTTTTATTAAAAATTTTGTCTATTAAGTTTGTGGTATAACCATTATTCAAAGCTATTTGTTTAATTTTTTCTAATTCAATTGAGAAATGATCTGATGGTAGGGGAATTTGTACTAGCCTGTGTACCATTGAGTGATAGGCTGAATGCTTATGTGATACCGGGTGATTTGAAGTATTATGGATGGTGATATCCGTGAATGTTGCTTTTCGATAAATGTTCGATTTTATTATTTAGTTTATTTTGTTTCATAAAAATGGCACTATGTTAATTAGCCAAGTATTATAATATGCTAGAAGAATCGGAAGCACGAAACATCGTTATAAATTTTATAGGCAATGTCGGTAATTTTTCACTCGCGTCGACTAAACATACTTAATTTAGTCGATGTGAACTGTCGCTTAATCGTTGGCTACCTGCAGTCGGGCTCGGGAACGATTCCAAATTACCGACATTGTCGATAAAATCTATGACGATGTTTCGTGGGATGCCACTGATGCGATGTTTTATTCAGAGAAAACTGAAAACATTGGCATTGTAAAATTTGCACATATACATACATTTGTCGAGAATTTTAAGATCAACGCAAATATTTTCATATATTACATCATGAGCTATGGAGATTTTAAATACCAATTAACTCTAAAAAACTGTAGAGTCAATACGCCATTTCTGACATACATAGCTTGTTAAAAATAAAAGGTGAATTTTGAATTTTCGCGGGCTTTGTACATTCGATTATCGATTTTTTTTGTTATGTTGGTACACATATGTTTATCATATGTTAGCAATTATCAGCCATTTTGGATTAGTGGTATGTTTTTGACAACTGGAAAGGTTAGTCACGTTTTTGTGTGTTCTTCGATTTTTTACTTTTGAAAAAAACGGATCAAAGAATATGTATTAAATTTTGCGTTAAAAATGGAATAAAGTGCTCCAACGCACTTAAAATGTTGACTGTGGCATTCGGATGTAAAAAGCCCGCGAAAATTCAAAATTCACCTTTTCTTTTAAACAGGCCTCGTATTCCGAGACCGTGATGACTTGATTTATTTCGACTTGTTTCAGACTTCACATTTCATTTTCGGCCCTTTTCTAAAATATTAGTATCAACTTTTATTAGATTTTAACGTTACTTACATCATCATTTGATTCACTCGATCGTGCCATGTCTTCCTCGGGCATCCCCGACTTATTCTTGCACTAACTTTCGCGTCACATATTATTTTCACACGCCTTTCTTCGTTAATCCGCTCTATATGCCTAAACCATCTAAGCGTTTATTTCTTAATCCTATTCACTAAGCGTACATCAGTCATGCATTCCTTCCTGATATCCACATTTTAACACGGTTCTACGTGGTTTTAGCACATACGCCTCAGGGATCTCGTTTCAACAGTATTCAGTCTACTTTCATCCTTCCTCTGCCAGTTCCACGTCTCGCTGCCATGGCCAGTGCTTATACCATCAGGGTTGGTATAAGCACTCCATTGTGGACTACTAGCTTCGCTTCTTTGCACAACTTTATTTGCGCCAACAGCGTTCAGTCCTACATTAATGGAGTTACAATTCGCTGTTATTATTATAATGATTAATTTCTGATATGTCCATAAAAGTATACCGCCAATAGATCAATCGACAAATTCAGAAAGTTAATTTTTTAATTTCGCTCCCATGCCCTAAATCGAAAAAAAAAAAACAAAATTATAATTTTAAGTTAATAAGTGTGTCTATCCGATGGGACCTGCCAGGTAAGTATGTTCCTGTATATTTTCTCATTTAAATTAGGAATTAATGTGTAATAATAGAAAATAAGATCTGTACAGCATCCTTGAGGTGATTTTTCACAAAAAACAGCGCTATACAAATCATTCAAATATTATTTTATTTATTTATTTTTTTATTTTATATTAGTTACTTTGTACATTTAAGTTTAAAAGTATCTTATTATTTCATTTTCTTTTTGACTAATAATATTTTGACTTAAACACTACTTATTGTTTTGGTTTACATGCATTTTAAATAATTTTTACAGGCTTTTTTAAATGTATTGAAAGGCATAATTTTGATGGTTTCCGGTAGCGCATTATACGTTTTCATTCCTTTATATAGTAAGCTGTTTTGGGTGTTGGCTTTATTCTTTTCTGGTAGTCTAATTTCTTTGCATGCCCTTGTATTATACTTGTGAATATCAACATTGTAGATAATTTTGTCAGAAAAATACTCTGGTAACAAGTTGTTCTTCATTTTATGCATAAACATCAATGTGTTTAATGTCAGCATCTGTTTAACTGTCAGCCAATTAATTTCCTCTGACATTTTAGCTACTTTTGAGTATCTATTTCGCCCAAGTATAATTCTCATTGCTCTATTTTGGAGAATTTGAAACCTGTTTTGTTCTTTGTCGTTACACAAGAAAAGAATCGTTGAACAGTAATAAAAATGTGGAGCAATAATGGAGTTGTATATGGTAATTGCTGTTTTTCTGGAAATTTTTTGCCGAATTCTTCCCAAAAAATAAATCTTCTTCCCAATTTTCTTCTGTGTGTACTCAGCATGTTTGCTAAATGTTAGTTTTGCATCCAATATAACTCCTAAGTATTTCATATCACTAACATTTTCAATAATATCACCATCAATTTTAATGTTGCTTTTACTGCATGTTTTCTTAAATCCAATTATCATACATTTTGTCTTTTTTGTATTTAGTTTAATAATAATAATAAAATGTTTTATTCCGGAAGGTATGCAGGAGTAGTGCAATGCAATATCTTCCATAATTGATATCAATACATTGTAATAATAATAGAAACAAAATAAAAAATGAACAGAAATTCATAAGAAATAAATAAATAAATAATAAAATAAAAAATATATGTAAAAATAATAATAATGTAGATAAAAGTAAATAAATTAAAGAATATAAGTAAAAAAATATTAATGGAGTATATTAGGCCTCATTTCTGCAAAACGCCATCAAGAGGGAGTCCATCCTGGCAGCGTTAAGATTGATGGGGCCAATAATTTACTCCAATGCGCTTCTATGCTTGAGTTCGGGATCTGACGGGATTTCATGATGAGGTTATTTCTGGAGTTGTTAATCCTTTCCCGCATTCCTGCTACTCTGGTTCTCATAAGGGCTGCAAATCCTGGAACTCGCCCCTCGGTGAACATACCGGAAGCACTGCAGTGCCTGGGAAGATTGAACACCATGCGGTAGGCGTTGTTGTACTGAACCCGAAGCCTTTCCATGCTACTCTTCTTAAAATTGGTCCAGAGCTCGCACGTGTATAGGGTAGTACAGAACGCCAGGAAGAGTGTCCTTTTCACTGGTGGACTACAGAGCCGAAATCTTCTACTTAAGTTTATTCATTTTTTATTATAAGTATTATCCGTTTATTATTAAAAGTATTATCAGCTATATTCTCTTTCTCGTAAGCGCCGCAAATATCTGAAAATGAGGTCTCAACGGAGCTCTTTGCGGCAGAGTGATACATTATCACACACACGGTTAGGTAGGTACCTTACTTCTGACCACATTTCGCCGTCTGGGTTTATTTTATCCCGATTTATTTTTAACTATTTCAACTTCGCGTGGGACGCCACGCTGAATAAAGATTCAATCGATAATTCACACAAATTACATCGGGGAGACATGACACACTACACACCTCAAGATGTATGCCAAAATAATGCACGATTATTTTAATCGAAACGTGGCTTGGAAACGGCTTTAGCCGTACTTTGTGACCAGGTCTGAATAGCTAGGTACTTTCAAACCTTACTCTTTCTCATTTTTTATCCCAATTGGGGATGTCATAGTCTTGCTGGCTCTAGACGGTTGGAAGTAGTTGGGTAGAGATGATCGATATCAGAATTGGGTTATAGTATCTGCGGTTCCAGTTACCGGTGACCGGCGAGGAACCGGTTATTTATTCAGATCTTTTTGGAACCGGTTCCTGGTGCCAGAAAAGTTCCAGGAGGAGATTTCCAAAAGGAGATTTTTTTGAAAAGTACTAGCAAATCGACAAAAATCCTCTAATGATAGGAGGTGGGGGGGGGTTGCTACCAATTTCCAAAACAAAAATAACTGGAACTGGAACCGGTTACTCGTCCAAAAAAACACGAAAGAGCGGACAAAGGATATCGATATAATAAGATATGATATTGAAACCGGTTCCTCGGAGAAATTATATCGACGGTTCCAGTGACCAGCTGAAAACCGATTCCTTTTAACCGGGACAGGAATATCGACAATCTTTATAGTTGGGATTTGCGCATTACATACAATGTTTTTTTTTAAATACCCCTGTCGAAATTCAAAATAATTTATATCTGCCATACGTATGTATAAATATATTGTATTTTTGAAGATATGGTAAAGCCACCTCTGTCAGCCATAAAACTAAAATCCTTAAGTCCCAGATGATTCACTATGAATATCAATTTCTATCCCTTCCGGCCCTAATAGTATATATTCCATAGACTTACTTCAAATTGTACCAGTCTAAAGATGCCCGTCATAAGGTGAAACCGGTCAGGTCTTAAATAATGATTAGTAAAAAAATGGTATTATTAAAATCATTAAAATGGAATTAACAGTTTAAAAATTTAATATCATAAATTTGTTTAGATGGGCTAAAAATATTTAGCTCTCTCTCAAAATACACGAGGCCTGTTCAAAAGAAAAGCTGAATTTTGAATTTTCGCGGGCTGTGTACATTAGTTTATCGATTTTTTTTTGTTGTTGTTATGTTGGTACACATATGTTTATCATATGTTAGCATTATCAGCCCTTTTGGATTAGTGGTTTGTTTTTGACAACTGGAAAGGTTAGTCACGTTTTTGTATGTTCTTCGATATTTACTTTTGAGAAAAATGGATCAAAGAATATCTATTAAATTTTGCGTTAAAAATGGAATAAAGTGCTCCAACGCATTTAAAATGTTGACTGTGGCATTCGGCGAGTCTACTTCGTCTCAAAAAAGTATTTATAAGTGGTACAAGCGCTTTACAGAAGGCCGAGAAGATGTTAATGACGACGAGCGTCCTGGAGTTGTGGAAAAACAAATCATGGATTTTATTCTTTGGCCATTTTTTTCAAAAGTAAAAAAATCGGAGAACACACAAAAACGTGACTAACCTTTGCAGTTGTCAAAAACAAACCACTAATCCAAAATGGCGGATAATGCTAACATATGATAAACATATGTGTACTAACATAACAAACAAAAAAAATCGACAATCGAATGTACACAGCCCGCGAAAATTCAAAATTCACCTTTTCTTTTGAACAGGCCATGTATATACTCCAAGGCTATACTATATTATTCCCCTACATCTCGCCTCGTTTCGCCCCTAAAACTATATTTCCTACCTAACATAACCCCGCTCAATACGCTCGAAAATGACTCACTAAATTTTTTCTTAATAAAATTCTACAGTACAAAACAGTTGGCAAATAAAACGAGGGGTGGCCCACACTTCTCGTATCATGACTTAGGGGTATTTACACACAAATTGCCTCTTTCACATCCATAAACACTGGGCCGCACTACAACCTTGGACTTGAAACCGTTTTGGCTGGATATTCCGTTTCACTTATATTTTTTGGCACTGAAAATGAAAAAGAAATTCTTACGTTACGTGACTACGCGAAAGTGCTTTGATATTTCGCCTTAACACAAAATTTAAAATGCAGTTCGCATCGATTTTGTGAAATTATTACTGAGATGTAGGTCACGTTATGTTATTTACTTATTTAGTTTTACTGGGTTTTAACCTTAGTGCAAAAATATACAAAAGGGAGCGCTTCTGTAGTCAGTATTGACGATTTTTGCCTGACTCGGGCGTGGCTAGGATCAGGGCTAGAGTATTTATACATCCATTCATACCACATGTCGACATAAAGTTTTTGTTTATTTGCATAACCACTTCTTCCAGTATTGTTATAAATAAACAAAAAAATAATAAGCCAAAAAAATGGCCTGTTATGTCGCATAACTAAACGTAGTGGGCGGAGCGCCGGAGACGCGGGAGACGGTAAACATGCTTACATACCGAATGGTGGTGCTATATTGTGTGAGAACTTGTCTTGTCTCTTTCTCTCTCACGGTTTACGACCCGAAACCCGGAGAAAGTGATTTATCGTAAATTTGTATAGGTTGAGTAAAAATATGTAGCTCTCTCTCCATATATATTCTTGCTCTGCGCATAAAGGTTAAAAGACGCTCTTCGAAACGAACAAGTAATCAATGATAATGGTATTCCGTATATTACATAGATATACGTATCTATTCTTTATTCGTTCGGAGCCAGTGAGACTAGTTCACTAATGATATCTAATGTTTTGTAACTAAAGAAATTAACTTCTGAGAAATTGGCAATTAAGATTTTGCCACTTAACATTTGAAGCCATTTTTTAATTGAATTATTAATTACGCTTCTAACTATAAAAGTGGATTTGTTTTTCTGAGGCAGAAAAAACCTTCTCGTTCGGTGAACCCTGATATCATGAAATTTGTAGAGCTTTTTCTCTATAAAAAAATATGTTTCAAGGTTATTATTTATATAACGTGGTATCGCCCTACTCTAAGTATCGCTCTGGTGAAAGACCACCATTCAGAATCGTAACGTTGCTTGAAATGGCTTTAGCCGTGTTTGGTGGCTAGATCTGCATAGCCAGGTTCTTCTTAACCTTCTTTTTCCTCATCTCCTTCCCCTCCCCACTACATTTAGCCTCACAACATACCCCGATTGGGGATGCCATAGTCTCACTGGCTCTAGACGGTCGGGAGCAGTTGGAACTCTTGTGCGGTATTAAATATAAAAATAAAAACAAATGACTTTAGCCATGTTTGATGACCAGACCTGAATAGTCGGGTACCTCCCAACCTTCCTCTTCCCATATCCTTTCCCTTGGGGATGCTATAGCCCAGGGGTGGCCAAAGTATCGACCGCGGTAGACTTGTCGACCGAGGAACAGCAATTCATTGTTACTGAGTCTACGGCAAGGAATGTTGTCTTGAATGAGTTGTAACAGAGAAGGTTAGTCAATAATACAATTAATAATTTTGAAAATGCAAATTAAATCAAAGTCTTTCCTACGATTTTCTAGTTTTCAATGATTATTCAATTTCATCGTATGAATAATCGCCTCTTTCTCATCATTATTCACTATGAAAAAAAAAAAAAAAACGTAGGTAGACCTACCAGAAACATCAAAAGCCAAATAAGTCACAAGAACAGTAGTTCAATGTGACGGGATATAAATATTTCGTGATAATATAAATTTGCTGACAGTTGAAAATAATTCACAGAAAACATCGTCTATGGCCAATTGTCGAAGGTAACAAATAAAACTGGCAATTAACGGTGGAAGTCAAAGAAGGCGAAGCCGTCTACGAAAGTTAGTAATGACATAAAAACGTCGATTTACTGTGTGATGTTCGGTCTAGATAAAGGTGTTAAGTTATGGACCGACGGTGTTCTGACCTTATTGCGTTAGTAGGTCGCCAGCTGAGTTAATTAATTAGAATGTTAACAATATGTCAGCTCGGATGTGATATTTGCCAGGTAGACATATTTCAGGACGCGCCTTGTTACTAAAAGCACGCGCGTAAAAGCTCTACGCGTGAAAATAATATGTGTCAACCTGATTATTATAGGTTATGTTGTTAGCCCAGTTTACTTTTTAAAAAAAGTGTGATCTTTTTTGTAATTTTTTTTTTCTTACGAAATGTACAGAGATATACTTTCAAGAAAGCGGCGCCACTAATTATTTCGAGTATGGAACATTTCTGCGATTTTTAATAATGTCTCTCGGAAAAATATTAGTATTGTTAGTATCGAAACCATTTACCGAGAAACCGAGTTAAACCGAGAATAGTACTCGCATTGATGCATTGCTTGCATACATCATATTTCAAACTAGTAATTATTCGTCTTCGTATAATAAGTTTCCAGTGAAGTCTAAAAAAATATATCACTTGCAATATGTTTTTAAAATTTATTTATTGTAATTTTTTCTTGTAATATATGATGAACTCCCCGATGGTTGATTGTGTACAAAAAATATACGCGTCCCCGATTTATTTTTCACACTTTTGCGCGATATTTATTTATTTATAAATTAACGGACTAAAGTCCAATTACAAAAAATACACATAAAACACGAAATGGAAAAAAAAGAGTAACAGAGAAGGAAAAACATATACATAGTAATAAATTATATATATTGTTTTTTATTATACTTTCTCGACACTCCTTTCCCGTCCATCCTCTCGTCTACCTCAGAGCAATAATATACAGGAAGGAGCGCTTCTGTAGTCAGTATTGATGATTTTTGCCTGACTCAGGCATGGCTAGGACTGGGGTATTTATAAATCAATTCATAGCACATTTTTTGTTCTATTTTAAAAGAAAGACAAACATTCCCGGGTTACGAATAACCTGACATATTTGAAAAACTCCTTCTGCTATCATACTCGTAAGAAGCGGAAGATGTTGCTTGTGCAATGGTGGAGGATTTAGCCAGCAGAGGAATTGAACGCACGACGCCCGGGTGGGAATCCGAAGCGTTTGTCCACTCAGCTACCGACCGGTAGTCGACATAATGTTTTTGTTTATTTGTACAACCACTTTTTCACAGAATTGTTATAAATTAAAATATAGGATATAACCTAAAAAACCGCTGAGTTATGTCCTGTTATATCGCATAACAAAACGTAGTGGGCGGAGTCATCGTCGACGCGGGAGACGGAGAACGTGCTTACATACCAAATGGTGGTGCTATATTATGTGAGAACTTGTCTTGTCTCTTTCTCTATCGCGGTTTACGACGTAAAAACCTACTGGTTGAGTAAAAATATTTAGCTCTCCCTCCATATATATTCTTGCTCTGAGCTCACAACGTTCCTCGATCATGGATGCCATAGTCCTACTGGCACTAAAAGTTTGGAGCAAAATACATCCAACTATTATTTTCGGAGATCTTGTTTGATGATTTTCCAATTCAATGTCATGATCATTCATCACTATTAAACACAAACTCGTACTTAACGTTGAGCATTTTGCATTTTCCGCTGATTGTTGACGTGGTACTATACATCGTGTGGCGTAGAATTGTCGATGGCTCAATGGCCTGTGGTTGATTGTTCCTCTGCCAAATTGTCTCTGGCAATTGTGATGACTGACGGTGGCTGATGTGCCCGGCCCTCTCACCGGAAGGACGTTGCCCGGCGGGATTGAATAATTATTATCTCTTGATGTCTCCATTAGTCATTCTCGGAATCACTGAATCATGAAAAAGAAAGAATTTTTATAATTTTTGTTCAGTTGTGTGGGTGTGCAATACAACCCATCCTCTGCAAAAATAAAGCTTTCAAAAAAAGTTTAATAGATAGCCCCACTAAATTAAAATACAGTTGAACTTTGATAAAACGATCACGGTTATAATGAGCAATTACTTAATGATAGTTCGGGCTTATTTTCATACAATCGTGTGGGGTTATAGCGAGGTCGCTTCACTGATATAGCGTCCAAATAATATTGTCAACTCAATGCGCTCGGGTATGAGAAAAAAACCCAATTCTCGAAACAGTCGAATAATGTCATAAACAAGACAAAGAAAGCCGCCCGTCCGGCAAGGTGGCGGATTTTCTTCAAATCACGTAAATAAATGTTTATAATCCCTGATAGTTGTCGCTCTAAGAAACAAAAATGACACTATGTAAAAGTGTCGTTTAAAATAAAAGTCATACGATTTTTTTTCGTCGCAATTCTGTTCCCTTTTTACAAATTCGTTTCTACTCTATGTCTAATTTGTATCTGGTTTTCTCTATTTTTTTAAAAACAATAAATTTAATAATATGAAAGCGTTCATTCCCTGTTGTAAATATCGATATTAGTAGGTAGATATTTTTTTTTATCTACCTACGTTTATAACGAGTAATGGCTAAAAGGAATAAATTAATAAGGAGTAAATTTGGTTGGTCCCTTATTAAATATTACAATTACAAATGGTCCCATTGAAAGTATCATTAAGTTAACAGAAATTATAACTGGTCGGTTAGCTGGTCAAGCGGCCCAAAGCGTTGGGTTCCCACCCAGGCGTCGCGGATTCAATCCTTTGAGCTCAAGCTATGTTTGGTGACTAGATATGAATAGCAAGGTACTTACCAATATTTCTCTTCCTTCTCTCCTTACCTTCCCCACTACCTTAACAATAATAATATTTGGATGTATTTATGGTTTTAAAGTTTATTTTGTAGAACTCCATTTTAATTTTTAGGTTTTTTACTTTTATTTAAACAATAATTATTATTATTTTAATTTTTAAAAAACAGTTTTTAGTTAAAAGCTCTGCGATGTAATTATTTTTACGCGTGACAGCTGTTTCGCCTTCTGAGGGCATTATCAAAATATTTGGATGTTTTTTGTAGCGCCGTTTTTGCGAAAAATCAAAGAAAGGGCGCTATACAAATCTTTATTTCTAGTTTATATATGGTAAATATACAGCAATATACTTACCTCTCAGGTTAGTTCTGGCCGGACAAAATCACTTATAATAACCTTTTTTTTTGCTAATTATACTATAAATATATATATAAATTTACATAATTTGAATATAATACATTTTTTAAATATTTTTTTAAAATGTAATTTTTATTTATTTTTTATTATTTTGTTTTTAGGGCATGAGAGCAAATTTAAAATAAATAATTTTTCGTAGTAAGGAACAGATAATTAAGCCTCACAACATACCGCAATCAAGGATGCCATAGTCCAACTGGCTCAGCGGTCTCACTGTAGCAGTGGGGACTCTGGTGCGGTATTTACTTAAACAAACAAAAAGGAAAAAATATCGTACAAATTTGATCATTTTTATACCAAATTCCAAATTTTAAAAGTTAAAACTCGTATTAATTTCGCTATCCAATCCCTCGTTTGTATTATACAATAAACCAGTTTCCTCACACTATGTTTTGCTTAAAGTGTTGCATAAGGTACATAACCTACGTT
This sequence comes from Drusus annulatus, assembly GCA_022651775.1. Lineage (NCBI taxonomy): Eukaryota > Metazoa > Arthropoda > Insecta > Trichoptera > Limnephilidae > Drusus > Drusus annulatus. Next base: position 729,703 of record JAGWCC010000208.1, on the reverse strand, counting down.
TTTATCCAATCGACTTTTACATAAGACCTGTTCTCGTCTAATGCCCAAGGAAGACTACCAATTAACAATGATGAATTCCGTTCGGTCATCGACCCAAAACCAGCGCTGAAATTTCGCAAGTCAATGGCTGGTCCATCGCCGATACAAGCTGTCACGCCTAGCTGCCTTGACACCAATTATTATTTCGTTTTTTGGCATTGAATCTATTTAGTGGGACAGCTAATAGCTAATAACGTGCTCCATTCGCGTGGGATATTGGAGCATTTTTTATTCCACGCTGCCGGTAGTAAAAAGCGTGCAGTGGAAATTCTTTTAGAGATTCATTTCGTGTATATTATTTTTCATTTCATTGCCGGAATGGCATCCGTACAAGAGTCTTAACTGCTCTCCAAACACGGTTAAAACCATTTCAAGCAACGTTTCGATTCTGAATGATGGTTTTTTTACCAGGGCAATACTTAGAGTAGATATCTACCACTCTGTAGATTTGGGAAGATAATATATGTATCATCATAGAATATTAATAATTATGTACGATAATATTATAAAATAAAATGACAAGAAACGTTGATGTATTCAATTGGACGAAAAACTATGCGACTCAAGACTGAAGTCAAAAACAAGTCGACAGGTCGAGTTTGCTAACAACAGGTTACTAAAGCGTTAGTGATTGTTTGGTGACGGTAGCGCCGCATGCAGTGTCTCTTTTAATTACCAACTTATTGCGAACTGGCTAGTAATTTGGGTCCGCGATCAGTTTCTTTCGAGTATCTCCGTCTGCATACGGCCTACGAGAGGATAACCTGCAAACATTTTATGTCGGAATGAATATTATTTATCTTCATCACTGGTTGGAATTGAACAAGGCACCAGTTTCTTGGTGACTTTAAAATTAAGTTTAGAATTTTCACATTTTTAATGATATAAAGACATAAAATCAACAAAAAGCTTCCATCATTATTTAGGCAAACTTTCTGTTATTAGTGTTTGTGTGATATTTTGACTTTATAAATTATTTCAATGGTGTATTAATAATATTTTGTTTAATGTGTCCAAATATGTTTATTAAAAACGTCCGAATTCTATGTGGGTGGTAACTAATAGGCCATCCAACATCCTTTAATATATCTCTGTCTCTTTCTATCGAGTCAGTATAAAGTCAACCGTCCTGACTACACTGTTTCGCAAAGGTACCTCTCCATGTCCTCCAAGATTAAACCTTATCGATAAACGTAGAAAATAAACGACCGAAAAAATAAAATCTTTATGCCATAATCGTCCAATAAATTCTCGTATTACGGCTTGTATTAATATCCTGTAATATGTTATTTCTCGTAGACCGATTCATCTAAATTACGATTACCCCGTCACGTAACACGCACCCTTGTTCTAGAAAAGCTTTGAATTATTGTTGTATGGTTTCGCCTTAGTCATTGTGAAATTACTTGCCACATGGCTCGTATATCACTCACGTGGAATGAGGCTAAAATAATTAAATTGTTTTAATCACTGGGTATTGGTTGTTTGATTCGCGTTTTGTTCATGGTTTAGCCAAGATTCGTGATGATCTTTTTAAAATGTAAAAATATTAGTTTTATGTGATGGGCATATACTAGTACATATTGGGCGTTGACGATAATTCGAAACAACGCATCGTTGAAAATAAAGTCGACATTGACGTGGTGATATTGATTTTATCAATAATAATCCACTGTTGGGAGAGTTCAAACAGTTGGTGCCGTTGGGGGTGTTATTTTTAAACAACCATAACTTGCCATCGGTAGATTCACATGATGCTAGGCGCTGCGTATCGGCCGTTTTCGGATAGTAAAATCCACAAGACGTCTAGTAAAGAAGTACACAACCAAAAGATCATTCCAAATTACACATAATATCGTTCACGGGGTATACACTCTTACACCTTTTGTTTAATTGGCGCTAAAGCTAAAACAAAATAAACATAAATAATTGCGTGTTGCGACTGCGTATTCGTATGTAGCTATCGATATCCAACTGTTGGCGCAAATTTTCGTCAATCTTGCTGTTATTTCCAACGATTAGTTATATTCTGATAAAGTAGCAGCATATATATGTAAGAATCAGCTTAATTTTAAGTTACTATGATATGGTGATTGTGTCCTGCCAGAAGTGACCTACCAGGTAAGTATGTTGCTGTATATTTATATAAATTAAGAATTAATATTAAGTAGAAATTAAGATTTGTACAGCGCCCTTGAGGTGATTTTTCAGAAAAACGGCGCTCTACAAATTATCCAAATATTATTATTATTATATACGTCTTTCACCTTCTTCTGTTAAATACATTGTTAGGGTTAACACCCAAAAATACACACTATTTGGCAATACTACAAATATTCTTTCTGTCAATTCTATACGTCTATTTAAGAAAATATCTAAGGTTTCTAGTGAATACAATAATCTTTTAAATTCTAAATGAAATGTATACTGAAATTTTAGGTAAATCGTTCGAAAATGCCTTCACTGGTTTCGAAACTGCACCTTTTACAGACGTTTTAGTATGTTGTTCGTAGAATTAAAAATATTACATTAAAAAAAAACACACACTGGAAATCTTAATCGTCTTGAAGAGGCCCATGTTGAAGGAGGGAGGAAACACAGATGCCGGCAAATCGTTTCTATAGTTCGTATAGCCGAACTGTCGAACATACGAACGAGAGAACTGAGCCCCCGTGTCTTAACTGGTCACTTAAGGTTACACTTGAAAGACTTGTAAACAGATAAATCATTTGTAGTATTGCTTGTATTAGAATTCTACAAAGTGACGTTTAGCCCCAATTTTGAGTGCTAAGGCTTGACGAAGCTTTATAGGAGAGGTTTCAACGCTTAGAATGCCTAACCTAGAGCCTCTAATTTTTGTCTGATCAATTAATTTCAACTAGCAATATTGTCCAATAGATTGAACCGGTTTCGAAATAGCCCTTCCCCGTGGAAAAGTGATAGAAAAGGGGTGAGCAGGTAACAGATGTTAACCGGAAACATTATACTTCCGAAACCGGTAGACAGTTTTAATACATCTATGGTTGTTTAATATAATCTAATTATGTCAATCCGCTGCTTTTTACGCACATTTTGTTCTGACAGTTCTCTTAGCGGCAGGATCATACATTCGTAGTGCCATTTATTCCGGATAAACTACAGATAAACTATGCAGAATTTTATAATTGTAAATAAATAATAAATGTATTTAAATAGTATCACTAATCAACAAAACAAATGTGAAACAGAAAAGGCTAGAAAATAAAAAGACAATGGTCACAACCGAGACTCGAACTCGGATCCTCTACTCTATCCGGGAGTAACGCTTCAACCAATTCAGTCATTGGGATCGATCTCATATTTTTCATTGAAGATTATTAATATTATTTTGTCAATTTTTATTTTTTCCTCAGATCTGCGTTCTAGTATCGGTTGTGACCACTGTCTTTTTATTTTCTGGCTTTTTCTGTTTCATATGTGCGTTGTTGATTTTTGATATTATTTATATATTTAAAAAATGCTAGCATTAACCCTTTAAAGTCAATTCTATTTTCAACGTATATGTGTCATTGGAGTGCGTGTTTTATAAAGTCCATCACAATCAAATCAAGCGCTTTTAACAGTAAAGTTTCCATTGCTATCAGAGTTCTGTAAAATTTATCGTTCATTATGCCGCTAAATAAATTATTTAATAGGGCCAATAACACTTGAATGAAAATCAACAAAACTTTAAGGGGAATAATAGCACTGACCATAAAACTCACTCACAAAGGCCATTTTACGATAGGAAGCAGGGTGAATGGAATCGGAAAACCGATAAATCGAGCTATCAAGCATTCTATTATTTTATCGCCTCTATGGCTTTACCTTGTATTAAGGCTTACTTTTGCTTGATACAAACAAATTAATATTTTTCATAATTAAATTAATGCTTCAGAGAGAAAGTTCTATATTTATATGGAATTATTGTTTTCTTGTTGCTGTTGATTCTCAGCCCCTTTATCGAACAAAACAACTTAATAATAATGTTTTGATGATTTGTATAGCGTCGTTTTTGTGAAAAATTACCCTAAGGGCGCTGTACAAATCCTAATAACTAGGCTCCGTCTTATTACTAACTACTTAATATAATCTATAGCATATTAATATTTATTTTTATTATGTACAGAGATAATATACAGAAAGATTCTTACCTGACAAATCACTTCAGGTAAACACAATCATTTTATTTTTTTAAATCACTTTATGGTTTGACATATTTAATAATAATGAAATAATAACTTTAAATAAAACCACAGATTTAATTTCAATTTTTATGATCGACCGGTTTCGTTTAGCCCAAGCATCATCAGGGTACAAAATTAAACTAAACAAAAGTGTGCGGTTATATATACGTACAGAGGGAGAACACAATATGAAATAAAATAAGAGAACAGTGAATAAAATGAATAAGATGAAAGAGACAGATAATATGAAATGAAAGAGGCAAAACGTATTAACCTTGTATTTGTTTTTTGGAATTTTGTCATATTTGTTCGACAAACAGTTTGTTCTTATTGATTTCCGCTACATAAGGGGTCGAATATCGAACATCTCTCAAATCGATCATTTTACCTCTTTGAATGAACATTTCAAAGTTCCATACCTCCGAATTGCGTTTCAAGCTGAAAATAGTTGCTTTGGCCTGGAACTTACAGTCATCTGCAAATTCCATTATGCCAGAGCTTCCGATCGACAGTTTTCGCTGCAACAGAAAACAGTATTCTGCTTTAATGTATTATAAAAAAATAAAAATAAACCTAATTTTTTGACACAGATTTTTGCTATCTATCAGGTGTATTTTAAGGAGAAGATTTTAAATCAGATATTAATTATATTTAAATTTAAACAACAGAGTGGAGCCTTATTAATCCTATAAAATTAAACAAATATACATTTAGCTTATTGTCTGACGCTTTCTTTGGAGGATTTAGACTCATTACTTACAAGTGAATTGTTAATTTCCCTTTTTAAAAAATGTTTCACTAATGTGCTATTTTTTGGCACTGACAACATTGTAATTCAGAGTAGCTTACCGTTTATTAATTTAGTTGTGCTTTTTTAGTTTCCTTTTTTGTTGATTAAATAAATTGCACTAAATTACCTATATTGACTCTCACATTTTTAAAATAAATTAAAGTACGAATCAATCTACCTAAAGTTCACGGATAAGGTTCATGAATCCTTTGCAGCAGCCAGACAAACTTCGCTGTAAATAATTTAAAAGTTCACTTCGGAACAATGACATTAAATTCGGCGGGTGGATAATTTGAATTCAGAATATAATGGCCACTGACCACAGTCATTATGGCTCATTATGCGTTAACATTGTTTGAATAAGTTTATTCTGACATTATAATCTGTCGTGTGGGTTAGACAGTAATTGCAGAATAAGTGCCGTTATTAACAATTCAAATTAGGTTTTTCGGTGTCAACAAACAATATAAAACAATAGATTAAATTCAAATAAATTCAGTTTCTTTCATATTCATTCAGTTTCTTTCAAATCGATTCAATTTCATCCTAATTCATAAAATTTCACGTCATTAAACAGTTAATTGATTTTGTGGTTCTGGTTATGTAAGAAATGGTATGATTATGACCTCAGAGCAATAATAAACTAGGAGGGAGCGCTTGTGTAGTCAGGATTGATGATTTTTTCTCAGACTCAGGCTTGGCTAGGGCTAGGGCTGGGGTATTTTTACAACCATTTATAGCACATCTCGAAATAATGGTTTTGTTTATTTGTATAGCCACTTTTTCACCGTATTATTATAAACAAAATTATAGGATATAACCTAAAAAAACCGTTGAGTTACGTCCTGTTATGTCTTAAAACAAAACGTAGTGGGCGAAGTCACCGGAGACGCGGGGGATGCGAAAGATCCTTCCATACCAAAAAGTTGTGCTATATTATGTGAGAACTTGTCTGATCTCTTTCTCACTCACGGTTTACGACGAAAAAACCCGGAGAAAGTGATTTATCGTAAATTTGTATAGTTTGGGTAAAAATATTTAGCTCTCTCTCCATATAGTATATTGTTGCTCTGAGATTATGACTACAGAGGGAGTACCGCAAGTTTCGGAGTTAGGACTAGGCTTAGCAAATCTGGATAATCCGGAGTTCGAAAAATCCGAGTTTTAGAATTAATCACAGTATGTACTATACCAAGTAATAAAGTATGATGATAAGAATAATAACATACTAGACAGAGTTCAGAGCTGAACTCGAAACTCATATTTTCAATGATATTCATTAATAAAATAATTAATTTGCAAAGCTAGGCTAGCCCGATAGTATAAAAACTCATCAGTATAATAGTATATTTTCATGTAATTATTCGCAAATTCTCGATTTAAACTAACTAACTAAGTAACCTTCACACCGTTTTCCTGCAGGTGTAGGCACATAGGATGGACCGCCATACAACTCCATCTTGGCACACACTCCTTGTTTCCTTCATATTCATACTTCGATACATACACTTTTGTTATTCTGACTCTTCACATGGCCCGATTCAAGTATTTGATTTATTTGACCGTGCCATGTCTTTCTCGGGCGTCCTCGACTTCGTCCCTTTCTTGATCCTATTCATTATGCTCACATCAGCCTTCCCTTGTTTTTGTATATTCATATTTTTATTACGGTCATACATGGTTTTACCGCATATACGTCTCAGGGATACCATGTCCACATCATTTAGTTTATTCTAATTCTCGATCTACTGCTTAACAAAAAGTTCGAATAGACTCCCACATGATACGAGCATAATAAACGAGTCGACAAAGTTCTGAGTTATACTCAAAACTCATCTTTTCAGAAAATCATACCCATAAATAACAGAATAACGGAATTGCCCTAATTTACAAATCTAGGCTAACCAGTTAGCATATAAATTCACCAGAATAATAATATATTTTCATGCAATGATGGGACAAACCCCGATCTACTGCTAAAAAAACCCCTAAACTTTTTCACGGCCCGCGACGTATGTAAATAATTAGTTACCCATTAGTAGCTGAGTGGAATAACGCGTCGGATTCCCACCCAGGGCCGTGGGTTCAATTTCTCTGCTAGCTAAGTCCTCCATCATTGCACAGGCAATATTTTCCGCTTATTATGATGGCAGTAAGAGTTTTTAAAATATCGTCGGGTAATTAATCTTAAAAAAAAAAGAAAAAATACGGTCTGCATGGTCGAGTGGTAAGACGCTCGACTACGAATCCAGAGGTCGCGGGTTCGTACCCGGCGTGCGCAAATAAATTTTATTTCAATTGATATTCAGTGTCATAATACATTTAATTGATATAAAATAAAATAAAGTATGTTTGCGGCACGTCCCAGAGGGGTAGATACTCTAAGTATCGCCCTGGTGAAAGACCACCGATCAGAATTCAAACGTTGCTTGAAATGGCTATGGTATAGCCGTGTTCGGTGACCAGATCGAAATAGCCAGGTACTTCCCAACCTTCCCCTTCCTCATCTCCTTCCCCTCCCCGCTACCTTCAGCCTCACAACATACCCTGATTGGGGATGCCATAGTCTCACTGACTCTAGACCGTTGGTAACAGTTGAGACTCTTGTGTGGTATTCACGTAAAAAAATAAATATAAATGTGTTAATTGATTAGTTTATTTAGTTACGCCTAGTAAAGGCTTTTAACACAAATATTTACAAAAAAAAAAAAAAAATATATATATATATATTATCATAAGCTGTACACGCGTGAATATAAATAGAACAATATGAAAAGAAAAAAAAAAACTATTAACTAGCAGTACATCCAGAGTTGAATGGTTTCATAAAATAAATTAGCTCTACCATACGAAAAAAACTTTACTAAGGTGTGCTTATATTGACATACTAAATATAACAACAACCTCCGAATAAATATCAATGACGTTATTCTTTCTATAGGTTTTTGGCCAATTTAGTTATAGTTTTAAAGTTTTTTAAAACGTCTCTGAGGTGCTATTTCACAAAAGTAGCGATATATAAATAAGTATTATTATTATAAATGAACTTAAATTTCAAATGATATTGTTCGGCCAGGTGCACAAATGTTATTCACTGCACACAAACATATATAATGACGAGGTCATGTTCGGGTGAACAAAATATTAAAGTAGGTTAGTCAGCTTAACCCAGATTTAATAGGAAGGTCGGGTTAGGTTACATTTAAACGAAACCGAATTGCTTGTATGATAAAGTGTATATGCGCTCTTATAAAATGTTCAAACCTTGGAGTAACAATATATGGAGAGAGAGCTAATTCTTTTTACCCAACCTATTCAAATTTGGGATAGATCACATTCTCCGGGTCTTTATGTCGTACACCATGAGAAAGAAAGAGACGGCAAAATTTCCCAAATTATCACACCGCTTAAAAGTATTGTAAGGATGTTCTTCGTGTTCCGCGTCTTCTTCCCACACACATATGCGATATAAATGGACATGAGTCAACGGATTTTTAGGTTTTATGCTATATTTTTGTTTATAACAATACTCTGAAATAGTGGTTATACGAAAAAACATGTAGACATGCGCTATGAATAAATGTATAAATACCCTAGACCTAGTCCTAGCCACGACCAGATCTAGCCGAGTTCAGGAAAACTTGTCTAAACTGACTATAGCAGCGCTCTCTTTTGTATATTTGCTCTGAGATAATAACTGAGGTTCAAACGATATAGTTTTTTATTAAAGAGTGGTAGATACTCTAAGTATCGACCTGGTGAAAGACTCCATTTAAAATTAAAACATTGCTCACTAAGCCGAGGGCAGCTAGCAGAGGAATTGAACTCACGACGCCCGGGTGAGAATCCGACGCGTTTGTCCACTCAGCTACTAACCATTTTTATTACCAATTTTTATTTCGGTATACACTACTCGCAACACTCATCGCGTTTGAGAGTTAAGTCACCTTTCTTATTCAAGCAACGGTATAACCGAGGAGTCACTGCCTCGTTCACGCGCACCATACGCATTTTAAATTGAACGTGCTGAAAAACTCACACGAATTATTGCGAAGGCGGCGGTCTAGACAGGACTCTTATTTATTATTCTTTATCATTATTCATGGACCCACCGAAACTCGGAGAAAGCTGATCGAGTACAGCCTATTCAGTTTTCTTCTTCTAACCATACTAGCCATATAACTCGGTATTAGTACTCACTTGCTTCATTCTCATCGCTGGAAAGGGAAATGGGCTATTAACTAGAGATGGTCGATATCAGAATTGGGTGTACCTCCGGTTCCAGTTACCGGTGACCGGCGAGTAACCGGTTATTTTTCCAGTTCTTTTTGGAACCGGTTCCTGGTGCCAGAAAAGTTCCACGAACGAGATTTTTTCGAAAAGTATTAGCAGATCGACAAAAGTTCCTCGCCAAAAAAAGTACTAGTCGGAGAGATTTGAAAACGAAAAGAACTGGAACTGGTCTTCGCATAAAAAAACACGAAAACGGACAAATGATATCGATATTTTTTATTTGCGAAAATTTGGAACCGGTTTATCGGAGAAATAATATCGACGGTTCCAGTGACCGGCTAGGAACCTGTTACTTTTAAGTGGGACAGGAATATCGACCATCTCTGCTATTAACCGACTGAAAATTAAATGAGTTTTAATATGCAGTTTTGGTCAGTTTTCTTTTCTGTATCGAATGCTCTGACTCTCGTTTGATTCTGAAGACTTTTGTGGCCCTTCAGCCATCTAAAATATATTTACCATTTGGGAGAAGGCTCGACTCAAACGACACAAGTTTGAGACTTTTTGTCGCTTCAGGTAACTCAGTGAAAGCATTGCTTCGCCCGAGTTAACTTTTTTTTTTCAAAACCCAACCAGGTGCTGATACTAAAATTTAAAGTGCTCTGATGTAAACTTCCCAAAATGGCTCTTTAAGCCCTTTTGCCTTTTCGGCGATGATGTTTTTCTGTGTTTGTGCTTTCGAAATGTCGCAACTTTATATGTTTTGTTTTTTTTTTGTGTGAGCAGTGAACTAACATCAAATAAATTTGTAGTTTCCATAATAATTATTATAAAATTTTGATAATTTGTATTTGCTATTTAATAATTATAACATTTTAATAATTTGTATAGCGCCGTTTTTTGTGAAAAATCACCTCAAGGGCGCTGTACAAATATTAATTCCTAGACTCCATTTTATTACAAACCACATAAAATGTAGTTTGTATTATATACTACTTTAAAATTAGCTTTTTTTTGTTTTTTCTTTAGGTAATGTACGTGTATTCACTATCAATAATTGTAGGATTGTTACTATGTTAAATGTACGTATATTTGTATCGTATCCACTGTCATTAATTATAGGATTTAGTGCCTTGCAACTTTACCTACTGTCAATGTATCTTATATGGGATAATCAATGTATCAAGAGAGTTTTACGGTCAGTGTTTGTTGTATCATCTAGCATTGTGTAACAAATATCAACAATGACCTAGTGAGGTAGGTAATAAAAAATATATGGATACAAATAATTCATATTATGTACAGAGATAATATACAGAAGCATACTTACCTGGCAGGTCACTTCAGATAAACACCACTTTATTAGTAATTTACAGTTTGGAGATAGGTACAGTTTTGCACTCAGAGAACATGATATTGGCAAAACTTAAAAATTGGCATGATTTGATGATGGAATTCGATAATAGTTTCATATTTGATTAAATTAATTTATAAAAAAGCAAAATGAAGTTCTACAAATGTAACACCTAAATTGTACATATTTTCAATAAAGTTTTAAAAGTAACCGACTCACCATCCTGTCATTTCCCTATTTAATATGATGCTATTTTGAATGGGAAAATATACCAATTTCTTATTGCTCACGTTTTTTAAAACAAGAGTATTACAGAGTAATTTATATATCATTAATCATTACTATGAACTTTTATAAATATGATAATATATTGAGCAATATATTTTTTTCTGTAAATTATTTATTTTTTCATATTTTTCTCTACAAACCACAACAAGTTAACACCATTTTTATTATAAAAATGATCACATTTACAGGTTTTTGTTAATATGCTTAAAGTAAAATCTTTTGTCGCCTATGTCTCATACGCTGTGGTGATTCCAAGATTATCCCATATGTGTATAAACCTATATTACGTAGTTACGTTAATATGTTTCAATTATTTTTCTAACCACATACTATGACCACAAACACTTTTTTTACCTAGAAATGAAACAGGAATATTCCCAAAGTTCACATTCGTACGAACGTACGTGCTCACATTTAATTATTTATTTATGGCCGATTAGTAAGACCCTCGACTACGAACGAAGATGTCGAGGGTTCGAACCCGGCGTGCGCAAATAATTTGCATGTAATTTATTCGTGTTCTTTTACAATTAATTCATTACCAAATAATATAAAGTATGTCATTCATACATCGTCTCATAAATACTCTTCTGTTATTCTTAATACTACTATTGCTATTCACATGATCCGACTCAAGTATTTGATTAACTTGATCGTCCTATGTCTTCCTCGGGCGTCCTCGACTTCTTCTTCCATTCACTTTCGCTTCATATATTATTTTCACACTCCTTTCTTCGTTCAGTCGCTCTACATGCCCAAACCATCTAAGCGTCCCTTTCTTGATCCTATTCATAACGCTCACATCAGCCTTGCATTCTTTCCGGATATCCACATATTTAATACGGTCGTACATGGTTTTATCGCACATACGTCTCAGGGATCTCATTTCCACAGCATTTAGTCTACTTTCATCCTTCCTCTGCCAGTTCCATGCTTCACTGCCATACATCAGGGTTGGTATAAGCACTCCGCTGTGGACTGCTAGCTTTGCTTCTTCGGACAATTTCTTATTTGCGCCAACAGCGTTCAGTCCTCCATTAAAGGAGTTTCCTGCATTCACCCTTCTCTTAATATCCTCGTAAACATACTTCCCAAATACACAAACTCATCCACTTTCTCCGAGTATTCATCATACACAACTATATTGCACGCTGTTCTCGTACTCTCTCTTTCAAACATCATGACTTTGGACTTACATTTATCATATCATTTTGATCACTTTCGCATCATATATATTATTTTCACACTCCTTTCTTTGTTCATTCGCTCTACATGCCCAAACTTTCTAAGCGTCCCTTTCTTGATCCTATTCACAACGCTCACATCAGCCTTGTATTCTTTAAGGATATCCACATTTTGATGTAAAGGAATAATATGTCAAAATTTGTTTTTGGGATAGAAGATACGTGAAGTTTTATACACGAGTACAAATTAGTACCGCCAGGGGGTTAACAAGGAACCACGTTGTATTATTTTAATAGCCCTGTCCAGGTCTTTCTCTGCGTGTTCCTCGTGAGATGGCACATTATTCACCATCTCATTTTGATCACTTTCGCATCATATATTATTTTCACACTCCTTTCTTCGTTCATTCGCTCTACATGCCAAAACTATCTAAGCATCTCTTTTTTGATCCTATTCATAACGCTCACATCAGCCTTGTATTCTTTAAGGATATCCACATTTTGATGTAAAGGAATAATATGCCAAAAATTGGTTTTTGGTATAGAAGATACGTGAAGTTTTATAGACGAGTACAAATTAGTACCGCCAAGGAGCAAAGGGTTAAAATTGGTTTTTGGTATAGAAGATACGTGAAGTTTTATAGACAAGTACAAATTAGTACCGCCAGGGAGCAAAGGGTTAAAATTGGTTTTTGGTATAGAAGATACGTGAAGTTTCATAGACAAGTACAAATTAGTACCGCCAGGGAGCAAAGGGTTAACAAGGAACCACATTGTATTATTTTAATAGCTCTGTCCAACGGCCAGGGTCCACGTCTTTCTCTGCGTGTTCCTCGTGAGATGGCACATTACAATACCAGTATGGACAGGCATCTCGTCTGGTCATACTCTCCGCCGATTGCAGTATTCGCCTTGTTTGGCTATAGCTCGCCTTAAACTGCAGCTCGTTTGTGCCGGACCGACAATTACGAGGTCGTGCGTAGTGCACTGAACTTCTGTAGTACTCGGCTGGTTTATGTAGCGCAATTTTTGTATCATTCGCCAAATTGTGGATACCCGAAAAGAATGCAAGGCTGTTGTAAGCCTAATTAATATAATAAAAAAAGGACAGCTTAGATGGTTTTGGCGGAGAGGTCGCGGGTTTAAACCCGGCGTGCAAAATACATTTAATTCAATTAACATGTGTCATAACACATTTAATTAATATAAAACATAGTATATAGGATAGTTGGGGCACGTTCCAGAGTGGTCGATATTCTAATTATCGCCCTGGTGAAAGACCACCTTTCTGAAAAGAAATGTTGCTTGAAATGGCTTTAGCCGTATTCGGTGACCAGATCTGAATAGCCAGGTACTTCCTAACTTTCCTCTTCCCCATCTCTTTCTCCTCCCTACTACACTACTGTCACACTAGCTCCGGAGAATCAGAAGTAGTTGGAATTCATAATAAACACAATATGTTTAGTATGGAAATATGAAAGTAGACTCAGTGCTGTAGAAATGAGATTCCTGAGGCGTATGTGCGGTAAAACAATGTATGATAGTGTTAAAAATGTGGATATCCGGAAAGAATGCAAGGCTGATGTAAGCGTAATTAATTGAATCAAAGAGGGACGCTTAGATGGTTTAGGCATGTAGAGCGAATGAACAAGAAATGAGTGTGAAATGAATATACGACGCGAAAGCGAATGGAAGAAGAAGTCGGGGACGCCCGAGAAAGACATGGTCAAGTGAATCAAATACTTGAGTCGAGCCATGTGAAGCATCAGAATAACAGAAGAGTATCTATGAATTTGAATAAAGTAAAAAGTTGTTGCCAATACAGAGTTGTATGGCGGTCCGTCCTCTCTGCCTACCCCTGCGGAGAAACGGCGTGATGGTTAGTTAGTTAGTCATTTGTGAAACGTCATCCGAAAATGATTCCGATACCCAATTATGATATTGCCGCATTAATGTTTCAACTTGCTCACAGCCAGCCGCCTGCGTGGTCGAGTGGTTTAGACGCTCGACTGCGAATCCAGAGGTCGCGGGTTCTAATCTCGGCAAATTTAATTAAAATGTGTTTTTTCACGTTTAATTAATTTACTGTATACTTGCGGCACTTTCCTCGGTGGTAGTTACTCTTATTATCGCCCTGGTGAACGACCGCCATTCAAAGTCGAAAGGTCTTAATGGCCAGGCACTTTCTTTTCCATAACTCCTTCCCCTCCCTTCTACTTTCCGCCTCACAACATACCCCTATTGGACGTAGTTATGAAGAAAGCATCCAACTACAAAAAGATGACCGAGATAAAGACGTTTGAAAATATGACGATAAAAAAACATTAATATGCGTAATCGGCATTTGGAAGTGATTATCAGTGTTTTTTTCTTTATGAGCACAATTAAAAATAAGTCATTTATAATCTATCAATGTGTTTATTGAATAAAAACAAAATTCCTTATGTTATCCTACTAAACTTCAATTTAAGTCATATCAAAAAATCTATTGCTTTTTGAGCTTGGATATTTTCAGCTGATATTGTATTTATCTATAGGAAAACATGTAAAACTCGATTTTGGCAAATTGTGGGTTGGACGTTTTCTACACAACTACGTCCAATTGAGGATACCATAGTCCCACTGGCTCCAGACGGGTTGGAGATCAGTTGGGACTCTTCAGCGGTATTCACTATAAAAAAAATAATTTAAAAAAATACCTTTGTGTGGTTATATTATCTTCTGGGAGACGAGTTAGTTAGGTTACCTTGTTTACATTTGGCTTTTTTAATTGTATTATTGTGTATTATGTATTATCCAATAAATAAAGTTATGTTCTATGCAGTAATTATGTGAGTAATTCTATCGCTGAAATAGTAGATATATTCAACTGCACTGAATCTAGTTACAAGAAGGCTATAATAATATTCCTCTTTCAAAAATACTAGTGTTAATTTGCATTATAATATTTCTATCAACTTAATTATGTTTTTGGGTGCTAATCATTGTTATTTTTTATGTCACTATTATTTTGTGTTTTATATCATATATTATGTAAAAGCCCATGAGGGCGTATATAATTAAATAAATATCCACCTTACAATTTAACTCTCTACTTTACATGATAATAAAATGAAAATCCGCACTGCTAGACTTGGTGACAATAAAAATGCAAAAATGATGTGACTCGCTTGGCGCCATGCTGAGTCATAGACCATGGAGACTTTCAGTCAGATCGATTACTACAGAAGTTCCTCGCATCTGTCTCTAGCCTATCCGTGTATCCTTGTGCCTTTTTATGGCTATATGTTATTATCTATGTCGTACTGAAATTTTAAATTCAGCACCCAGCCGAGTGTTTGACAGCTCTCGTTTGGTTAGACAGGATTTGATTAATGCGGTCAATAGAGGATGAAATCATTGATAGCAAATATCGCGATCGCTCCTATGGAGACAATTGAAATGTTAGAACGACCAATCGGGTGGCATTCGGCAAATTGATTTCCAGTTATGACTGGATGATATTTTTTCGGAAGGTTTTTTTTTTAAACGTCTTTACGATTTCATTTGACGTCATTCATTTACGTCCTCGAATATTCGTGTTGGCTTTTGGTACATGACAAAAACATTGATTTCAGTATTTATGACTTATCACCTATATTGCTAATTGATTAGTCGAACTATCTCGATCAAAGACACCCGTCGAAATGTTAAAAAAAATCCACATTTAAAACATAACGTCATGTACTCAGAATTTTTTTTAAGCCATTCTTCCGGTTAGTAGCTGAGTAGACCATTGCGTCGGATTCCCACCCGGGCGTCGTGGGTTCAATTCCTCTGCTAGCTAAGTCCTCCATCATTGCACAAGCAACATCTTCCGCTTATTATGATGGCAGTAGGAGTTTTAAAAATATTTTCAGGTTATTCATCTCCGGCAATGGCACGATATTTGTAAGATATCACATCAAGGGCGCTCAGCAAGGGGAAAAAATAACTAATTAACTAACCATCACGCCGTTTCGCCGCATGGGTAGGCAGAGAGGATGGACCGTCATACAGCTGTCTTGGCACACACTCCTTGCTTCGTTTACATTCATACTCTTCTGTTATTCTGACTCTTCACGTGGCCCGACTCAAGTATTTGATTCACTTGATCGTGCCGTGTCTTCCTCAGGCGTCCCCGACTTCTTCTTCCATTCACTTTCGCATAATATATTCTTTCCACACTCCTTTCTTCGTTCATTCGCTCTACATGCCCAAACCATTAAAGCGTCCCTTTCTTGATCCTATTCGTTACGCTTACATCAGCCTTGCATTCTTTCCGGATATCAACATTTTTAATACTGTCATACATGGATTTACCGCGCACATACGTCTCAGGGATCTTATTTCCACAGCATTCAGTCTACTTTCATCCTTCCTCTGCCAGTTCCATGCCTCACTTCCATAACATCAGGGTTGGTATGAGCACTCCATTGTGGACTGCTAGCTTCGCTTCTTTGGACAATTTCTTATTTGCGCCAACAGCGTTCAGTCCTCCGTTAATGGAGTTACCTGCATAATTTTAAAATTTACCCAAAAAACGCTCTAATATGTTGTTGAAATCAATTAAGTGGTGGTAAACTCCCTCAGTTAATTTATTACTAGTTTAGTTAATTACTTACATTTAAAAATAAATAAAAAAAATTGTGCAAATTAGCAGATTTAGAACAGATTCATTTAAAAACGTATTTGCCAATGTTTAATGCCCTAAAATTCACATCGCCGACCACTCGAAACCATTGCAAAAAATCAGCACATGTGAAATCAACAGACAACCTTGCGGATTCATTTCTGAAGCAACGCACACGCTCACAAAACTCCATCTGACGGCAAAAAATGACACAAAAAAGATTTCCACTTCCCAGTGACTCATTAGAACATGATTGAAAATAACGGTCCGGTAACGGGTCACTGCTGGCATTGAACTTTTAATTTCGAACTTTGCATGCTTTTTTTTTTACGCGATGACAGTTGCTGGTGGCAAGATGGCGGGTGTTTTGGCGCCAAAATGTGACGTCTACCACGTAGTAGATTTTTTCTTATGTCAAATATTGACAAAAGTGATTCGACTTTTTTTCGGTATCTGTTATTATCTCAGAGCAAATATACAAAAGAGAGCGCTGCTGTTGTCAGTTTTTAATGAGGTTTGCCGGACTCGGCTAGAACCAGGCGTGGCTAGGACCAAGGCTAGGGTATTTATACATCCATTCATAGCACATGTCGACATAATGTTTTTGTTTATTCGTATAACCACTTTTTCACAGTATTGTTAAAAACAAAAGTATAGCATTTAATCTAATAAACCGTTGAGTTATGTTAATTTATTTCGCGTATCAAAACGTGTGGGCGGAGTCAATGGAGACGCGGGACACCAAGAACATTCTAACAATACTTTGAAGCGGTGTGATAATTTGGGAGGTTTTGTTGTCTCTTTCTTTCTCATGGTGTACGGCGTAAAAACCCGGAGAAAGTGATTTATCCCAAATTTGTATAGGTTGGGTAAAAATAATTAGCTCTGTATCCAAATATTGTTACTTTCATTTTAAGTGCGTTGGAGCACTTTACTCCATTTTTAACCCAAAATTTAATGCACATTCTTTGATCCATTTTTTTCAAAAGTAAAAAATCGAAGAACACACAAAACGTGACTCACCTTTCCAGTTGTCAAAAACAAACCACCAATCCAAAATGGCTGATAATGCTAACATATGATAAACATATGTGTACCAACATAACAAAAAAAAAACGATAGTCGAATGAACACAGCCCGCGAAAATTCAAAATTCACCTTTTCTTTTGAACAGGCCATGTATATAAAGCGCCATTTTTTTAAGTTATAGGCTGTAGAGTAACTGTGAATGTTCATTTCAATTGATTATTAAATAATTTCGTTTACATTTGACATCGTCACAATTCAATGACTAGCACCATTTTGTATTTTGAATGGTCCTCCTCAAACGTCGATTCTAGACCCACAATTTGTTCAAAAGTTGACACGGATCGAATATATCGATTGTGATAAATACAATATTACTTGACTGATAATCCTGAGGACTATCAGTCAAGTAATTATGAAGTAGCTGATAACCATATACTCATGTCACAAAATATTTTTTTGTTCTTTTGTTACTTGTTATATGTACACTGTTTGCATCTTTAGAATCGTTTACTTATAATACTTGAATGTTAATGTTTTTAAGTACCAACATGTTAACTGTCCTCAATCTTTTTTTTTTTCCTTTTCTTCGATTTTAAGGCGTTTGCTAGCAAAATCGAAAAGATCTGGAACCGCTTTCTCGTCAAAAAACTTATTTCATGGGGGGGGTAAAGAACTGGAACTGAAACCTAATGTGCCCAAAAAGGAATCTTTTCCTAAGAAAAATAATATTGACGGTTCCAGTGACCGGATTGGAACCGGTTCCTTTTAACCGGGACAGGAATATCTACCATCCCTAGTATGGACGAAGCTATTGTCTATTCCTTAGAGTTTATAGAGTGATATCTATCCAAGGCAGTGTAGTCAGTTTTTGATGATTTTTACCGGACTCGGCGGACCTGGGCGTGGCTAAGCCTAAGGCTAGGGTATTTATACATCCATTCACAGCACATATCCACACAATGTTTTTGTTTATTCGTATAACCACTTTTTCACAGTGTTGAATTCAACAAAAATATGGCATATAACCTAAAAAACCGTTTAGCCATGTCAAGTTTAGTGGCATAATAAAAAAATGTGGGCGGAGTCCCGCGGTGACCCAGGAGCCGAAGATCATCGCGACAGTACATAGAAGCGGTGTATTATATTTGTTGTCTCTTTCTCTCTCATGGTGTACGACGTAAAAACCAGGAGAAAGTGATTTATTCCAAGTTTCTATAGGTTAGGTAAAAATAATTAGCTCTCTCCATACATTGTTACTCCAAGGTCTATTCACAGGCATTATTTACAATTATTATCATAGGTTTTATAATAACATTGTTAACATACGATTGTAGCTCTCTTGGAACGTAAGTACGAGTCAACGAACTCGACAGTTCGTATCAAACGCGAAGGAGATTAAAACGTTTTTTTTTTCTATTCAAATAAATCATGTTCTGTGCAAGCCGGAAGTAGTGCCCTCTACTTATGCATGTTTTTTTTTAATATCGCGTCAAATTTTTAATTGTGGAATTATAATACGCTTGTTATCAATTACAATTACAAATTTATATGTTTAGTTGTAAAACATTGACCTCTTATGAGTGTTTATAAACATATTCAAACGATAATGTTTGTTTTTATTGTTGATATTTCGCTGATTGTTTTGTAAAAATGTTTTGTATTGTAGTAGGTTTTTACGTGCTGTGTTTTTGCACTGAGCTTGGGTTAAAACTAACTTAAAAAAAATTTTATATGAATACCGCACAAGAGTCTGAACTGCTCCCAGCCGTCTAGAGCCGGTGAGACTATGGCATCCCGAAATAGGGTATGTTGTGAGACTGAAGGTAGTGGAGGGGAAGGAGATAGGGAAGAGGAACCAAACACGGATAAAGCCATTTCACTGGTTCTGGGCGGTTGGGAGCAGTTAGGACTCTTGTGCGATATTCACTATGAGAAATAAAAAGTTACTAACCGGTTATTAGTTTCTTCATTTTACAGTATTTTAACATAAAAAAGGGTTTCTGACTCAGAGCAAGAATACATCTGGAGAGAGAGCTAAATATTTTTACCCAACCTATACAAATTTATGATAAATCACTTTCTCAGGGTTTTTACGTCGTGAACCGTGAGAGAGAAAGAGATACGACAAGTTCTTACACAATACACAGCGCCCTTGAGGTTATTTTTCACAAAACGACGCTATACAAAGTATCCAAATATTAAAATAGCACCGCTTTTAGGTATCTATTTATAAATTAACGGACTACAGTCCAATTACAAAAAATACATATAAAACACGAAATGGAAAAAAAAGCAACAGAGAAGAAATAGCATTTACTCGTACATAATAATAAATGAAGCGATGACAAAAATACGCCAAAATAAACACAACAGAGAACATTCGAGCCATGGTCTAGTCAAAGTTTTGGTAGAGTCGTAAAGGTATGTAAGCATGTTCACCGTCTCCCGCGTCTCCTGCGACTTCGCCCTCTAAATTTTGCTATCCGACATAACCGGACATAGCTCAACGGTTTTTTAGGTTATAACCTACATTTTTTTTTATACCAAAACTGTGAAAAAGTGGTAATACAAATAAACAAAAACAGCCTACCCCTAGCCTTAGCCCTAGCCCTAACCACGCCTTAGTCAGGCAAAAATCATCAATCCTGACTACATCAGCGCTCCCTCCTGGTATATTATTGCTCTGAAGTTTCTGGCAGAAAGATCTCCGTGAATGTTCCCGCGGAAGGCTCATTGTCATAATGAAAATAATGAGACACGATGATTATGATTGGTTGGCCGCTGCGAACGGTAATATTATTTCTCTCTCTTTGTGAATCAAACCCAATTGACAACATGTGCGTGACTGCTCAGAATATTATTGTAATAACATGTTGATGAGTATTGTCAGCTTCCCTAATGCCAGAACACCAAAGTTGTTATTAATGTATACTTGAAGTAACAATGTATGGAGAGAGAGCTGATTCTCTTTACCCAACCTATACAAACTTGCTATCAATCACTTTCTCCGGATTTTACGTCGAACACCATGAGAGAGAAAGAGACAACAAATTTCATAGACCGCTTCTATATACTGTCGCAATGATCTTAAGCTCCTGGTTCACCGCGGGACTCCGCCACATTTTTTACTATGCCACTAAACTTGACACAACTAAACGGTTTTTTAGGTTACATGCTATATTTTTGTTTATAAAAAATACTGTGAAAAATTGGCTTTTTAGGTCGTACACTATGAGAGAGAAAGAGACAAAAAAAATATTACACCGCTTTTATGTACTGTGAGGATGATCTTGGTCTCCCGCGTCTCCGGGGACTCCGCCCACATGTTTTGATATGCGACTAAACTGGACACAACTAAACGGTTTATTAGGTTACATGCCATAATTTTGTTTATAACAATACTGTGGAAAAGTGGTTATACGAATAAATAAAAACATTATGTCGACATGTGCTATGAATGGATGTATAAATACCCTAGCCCTAGTCCCAGCCACGCCCAGGTTGAGCCGAGTCCGGCAAACCTCATAACAATTGACAACAGCAGCGCTCTCTCTTGTATATTATTGCTCTGAGCTGGCAACAATAAAAAAGTGAACAAATTCAAGTTAGTAATTATTAGTAAAATTCTAATAATACTTTGCTAATTTTTACTACCTCATTTTATTGAAACATCGCCCCAAGGGTTGCAAAGGCAATAATGATTAATAATTTGCATGTCTGCCTTTTATTATTTCGATGCTTGGGAGTTATTGTTATTTTGAAATTTTCTGCATATTAATTATGTTGTTTTTTTTTTTGTTTCAGGTAAGATTCTTCGCATAAAATTTTCTCTTTTAAGAAGCTTTTAATTCATTCGTGGTAAGTTACCAATCATTATTATAGTAGGCATTCAGTTATTTCTGCCCATGCAAATATCTTGTTTTTAGAGTAGGGGTCGCGAGTTCGAATCCCTATCACAACCTAATCTTTTTTATTTTCTGTGTCTTTTTCTATTTTTATGTTCTCTGAATGATGTTGATAATTTTTGTTAAAATAATTTTATATAATTTATTAAACAAGTTCCATAAATTAGTTACAACAATATGTTGTTTGAATTTTGAGGTTTTAAACTGTGTTGCATTTCATCGCTTTTTTTAAACCGACGTTTCGGACAGTGTGCATCTATCATCAGAGCAGTAGTGTAAACCTAATGGTTGTAAAAATCTTATATCGTTTCTTTAGAAGTACTTTTAAAGTACGTAGCTAATTAATATGAATCTTTCATAGTTCATTAATTCATTCATTTATCATTAAAAACAAAAATATTTTCGAAAGGTACTACTACCAATATTCGAATTATAATAAATATCTACTCATTTTCGACATATTAACGGAATTAGTCCTTTTGACTAACTAACTGACCACCACCCCGTTTCTCCGCAGGGGTAGGCAGAGAGGACGGAGTGCCATACAACTCTGTCTTGGCACACACTCCTTGCTTCATTCACATTAATACATCGTCTCGCACATACTCTTCACCTGACCCGATTCAAGTATTTGATTTACTTGTTCGTGCCATGTTTTTCTCGAGCGACCTCGACTTCTTCTTCCTTTCACTTTCGCATTATATATTCTGTTCACACTCCTTTCTTCGTTCATTCGCTCTACATGCCCAAACCATCTAAGCGTCCCTTTCTTGATCCTATTCATAACGCTCACATCAGCCTTGCATCCTTTCCGGATATTCACATTTTTATTACGGTCACACATGGTTTTACTGCACATACGTCTCATGGATCTCATTTCAACAGCATTCAGTCTACTTTCATTCTTCTTTCCTGTCCTTTCCTACATTTTTAATTAATTTTGTCTAATTACACGAGGGAGTGTACTCCAAGCTCAAACTACGCAGCCGAGATGTCGAATCCCAGCGCGTGCAAGAAATTTTTATTTATTTAATATATTGTGTTATTTCACATATAATTAATGACAAATAACAGATATATTTGCGGCACATTTTAGAGTGGTAGATACTCTCAGTATCGCCCTGGTGAATGACCACTATTCGGAATCGAAACGTCGCTTGAGATTGTAATTGCCGTGTTTGGTGATCAGATCTGAATAGTCAGGTATTTCCCAACCTTCTTCTTCCCCATCCCCGAGGGGGATGCCGTAGTTCAATTGTCTCCACACAGTTGGGCCCTTTTATCCTTTAACTCTGCAAAAACAAGCGGTCCGTTAGATAGATTCTCCCATCTTAACAAACGGATTGCAATCTTTGGAGCACACACGTCAGGTAGGAATGATGTACTTGTTCTACGGGTATTTCAACGGAAGATGCTCCGAGGAACTTGCGTCATTGATTCTTTCGGCACTGGTGCACAGTCGGGAAACTCGTCAAAAGCGCGCCCAACATTTGTACACGGTTGACATTCTACACATGAGATTGGGTCGCTTCTACGGCTCGTTATTGTGTTCAACAGCTCGACTATGAAATGATTTACCGGCCTCACTGTACCCAAACGCAATCCCAACACCGATTTCGGAGACCGAGCTTTTGCCGTAGCAGGCCCCACAGCTTGGAATAACCTCCCTTCACACTTGCGAAATATTGACAGCTCAACTGAGTTCAGAGCAAAACTAAAGACTCATCTTTTTAAATTATCATACCCACAATAACGTCAATTTCTTTTTTGTTTTGACCACTCAGTCCGAGTGCCATACATAGTTTATATATATAGTTAAATACTACTTACTCCACTTTTTTTTCTACCCTATTTCCGACAGCACGGGCAACAACCATTATAAATATGTGCTAATTTTAATATGTTAGTTGTAAATCACTAGTTATAAGTATTAAGCATAAGTAAATATTAAGTCTTAGTTGTAATATTATGTTAATTATGCTGTAAAGCGTCCTCGAGGTGATATCTCTGTCACGAAAACGGCGCTATATAAATCAGCCAATTATTATTATTATTACTATGTTTCCTTCCCCCTACAACATGGGCATCTTAAAGACCCAGGTTTACTCCTTCCTTTCCTTAAAAAGACCCTCCGACAGCATACTAAAACATGAAAGTTCCTCCTGTGTGGAGTTTATATAAAAAAATAATAATTCCGAAATGGTTACTTTCCCGTGTTTACCCGTTAATACAGCCGGCTGTAGGTTCATCTGCGTTCGTGATATTCATCTCTTTGTTCAGACGGCTTCATTGTTGTATATTACATCTGTGTTGGAGTCGTCATTGATCTGGCCTTGAGGACGGAAGGTGGAAGTGACTCGTAACGGGCTATTTTCTTTGATCGTTCTCGACGACATCGTGACAAATGGCACTTTGCAGGAAGTCCGTGTTCGCTATTTTTGGATGTTTTCCGACGGAAGAATTTTCACGGGACCCATTACTTATTTATTTATTTACGCCCTTTCAAAGCTTTTACACAAATATCAACATTTAAAAAAAATACTCATAAACAGTGCAAAAATATTTTACAAAAAAGAAAAAATAATATTGAATAGCAGATACATCCAGAGTTAAATAGTTTCATCAAATAAATTAACTCCACCAGATGGAAAAAAAAACTGTGCTAAGGTATACTTATATTGTGATATTGTCGTCCTATTATATAAACAACATCGGAGTATTTAATAATAATTTTTTTTAAACTTTATTCCACTTTTTTTTATTAAGACCTGACCGGTTTCACCTTTTGACGGGCATCTTCAGACTGGTACAATTTTAAGTAAAACTATCCGAACTACCTGAATGTATTTTTGAATGTTATTGTAAAGCCGCCTCTGTCAGCAATAAAAAAAAACCCAAAGTCAAAGATGTTCACTATGAGTGAATGTTTTAAGTACCAACATATCAACTGTCCTCAATCTAATTTCCTTTTCTTTGATTTGACAAATATGTTGATATGAATTCATACGTTTCATCTGAATTTTTATACCCTTAGCTTCTGGTAAATTTTTTTTTTTTATCTGTTTAGGTACACTTGCACTGTTATACCCATATCTGAACCCTTTTCTCTCATGATTTATGATAACGATCATGGTTTTAGATAGTTTTAATTTTATATACATATCATATATTATTTTCCACGCTCGACTACGAATCCAAAGGTCGCGGGTTCAAACCCGGCGTGCGCCAATAGCTTTTATTTAATTAATATAGGTCAAAACACATTTAATTTATATAAAAAAATAACAAAAAGTATATTTGCGGCACGTTCCAGAGTGGTAGATACTCTAAGTATCGCCCTGGTGAAAGACCACCATTCAGAATTGAAACGTTGATTGAAATGGCTTTAGCCGTGTTTGATGATCAGATCTGATTAGCCAGGTACTCCCCAACCTTCCTCTTCCCAATTTCATTCCTTTCCCCAGTACCTTCAGCCCTCCAACATACCCTATTTGGGGATGCCAGTCTCACTGGCTCTAGACGGTTGAGAGCAGTTGAGACTCTCGTGCGGTATTCATAAAAAAAAAGTTAGTCTTATTAGCATAATTAATTTAGTATGAAGCGCACTTGAGGTGAAATATCACAAAACTGCGCTATATAAATTCACTGTTATGATTATTATTTTGGGGCTCAATAAGCGTCCGTTCCCGACACTAATAGTATATATATGCCATAGATTTACTTTAAATTGTACCAGTTTGAAGATGCACATCTTACAGTGAAACCGGTCAGGTCTTAAATTGAAAATAGTAAGTAGAATAAAGTTAAAAATTTGATATTATTAAAATCATTAAAATGGAGTTCCACTCTGAATTAACAGTTTCAAAATTATAAATAATAGTCGGAGTATTTGTTAATATTACGTTCGATTTCGATATAAATTGTGTATTTTTTATTAAATACATGTTTTTTCAAGTTTATAGTAAATTGCTTTTTAATCTATTGTTGTAGGTACACATGCATTGTTATACTCATATCTGAACAATCTTTCATGATTTTTTCATGATGACGATCATGATTTTAGATACGTAGTTTTAATTTGGATTAATATCTGTTACACAGTTAGTATTTTCTCATTATTTAATACTTATAGGAATATATTAAAATCAATATTTTGGAATACATATAATTTATTTCATTTTCATTGATTTTATAACATTAAATACAATGTTACTGGAAGTCAACCATCTAATGTTTATTTTTAATATCACTGGAATTTTCATCTTTGAAGTCGAGAAACAAATTTTAAATATGCTGTATGCAAGCTATGCACCTGTGTAAGTACTGTGCTCGACTTAACATTCGCTGCGATATCTATAAATGGTTGTGATTTTAAATTCATTTGGGTTCATTAATTTTCTTGATTTAATTACCAAAGTGATAGAAACTTTTACCATCGCCCTGGTGAAAGACCACCATTCAGAATCGAAACGTTGTTTGAAATGGCTTTAGCCGTGTTTGTTGACCAGATCTGAATAGCCAGGTACTTCCCAACCTTCCTCTTCCCATATCCTTTCCCTCCCCACTAACTTCAGCCTCACAACATACCCTATTAGGGATGTCATAGTCTCACTGGTTCTAGACGTTTGGGAGCACTTACGACTCTTGAATTCATATTGAAATATGTTTTTCAATTCCCACCCCTTTGAAGGTTTGATTATTATTTTTATGGGTAAATATAATGTTTATACTGTTTGGTGACCAGATCTTAATAGCCAGGTATTTGCTAACCTTCCTCTTCCCATCTCCTTTCCCTCCCCACTATCTTCAGCCTCACAACATACCCTATTGGGGATGCCATAGTCTCACTGGCTCTAGACGGTTGGGAGCAGTTGGGACTCTTGTGCAGTATTCACTATAAAAAAATACACCAAAATCCACTTATTTTAATTCTAGAATCATTTCTGCTAAAATACAATATAGAAGGTCCGTTTTTGAAAAGATTATTTTTTAAATGTGATAATTTTAATTACCATCTGTTCTAAATTCGAAAAGTTCAAACTCGTACGTACTCCCAAAGGAAATTATTTACAGTTAATTTAATTAGTTTGAATAGAGAATAGCGATGTTGAGAAGATCACATAAAAAAAAAACTTTTCGCAGGTAACAATTTGAAAAACCTTTTTTGTTCTTCTCAGTAATGTTTTTATAATAATTATAATGTTACCTGTTCTTCAATCAGTCATTCTAGCGATTCTCACGGTTGGCTGAATGATAAAATGCTACAAGTGTGTTCAGAAATAATTAGTTAACCGTGTTCATCATTGATTTAACCGAAAATGGCATGATGATACCTTTTACAGCGAAGTAACTATTACCGACATATTTCAATGTTGCTGGAAAGGTTATGAGCAAACCACCTTGCCATATGATTAAATCCATTAATCTAGCCGCCTTTATAGGTGAAACATTGTTTCACTCGTCAAAATTAATACTATGGAGGTGAAATTCCGTCTTGGATGGTAATAAACTATAAAAAGAAGGTGAAACCGCAGGTGTAGGCAGAGAGGACGGACCGCCATATAACTCTGTCTCGGCACACACTCCTTGCTTCATTTACATTCATACATCGTCTCATACATACTCTCTGTTATTCTGACTCTTCACCTGACCCGATTCAAGTATTTGATTTACTTGATCGTGCCATGTCTTCCTCGGGCGTCCTCGACTTCTTCTTCCATTCATTTTTGCATCATATATTCTTTTCACACTCCTTTTTCCGTTCATTCGCTCTACATGCATTGTAATACTTTAATAATATGATACGTCCATTCATAACACATATCGACATAATGTTTTTGTTTATTCTTATAACCACCTTTTCACAGTATTGATATCAACAAAAATATAGCATCTAACCTAAAAAACCGTTTAGTTGTGTTAAGTTTAGTGAGCAGCAGCCCAAGATCATTGTGACAGTACGTAGAAGCGGAGTATTATATTTGTATTCTCTTTCTCTCTCATGGTGTACGACGTAAAAACCCGGAGAAAGTGATTTATCGCAAGTTCGTATCGGTTGGATAAAAATAATTAGCTCTCTCTCTCCATATACGAGTATATTACAATTAGCTCCGGCCAAAACTTTTGTTCCCTTGTATCTCCTCTTATCACTTCCTTTAACAAAAATAGTTTCTCCAAGGGTAACTCAATGCTCTCACTGAGTTACCTGAAGCGACAAAAAGCTAAACAAAAAGTCCCAAACTTGCGTCGCTTAAGTCAAACCTTCCCCCAAATTGGAAATATATTTTAGATGGCTGAAGGGCCACTAAAGACCTCAAAATCAAACTGCATATTCAACTCATTTTTGACCAAAGTGTCGCATAAGGACTTTTGCCTTTCCAGCGATGACATTTTCAACTGCTTTTAATAAAACAAATTTATGACTTTATTCCACTTTTATTTTATGACTGGACCGGTTTCTAGTCATAAAATAAAAGTGGAATAAAGTTATAAATTTGTTTTATTAAATCATTAAAATGGAATTCCACCACGAATTAACAGTTTCAAAATTAGAAATAATATTCAACTGCACTGAAAGTAGTTACAAAAAGGCGGTAATAACATACCTCTTCCAAAAATACAATTGTTCATTTTTTTTCCATTGTAATATCTCCAGTAACTTAGTTATGCTTTTATGTGCTAATTATTTACTCCATGTTATTTCTGTATCACTATTATTTCTTACTATATAAGCTCGTAATAAAATAAATAAAATACTTACCTTGTTAAAATATATTTTCCCGTTTGCATAATGTTGTATGTGCATTCTGAATCAACATAACACTATAACCAACAGTTTAATGCGCAACAATCCCACCTTCAGTCTAGGCGTTTGCAATAGCTGCATCACAGACTGGTGGCATCTTGTTTAATGCATGGAGCACATGATTGCTTTTGCGGCAGGAAGATACTGTTCCCACTTAGTCAGCACAGCCATGCAGTAACCGGTTTGAATTTAGCAAGGAAATATGAATATACCAACTGGTGTGTTGGTAACGCTATATTAGAAAGTGAAATGTTATAGTGAGAAGTGCTACCTATAAACGTATCTCACTTACCAGATTATCAATTCAAGTTATATAAATAATCTTTTGAAACAATATATTTTTATTTAATGAAAATGAAATAATAACTTTGCGTAAGAAGCACAGATTTAATTATTTTTTTTACGACCGGCTGGTTTCGCTTAGCCTACGCATCATCTAGGTACAAAATTCAACTAAACAAAAAATACATGATGTGTGGTTATATATACCAACAGAGAGAGAACACAATATAAAATAAAATAAGAGAACAATAAGAAAACAAAAGAATAGAATTTAAATTATAACAAAAAAGCAGAGAGAAAGAGACAGATAATATGAAATGAAAGAGGCAAAACGTCAACTGAGAACGTGATAAAAGAATATTTATAAGAGTTTACTTAATTGATCATCAATAATATGACTATTAATTCTAGTGGCTTTCTTTATCTCAAGTGCTTTTTAATTATTTGATCTGTTGCCATGACCATTTTTATGGAGAATATGAGCACCGCTGCTTTTATTGAAGATATGATCTTTATCAATAAGATGATTGGCGAATTCTGATAAACCTTGGTAGGTGCCTACGTTTCTTTGTCAAGGGCATTTATATATAGTCTTACGAAGAGGTATTCTAAATTTAGGCAATATTTATTCATTTTATTGTATACGCTCAAGTGGGCTTTTAAATATAATAATAATATTTGGATGATTTGTATGGCGCCGTTTTTGTCAAACATCACCTCACGGGCGCTGTACAGATATTATCTTCTATTATTACATATTAATTCCTAGTTTAAATAACAAAATATACAGGAACATACTTACCTGGCAGGTCCTATCAGATAGACACACTTGTTTACTTAAATTATTATTATTTTTATTTTATTATTATTTTTTACTATTTTTTTTCTAATGATTTATTTTTATTTCA
This sequence comes from Drusus annulatus, assembly GCA_022651775.1. NCBI lineage: Eukaryota > Metazoa > Arthropoda > Insecta > Trichoptera > Limnephilidae > Drusus > Drusus annulatus. The sequence goes on along the minus strand of JAGWCC010000208.1, from coordinate 700,030 downwards.
TTTATTTTTTCTGATTTAGGGCATGGGAGCGAGACTAAAAATAGGACTTTCTGAATTTGTCGCACAGTACAGGATTTGGTTAAAATTTGTAAATCTAAAGGTGATTCGTCGAGAGACAGATTATGTTGAGATTCTTTTAATGAATTTAAGGATATAAGAGTCTGAAAAGGTAAGTTTTCAGTTTGGACCGAAATTCTGTTGGGCATTTCATTCAGAGATACATTTTACAGTGAAACAAACGTAAATTATTTGAATAGTGTTTGATTACATTAAATTAGTATTAATTGAAGATATATTTATTTCATTATATACGCCCTCATGGGCTTTTACATATGATATTATAGTCTTCTACACTCCGTGCCGTTAAATAACAACTTAATAGAATTTTGGATCGAGTAGTTCTCATTGGTATATGAAAGGCAATAAGGTTCAATAAATCAGGGCTATCTATAATACTATTGACAATCTGTTAGAACTGGGAGGATGTCCTGACCCAATATAGGGTTTTTGTTTAAGAATTTATGTGATTCCCTTGGTATTATACCTGTTGGTATTTTGGCATATTTCCTGGCAATTCTCGTCTATTTCTATTACTATGTCGCTTTGAGTAGGTACTATTGTTCCGTTATTTGTATCAATGCTGTTCTATGCTATACATTTGCAGATGTTTAAACTATTCATGGTGCTTCTTACTTGATATTACCACTCTCAGAGTGGCATTTTCTCCCTATAGTATTCAAACCAATTATATTATTAATTAGCAATTTTATTAAATGTAATATTGTACAAACCGTGCCACATAAATATATAGATATTGTACGTAGGGAAGCCAGATTTTCTCTCTATTCGTATCCTTGTAACTCAATGTCCTTACTTTCTACTGTAAAAGCATACACGTATAAGTTTTGTCATTTTTTCTTTTCTTCTGTAGTTATAGTTTCACTGTTTTCATTTTTAGAATCGTTACCTTACAATATTTTAATATTAAAAACTGATTTTAGAGAGTTACAGATTGGTTTTTGAGACATCAAAAATACGCTTTGTAGTTTTAGATGCAATATTGTATTTTCACCAATAAAAACATTGAAACATGAAGTGCAAATTGAAACTCTACTCAATTTCATATTAAACTCATAAGTTGACCACATGGGGGGTATTTTCTAATAGTATTTAGGATTTTCTAATAATAATAGTGTAGAACAAAATACAAGCAACTCGAAAAAGAAAACCTCCGATATTAAACAAAAATGCAGCAATGTGTACAACCTTGAAGTAACAATATATAGAGAGTAAGCCAATTCTTTTTACCCAACCTAAACAGGTTTGGGATAAATCACCTTCTCCGGGTTTTTATGTCGTACACCACGAGAAAGAAAGAGACAACAAATTTTCCCGAATTATCACACCGCTTTAAAGTATTGTTAGAATGTTCTTCGTGTTCCGCGTCTCCGTTGACTCCGCCCACACGTTGTGATACGCGAAATAAATTGACGTAACTCAGCGGTTTATTAGGTTACATGTTATTTTTTTAACTATATTGTGAAAAAGTGGTTATACGAATAAACGAAAACTTTATGTCGACATATGCCATGAATGGATGTATAAATACCTAGCCCTAGTCCTAGCCACGCGGAGGTCTAGGCAAGTCCGGAGAACCTCGTAAAAACTGACTATAGCTCTCTGTACAGCGCTCTCTCTTGTATTTTATTGCTCAAATTGTATAACCGACCATAAACATTTCACTGAGTGTAACAAGCGCGAACTCAAAGAAAACCATACGTTATTTCTGCAAAAGCTAAACTTAGTTCCACTTTAATTTATGTACGTTTAATAGTGTATGTATTCGAACCCGAAGCTTAAAAGCTCGTCCCCTGTGTAGGTGAATGTAAATCATTTTCAAAAAGGTCCTTGCAGATCCTGGCAGTAAATTAAAGCAGTTGCGCCGCGCGCACGCTCGGGCCAGGCGGCGCGGGTTCCTGGGCTGTCTCGCGAACTGCAGGTTAACGCTTTCATCAATTTAGGAAAAGGAGAGGTCAAGGGTGGCCAACTTAACTCGACTCATTATAATTGATGAAGATACAGGATTCAGTTCTGAACGAGTGTGAGATGTACGAGACATTACTGAAACAGATATTTGATTGAAAAACAGACAGGATGGACCGCCATACAACTCTGTCTCGGAACTCGGAACACACTTCTTGCTTCATTTACATTCGTACATCGTCTTATACGTGCTCTTCTGTTATTCTGATTCTACACATGGCCCGACTCAAGAATTTGATTCACTTGATTGTGCCATGTCTTACTCGGGCGTTCCCGACTTCTTCTATTGAATTGCACGTTATACATATTCTTTAACACCCTTTTCTTAGTTCATCCGCTCTACATGCCCAAACCATCTAAGGGTACCTTTCTTAATCCTATTCATTACGCTTGCAAAAGACTTGCTTTATTTCCGGATATCCACATTTTTAACACGCTCATACATGATTTTACCGCACACACGCCTCAGGGATCTTATTTCTACATCATTCAGTGTAATTTTATCCTTCCTCTGCCAGCTCCACACCTCTGCCGTAAATCAGGGTTGGTATAAGCATTCCATTGTGGAGAACTAGCTTTGCTTCTTTGGACATTTTTTTTTATTTACGCCAACAGCGTTCATTCCTCCATTAATGGAGTTCCATGTATTAGTCCTTCTTTCAACGATAACAATACGTTTATTTGAGAACGATTCACTAATATTTCATCCCTAGTGGGGTCTACTGAAATTGCCTAACCTACAATGGCTATGTATTATTATAATTTTTCTACATTATTCAGCCTAATTTTTTTTCTTCCTCTGCCAGTTTCACGCCTCATTGCCGTACCTCAGGGTTGGTATAAGCACTGCATTTTGGACTGCTAATCAGGTAGACAAGTTTTTTTTGACAATATTTAGATAGTTGTCGATCGGATTCTACTCGTACTGAAGCTTCAATTTGACTGTTTTTATGTGCCTGGAGCCAGTGGAACTATGGCATCCTCATTTTTGTTGGCGTATATTGGAATGCTGAAGCAACTGAGAGAGAAGATGAAAGAGTAAGGAGGAGAAGGAGTTGTGGAAGAGGAAGTTTGGAAAGCACCTGGCTATTCAGATCTGATCACTCAACATGGTTAATGCAATTTCTAGCAATGATTCCAAAAGGTGGCCACGTACTAGTACAATACTTTATTTTCCAAGCTGGAACGAGGTACAAATACATGTGTATTTTGACTTATTTTAGAAATATATCAACGAGAGAGGGGAGTAAATCAAATATGGAGGTGGGAGGTTTGTTTTACGCCCCCCCCCCTCGCGATACTAATATTTTACATGAAACATGGATCTTTTTGACGCCGTCGCTAGGCATTTAAAAATAAATAGTGGTATTGTCCAAAATGCAAATTTTCTCTTTTTCGCGGTCCGAGAAAGTATTTATAGTTTTTGTGTTTAGTTTGTAGAACTCCATTTAGATTTTTATAATTAAATTTAAAAACCTAATGTTTACAGGGTGCTAGTGGTGATTTTTTTTACAAAATCCGTGCTGCACAAATTATCAAAATATTATTATTATAAAGGTTTTATGATAAAATGAGTACAATGAAAAAAAAAATATTTAAGTATACCGAAGCATCTGACGAATGGGATTTATGTAGGTTTAATGGTGTCCCCTGACTTTATAAATACCAATATAAAAGCTATTAAGGACCTGCCATAAACTCGAGGCAGTGAGAATAATGTGTGTTTATTATGGAGGTTGACAAGCAAAAGATGAAACCCGAACCTTTACAAATATGGATTTTTAAAGTGTTAATATAAATGATAAATTACCTTTATAAACCAGAAACGTAGTTAAAAATTATTTCCCAATTTGCGGGTACATGAATTTATATTGTTGGTTTGGAATACTTGAAATGATTTAAAGAAATTTTCCCCACATGCCTTACTAACCATTCCTCTCCAGGGGTAGGCTCTACTTTCGCACTTGCAATTTGTAGCCTTCACTGCCACTACATCAGGGTTACATCGTAACTCCTGTTGGATTTCAAAGTGATAATGTGTTAAGTTCTTACTTTCATATTTTCATCCAAGTTCTTACCTTATTCAACCATTTTGCTATATCGAATTCCGTATTAACAACAGTAACAACTCCGTGTTCGAAACAATTGACAATCAAACATAAAAGTTTGATGCTCGTTCGTTTCGCTTGTTCGTCGGTTTGTTGTTTTGATCTCCAAATAATATAAAATAAATGTGGTGTTTTGTTAATAAGAATACTAGAATCAGTGTGGTGTATTCGTTTTGTTAATAATAATATTGTGTGAGAAAACTTATAACATAACGATCATGATTTAAGATAGTTTTAATTTGTATACATATTAATATGTATTATTTTCTCCGTCTTAGTTAGTCCAATAAGCTTAATTAATTTAGTGTGAAGCGCGCTTGAGGTGAACTATCACAAAACTGCGCTAAATAAGTTCACTCTTATTATTATAAAACTTGAAGAACTTTCAACTGCAACTTCATCGGTGAGTGAATGGTTTCCAATTTTTCCTTCGTTCAATAATTTTTCCACAAACTATAATTAGACACTTTCATCAAGTAGTATAGTTTATCATTTACAGTCCACTATTTTCCATTTTCATCTGAAGCTGAACTTCGGATCCAACAACTCCACTGAAGAATGTTAGCATTACTTCTTTTGATATATTTTTTTTATTTATTAGCGACCGCTGCATTATATCCTTCAATTGATTTTCTTGCATTTACTCTTCTATCATCAATCACCTTGTCGTTGTTTTATTCTTACAAAAAAAAAAGTTTTTTATGAAGATAAAAATACTCGTCATATTTCTTCTCTCAGATGTATTGTTTCATAGTGCTTTCACACAAACGAAGTATTGAATTCCGTAAGTCTAAACTTAAACTTTAGGCGCACAGTTTACACCCGCGCTGTGCAAGCGGGTTCCCCACAGAGCATCGGACCATCCCATTCGACGGCCTCCATGGTCGAGTGGTAAGACGCTCGACTACGAATCCAAAGGTCGCGGGTTCAAACCCGGCGTGCGCCAATAACTTTTATTTAATTAATATGTGTCATAACACATTTAATTCCTGTAAAAATAATAAAAAGTATATTTGCGGCACGTTCCAGAGTGGTTGATACTCTAATTATCGCCCTGGTGAAAGACCACCATTCAGAATCGAAACGTTGCTTGAAATGGCTTAAGCCGCGTTTGGTGACCAGATCTGAATAGCCAGGTACTTCTTAACCTTCCTCTTCCCAATCTCCTTCCACTCCTCACTATCTTTAGCCTCACAACATACCCTATTTGGGGATGCCATAGTCTCACTGGCTCTAGACGGTTGGGAGCAGTTGAGACTCTTGTGCGGTATCCACGTAAAAAAAAAAAAAAAAAAACTCGTCATATTTCTTCTCTCAGATGAAAATGCTTCTTGAATAGAAGAACTTATTTGGTTAAAGCGTGACTTTGGCAGGTTGTAATAAATACTACGACAACTCTACGTTTGATCAACAATAAACCTCTTCAAGCGAGCATTCACTTACTGGAATGATATTCCGTTTTCTTTGTGTAATGTTTCGCATTCCCATAATATTGTGCAAATTCACTGCACAGATTGCGCAGACAAGATGCACAGTGCACATTGTTCATGCTCAATATGTATTTATTACCTCCCCAAGGAACTGTCTAGATACTCTGTTCCTAAATAGGTACACAGTGGTTCAAATGCAAATGTTTATTTATTGAATTGATATGAAGCTTTTTGATTCTTACTGAGCGACGAATCACTTTTAGATAAATACATTTTAATCAAATCTCTGTACTGTACTACAAATTCAGAAAGCCCATTATGAAATTGAACAGTAAAAACCTAACTAACTAACTTACCATAACCCCGTTTCCCCACAGGGGTAGACAGAGATGATGGACCGCCATACAACTCTGTCTTGGCACACACTCCTTATTTCATTTACATTCCTACATACACTGTTTATATTATATATATATATATATATATATATTTCTGTTATTCTGCCTCTTCACATGATCCTACTCAAGTATTTGATTCACTAGATCGTTCTGTCTTCTTCGGACGTCCCCGACTTCTTCTTCTATACGCTTTGGCGTCATATATTATTATCACTCTCCTTTCTTAATTCATTCGCTCTAACGGCCCAAAAAATCTAAGCGTCCCTTGATCCTAATCATCACGCTTACATACGCCTCAAGGATCTCATTTCTACACCGTTCTGTCTATTTTCATCCTTTCTAACTCTATCAAATTGTGCAAATATTATAATTATTTATTCTGTAAAGATCAGGTATAAAATTTTAATCTGTATCTTTAAATTTCTGCCGTTGTGAAATCGTATTTCTGTTGTTTCATATTAACGCTTTGATTGGTAATGTTTCACCTTATTTGTCCAAATTGTACATTCCGACAACCGACAAACACCTGTAAGATCAGCAATGTTATTAGTCATAAGCTATCGAAAGGTTAAAGGGATCAAAGCCTATTTCAGATTGTAAGTTTAGAGATCACGCTCTCAATAAGGCCGTAAAGCTTGGAATGAGGTAAGACAGCTTAAAAGATCAACAATTTTCTTCTACCTGTTGTGCATTAATAACAATTTTCGTCCACGTAGTTAAAATTTAAAATCTAATGTATAAGTTAGATAATTAATGTCAGAACATCTGAACTACTTTTTTCAGACATTTTAAATAAATTTGCACGCGAAATAGCGCACATTTATTTGGCGGTCCCGCGTGCGTTCCACATAACGGTGATACGTCGCGCCGTCATATTAGCATTGCATTCATAAAGACGCCGGAAATAAAATGACGCCGCGACGCCCAGCACTCATAGGTGGGAATCGGCGCCGGGCTGCGACGTTCAAACGAGTTCGTGTGCGTGTATGTAGGCTAGTAATTATCGAGATTATATCAATGTAGAGGTTGAAGCTTAACGATTATTTATTGCAATAAATATACATATACTCGTGTATAAATGTGTAAAAAAATCAGCAAAATTTTAATTTAATATGATATAGTGATTGTGTCCTGCAAAAGTGACCTGTCTGTATGTTGCTGTATATTTATATAAACTAGGAATTAATATTAAATAGAAATTTAGATATGTACAGCGCCCTTAGGGTGATTTTTCACAAAAAACGGCGCTATACAAATTATCCAAATATTATTATTAATCAATTACTGTACTTTGAATGTCATAATATCAATAGCTCTTTTTTGTTATTTTATTGTTCAACAAGGTCATCAACTATAAGTAGATTAAAGGCACAATAGGGAGGTCTTTCGAGTGTCGGGCCCTAAAACTTAAAATATAATTTATCATTTATTTATTAACTTTTGTTACATTACCTACCTCACTAGGTTATAAGAACCTGTTCTGAGGTAGGCGACAATGAGATAAATATGGATCATGTGAAAGCAAAACTTATGTACATATAAATACGTGCATTTAAATCTACGGATTAAAGTTTAATATAACATACTGAAACAGCTGATGTGGACAAAGTACCACATTAATCAAATTGAATTTAAACTAAAACAAAATAACTTTGTATACATCACTTTATTAATATACAATATTACAACATGTTTCGTGAGCGATGCTCACATCTTCAGGTATTAATGTATACTGAAGTTAACAGTTAAACTATAACAAAGTTATTTTGTTTTAATTTAAATACATAATGACATCACAAAGTGAAAACCTTTCAGATGAAGAATTCTTCTTCGAAAAATTAAATTGAATTTATTTGCGACGCCGGGTTTGAACCCGCGTCCTATGGATTCGTAGTCGAGTTTCTTTCCACTCGACCACAGAGGCCGTTAAATATGTCAATGAACTGATCCCGAGAAGCGAAATCTAAACCGATTTGAAATAATATGGATATCGACAATTTACATAAGAGCTTTTGACTTTTTAAAAATTGTTTTTGAAAATGTTTTATCGATTTACCTGAAGTAAGACAAAAATAGCTTACTTCTGGCAAACAGAATCACCCATAATACACTCTTTTCGGTTCATCTCCTCAGCGGAATATACATGTTAGCAAAATATTTTAACTGTAAATTTTGCTCACAAATATGACCTTAGAGTATTCTCGTAATTTATTTGTTCTTTGATTTTTCTTTACTCGTACGATAGAATTACTTCTCTCATTGCTCCCGTTGCTTATTCTCCGCTGCGGAGGCCTTTAAACGGTCGATTCATTATTCTCCGTCAAACAGAGAGATGAATGGATGTGCTCTGAAAATAATTTTATTTTAGAGTGATTTATTATCAAAATCTTCATTTATTTCAGTTCGTTATGATATTTTGGAAATTAATTAAAGCGTTTTTGTTGGCAAAAAGCGTTTGTTTGATGTTCTGTCGTATCTGCTTAACTATGTGGTCAATTATGGCACAACTTATGTTATCTTGTTATTCTTATGAACTTACACTGACATTCTTTTTTTTAAAATTTTAACCAAAACTTTTAAAAATTATTACAATATTTTTTCCCACAAAAATAAAAAAAAGTCATATAATATTATTTATATTTTCGTAGAAAGCAACCACTTTGTGGTTTGACATATATAAAGAAATGAAAAAAATAACTTATGTATACGACTACGGATATTATTTTAATTTTTATGACTAACTAATTTTTGTGAATTTGTAGAACTTCATTAAATTTTCCACATTTTAATAAATTTTGATAATGGCCTCGAACTCCGAAACAGCTGCCATAAAAAAAATAAAATTATAACTATCGGAATTTAATTGTAATTTATTTTTTTGATTTAATTAAGTTATAAAATTAAAAGTCAATTGAAAATAATAATTTTTACGAAATAAACAGATCATTAACCACTGCCATAGATTAGGGTTGGTATAAGCACTCCATTGAGGACTTGGCATACAAATCTTTCGAAGGTAAAAATACTATAAATGAATATATCGTATTGAATAAATTTTGAACAGTGCCAGGGAATATTTGTCCCTCTTCCTGTGTCAACTGTGGGTAGAAGTGCATTATTGAGGAGATAATCTTTTCTACCCGGTGAGCAGCGAGCGGGCTGCCTTTTGTTACTGTAGGGTTTTTTTGTGAATTTGTTTATATACAAGTACTTAAAGTGAAAATTTGTAGACTGTGTTTAAAAGTACAAAAATATATTTCATATTGCTCCTGTTTTATAAATAAATTACTTGCTTCGTCTCCTGACTAAAAGTATCATTGGGAAGGAAATTTCTGATTGAATTTTCAATTTTTAAACACGTGTTGAAAATCCTATAAAATAGTGTTCGGAAAATGATTTTCTCCTCTTGAATGTGAAAAGTTTAATATGCTCGCGGCCTTAGGGTGGTGGGGCACAGTGAGCTTCATCAATAATAAGTGAAAGCTCTCCGTAAAGTATATCTTTCTAATTAACTTACCAACTGTCACGCCATTTCTCAGCAGGGGTAAGCAGATAGGTCGGAACGCTACCCTCTGCCCTGACTCACTCCTTGTTTTATCCAAATTTATTCATCTTCTCCATACACTCCCGTTTAATATTGCGACTCGTTACATATCTCGACAAAGTAATAAATTATCTTAATCTTACCATGTCTTCCTGGGACGTTCCTGACTTGTTATTTTACCCATTTGCACTATAAGCCATAAGCACAAAACACGATCACAAAATCAAATACACTTACTCACATAACTAAATTTGAATTAACTCCTTACAATGTATTGCATATACACAATACAACGCACAACCCACTGAATTAAAACTCCCAGTTGCGAACAAAAACATATCGGTAAAAGCACTTTCTCAACAACTTTATAAATCAGTGATATATTATCCTTTCTGTAAAACCTTTGTGTGTGTGAATATCATTCTTAATGTATTTATGGTGTTTCATTAATTTTATTTTATTTCAACTTTCATACATCGTCTCAAACATACTCTTCTGTTATTTTGGCTCTTGACATGGCCCGACTCACTCCACTCACTTTCGCGTCATATATTCTTTCTTCCATCTAAGCTTCCCTTTCTTAATCCTATTCATTACGCTTGCCTTTCATTCTTTCCGGATATCCACATTTTTAGCACAGTCATACATTGTTTTACCGCACATACGCTTCAGGGATCTCATTTCTACAGCATTCATTCTACTTTCATCCTTCTTCTGCCAGTTCCACGCCTCACTGCCATACATCAGGGTTGGTGTAAGCACTCCATTGTGGACTGCTAGCTTCGTTTCTTTTGTCATTTTTTAAATTTGCGCCAACAGCGTTCAGTCCTCCATTAATGGAATTTCCTGCATTCACCCTTCATTCAATATCCTCTCCAATACGTCTCCAGTCGCAGATATTTATTTGTTAATTCGGTGGCGATCAGATTTATGTCGCGAATGAAGCTGACTGTACAATGTTCAAGTCTGTGATAGAAAGAGAGCATGGTGTGATGAAGCAAGGATAACTTTTTCAATATCCAAGTTGGGAGTTGGTTATGTGGAACTTGCCAATATTCTTCTCTGCTGATAATAATGCGATGGACGATCAACGATTGCAAACTTTTTCGGCTCACAAGAGTTTTAATTCCGTTTATTTGTTTGTTTTTTATTTCTACCAATATGATTGGTGTTTAAATGTGCGAGTCTGAACGGAAGATACGTCCAGCATCGCCCTTTCCCGGTGCCGGAAAAGTTCCACGTAGGAGATTTTTATATTTAAATCGAACATTTCTGGCAAATCAACAAAAGTTCCTCTAAAAAAAAAGCACTAATGTTTAGAGATTTGAAATCGATAAGTACTAGCAAATCAACAATATTCCTCCAAAAAAAGCACTAGTCGGTGGAGATTTCAAATCGAAAAGTACATCGATTTTTAATTGCCAAAAAAAAGGAACCGGTTCCTCAGAGAAATAATATCGACGGTTCCAGTGACCGGCTTGGAACCGGTCCCTTTTAACCGGGACATGAATATCGACCATCTCTAGTAAACATTGATCAAGTACGTTATGTTAAACTGTGTTATTCAACAATAAATATAAAGGTAAGATTTTTTTTTTCAATTCATCGTTTACCTAAAAGATGCTCTCTACATCTCGAAATATTTTCACTGCCATTATAAATACATTTTCCTGAAATAAATCGGATCGTTTCCGGATTTAATAAATTTTCTCATCACCGGAAGTCAGCTTTATTTCCCGCATTGTAGCAAAAACGCCCTCGCCTCTTCTGATTCATGATTCTAAAAACAAAAACGAATTAAGAAGCTTCGCTCAAAATAGAGCTGTGATAAGTTTAAAAAGCTCTTACTGTATTTCTGGTGAAAGCTGCTGAGAAATTATCTGATTATAATTTTAATTTATTTTTAAAAATATCTGCCTCCGGAGAATGATAAATGTGTTCTATTTACAGGTTAAATGAAATCAGAATTTTTCTCGTGAGAATGCAGGAATAAATATAGCTTTCGAGAAGTACTGATTCATTTATTTCATCGTCAAAGTCTAATACGTCTGATTGAATGAAATGTACTAATTAAAAAATCGCTCTGAAATAAACGATTTAAAAATATATTTCTATTTGCACAGTTGTGAATGATGAGTACTTGCAGCAAAGTGGATGAGTTTGTGTATTTAAGAAGTATGTTTACGAGAGATGAAAAAAGCCGATAAGGATATTGAAAGAAGGGTGAATGCAGGAAACTCCAGTAATTGGGGACTGAACGCTGTTGGCGCTAATAAGAAATTGTCCAAAGAAGCAAAGCTAGCAGTCTGCAATGGAGTGCTTATACCAACCCTGATGTATGGCAGTGAGGCATGAAACTGTCAGAGGAAGGATTAAAGTAGACTGAATGCTGTGGAATTGAGATCCCTGCGACGTATGTGCGGTAAAACCATGTATGACCGTTTTAAAAATGTTGATATCCGGAAAGAATGCAAGGCTGATGTAAGCGTAGTGAATACGATCAAGAAAGGGACGCTTAGATGGTTTGGGCGTGTAGAGCGAATGAACAAAGAAAGGAGTGTGAAAAGAAGATACGATGCGAAAGTGAATGGAAGAAGTCGGGGACGCCTGAGGAAGACATGGCACGATCAAGTGAATCAAATACTTGAATCGGGCCACGTGAAGAGTCAGAATAACAGAAGAGTATGTATGAGATGATGTACGAATGTGAACGAAGCAAGGAGTGTGTGTCAAGACAGAGTTGTATTGCGGTTCGTCCTCTCTGCCTACCTCTGCGAAGAAACGGCGTAATGGTTACTTAATTAGTTAGTTTAGCTTCAAAGTGGATTCACGACCATTATGAGTATTTGAACAACGCTTCTGTGAAAGACCACCATTCCGAGTTGGATTGTTGATATGTTTAATTAGAAAATCTAAATATCCAGGTGCTTCCTACATTCCTATTCCCCAGTTTCCCCCCTCCCTAGCATTTCCTTCCGCTTTACCAACACCACCCTCGGTTCCCATCGTTTTTAAAGCCAATGATAATTGCCGTGACAACAATGCAGACTCTCAACGACAGTCTCCCAGTATGAACGGGGAATAATAAGTATTTTTTTGTAGAAAGTTGCGGAAATAAAAATATTCCCTTTCGTAATGATATTGACACTATATATATTTGACAATCAAACTTTTATTAACAAATAACATGTATCAAAATCATTTTTGGTTCTGACTAGTTGGCGAGCCCAATAGAATTTCGGTTCAAACTATAAACCTACCTTTGCAGACTCCCACATCCTTAAATTTAACATTACATTCTTGTGTTGTTTGCTTTTTTAATTATACTTTTCTTCGCTCATGTTCTTTGGATAAATAACTTTATTGAAAATTTATTATCTAGAGTACAGTATCTAACAAAATTTATTCACACTAAGCTGACCAGGTGAACTTCAACCAACCTATGGGTAATGTCAGTGAAAGCTTTTCACCATAATCTGTCTCTTATTGAGTTACGAAACATCTTTATAAATATTTTTTAATCAAATCCCGGTACTGTTTGACAAATTCATAAAGCCCACTATTAAATTTGCTATCATGTCCTAAAATCTAACCATAAAAACACAAATATTTTAAATTTTAACTATAGTTTTGCGTCCTTTAAGTCCAAAACTGTGTCTTTCTCCAAACTATTTTTTTTAAATGTATGTTTCTGGGCATAATATAAGTTAATATTAATATGCTATAGATTATATCGTCGCTGAAAAGGCAAAAGAGCTTAAGCGACACTTTAGACAAAAATAAGTTAAATATGCAGTTTTTATCAGTTTTTTCAGTTCTGCGTCGAATGCTCTGACTTTCGTTTGATTCTGAACACTTGTGGCCCTTCAGCCATCTTAAATATATTTACCATTTGGGAGAAAGCTTGATTCAAGCGATATAAGTTTAGAAATGTTCTAGCTTTTTGTCGCCTCATGTAACTCAATGCTCTCACTGAGTAATTTTTAAAAATCCAAACAGGGATTGAAGTTTTTTATTTTTTTATTTTAAACAAAAACAACTTTATGTGCTCTGGTGTAAGCTTCCCAAAATGGCGCTTCAGCCCTTTTGCCTTTCCGACGACGATAAAAAAAATTTACTCAATATGGATGGAGTTATGGAAAAAAAAACATTTTGAGTCAACGTAGAATTTAACGGGCTCATTAATTTTAGTGTTAGCGCTCCTCTTCAGGCCTTTTCACTTTCCGGCGACGATTTGTAGTTAGTAATTAAAGGCAGTCCAGGAATTAAGATTTGTACAGCGCCCTTGAAGTGTTTTTTTTTCATAAAAACCGCGCTACACAAATTATCCAAATATTATTATTATTTTTTACTAAAACAATACATTTCCAACACCACTTTCAAAAAGACCCGTTCGAGGAGTTTGCTAGTACGAAATTTTGCATGCGGGCATTTTGTGTTTTGCATATAGGGGATCGGACTATTTGAGAATGCTACAACGTATCTCAGTACAGATGCTAATATGGCGCGTAGTTAGTTGGGCTGTTATTCCGTACCGTACCCGATACCGGTCGGTGTGAACAAAGGATCTGGGCGGTAGATTGGATGTGTTGTAGCAATCGAGTGCAGGCGAGAGCAGCTGGGAAAACCATTTAGGAAAATCAAGGTGAGTGCTCCCGGCCCTATGCGGACTATTCGCCTCTTCTTGTAGTCGTAACAGAATTTACCGTTTCACTGTTCCTGTACAGTGATAACGGGCGAGGTTCGGTTGAACAGTTCAGTTTGTTCATATTTCATTGTTGATTATCTGTGTATTTTTAGTTCTTTCATTTTAGACAGATTTTCCTACGAGGCTGAAGTTTTTCAGAGGCCAAGATATAATAATACATTAACTAACTAACCAACCAACGATAAGGGTCAGTTTTTATTAATATAAATTATTTACATCCCGAGGTCTTCCTCGGAAAACATTTGATATTTTTGTTACAGATTAGTAAGAATCAATTCAAATATGAATCTCGGGCAAACACAAGCAATATTATCTGATATTAAGCAATAGTATTAATATCGTAAAACGTCTGTCGTGCACACTCGTTATGGAAGCATCCATATGCTAGTTACAAACGAAAGTGCTGCCATCTTCAATATTCAAAAAGAACTATTAATTTAGAAGATATAATGTCAAATTTTACTAACTAACCATCACGCCGTTTCTCCGCAGGGGTAGGCAGAGAGGACGGACCGCCATACAACTCTGTCTTGGCACACTCTTTGCTTCATTCACATTCATACATCGTCTCATACATGCTCTTCTGTTATTCTGACTCTTCACATGACCCGATTCAAGTATTTCATTTATTTTATCGTGCCATGTCTTCCAAGGGCGTCCTCGACTTTTTCTTCCATATATTCTTTTCTCACTCCTTTATTCGTTTATTCGTACATGGCTAATTTATATAGCGACATTTTCGTAAAATATCGCCTGAAGGGCGCTTTACGAAAATTAAAAACTATGGCCAAATTTACCATAAAACTATATAAATACCTAAAGCTAAAGGTAAAATTACCTTTTTAATATTAACATTTTTGTTTAGCAGTAGATCGAGGATCGCGGATCATTCCATGAAAATATTTTATATTATTATACTGAAAAAAAAAAACACTATGTAAAACTACTAATTTAAATTGATTTCACAAAGCTTTGTGTAATCTGATTGTTGTGTTACATTCCTCATACAGCATGGGCCTCTTTGAAACTCAGATTTACTCTTCCCTTTCATTAAAAAGACAAACTACACACAGCATCCCAAAAGATTACATAGGCCCTGAAGGAAATTAATTCCCCCAGGGTCTCCTGTGTGGAGTTAATGTAAAAAAATGACAAATTACTTTTATCTGGTATTATTGTTGAATGTCCGTTTTCGAAGCTATTTTAAATTATTTCCCAGCTTTGTGAGCCTTCGCAGTTGTATTTCTCAAAAATGTGATATAAAATAAATCAATCATCATAATAAAGTTTTTATTTTATTATTGATTAAGATTGTTTTTTTTTTTTATCTGTGTCACGGGTTCTATGAGGTTTATATTACCGCTGATATTTTCGTATTATTTTCAAACCATTTCAAGGTTGTTTTTTAAATTTAAAATATTAGTTACTGCAGTATTTTTAAGTCTAGCATTGAATATATGGAGAGAGAGCTAAATATTTTTACCTGACCCATACAAATTTGCGATAAATCAGTTTCTCCGGGTTTTTAAGTCGAAAACCATGAGAGAGAAATAGGCAACAAAACTCTTCACATAATATTGCAGCACTTCTAAGTATGTAAGAATTTTTTTTGTCCGCGCTAACTTCACATCATCGAGTCGTGTAACTTCCGTCTACGGATTTTGAGGTTATTTCCTATATTTGTGTTGATTAAATAACTTGCAGTGGTTATACAAATAAATCAAACATGATGGTGATATGTGCCATGTACGTGATACGTGAATTTTCAAATAAGACAAAACAAAGATTTGAATACGTCACTTTTCAGAGGTATTTCAACAGTTTTAAATAATATTGACCGAACTTTCACATTTTTAATGATATAAAGACATAAAATCAACAAAAAGCTTCTATCATTATTTAAGCAAACCTTCTGTTATTAGTGTTTGTGTGATATTTTGACATTATAAATCATTTTAATGGTGTATTGATATTGTTTTGTTTAATGTGTTCCAATATGTTTATTAAAAATGACAGAATTCCGTGTCGTGGGCGGTGATTAATAGGCTATCCAACTTCCTTTCACATATCTTTCTTTAACTATCGAGTCAGTATAAAGTTAACCGACCTAACTACACTGTTTCGCAAAGGTACCTCTCCATATATTCTTACTCCAAGATTAAAACCATTCTTACCTTCAATCGTTTTTTTTAATCTACGTAGCCAAAGAATTCCGGATTGAGTTTTATAAAAGCTTTCACGAAGCCTCGGCGTTTGTTTAAATTAACGCTAAAATATCTCAGATTACACAAATTCTTTGTAATACAAAATCAGTTCGTTGGACTTAAAACCATAAAAACAGTAATAGTAAACAGTACAGTTGTATCCACTTAGTATTTTCCGACATTCCTCCGGTGCATACTAAGTCCATTGAATTCACTATTTAACGCGATTCTCACCTCAGCGCGAGAGTTTTTCATTAAATTAAAACTTTTCTCTCCGGTGAGGCGTGTTTAACATAGAACTCTTAATGAGTAAACTAAACGGGCTTAACTCCGGTCGGTCTAAACAGTTTATACACTTTAAAAGGTTCTCTGAGAATTTATTCTACAAAAGAATTTTTCTTATAAAGTAATGTAGACAGAGCATGCCGACACTTACCATACTTTGGTATAAAAAGCAAACTCTCATGGGATAAAAATCTCATTTAAGAATATTCCAGTCACGATCTTATTTTAATAATGTCAATGATAGGATAGATTGAAAGTTTTTTTTTATATTCTCCTAGTGCGAGCCGTATGTTTGGTTGGCAAAACATATAATTCAGAAAAAAACACGAATCTAGCAATTATATATTATAGCTTTTTGTCGAGTAATGAGAACTCTACAAACTTCTCTTAATTAAGCATTCTACGGACTAGTTGCTAGTCTGTCAATCATTACGAGAGTTAAAATCATGTTATAAAACTATTCTGTGCAAACTGTATCTCTCTCCAAACTAGAAATAACCAATTCTAATGGTGTATATTATTTCATTTCTATTTAGCGCACTTAAGGTGAAATATCACAAAACTGCGCTATATAAGTTCAATGTTCTTATTATAGTATAATAAATATTAACATGCCATAGATTATATGTAATAAGATGGAGCTTACGAATTGAGATTTGTACAGTGGTCTTGAGGGGGTTTTTCACAAAAAAACGGCGTTATACAAATTACCCAAATTTTTAATTTTTACTTTTATTATGTCGTGTTAGTTTGAAAAAAACTTGTTTACCAATCTGGAGAATTTTGAAAACATAACTATACATTTTTTAAATTTTACTACATGAACACCTACCTAGGTGTTGTTTTCAAGAAAAACTTCAAAGAATCAAACATAAATCGGGAGGAAAACGATATTGCGAACCGAAAGTTTTTTAATTTTTTTTTAGTGGAGACTGCACAACAGTCCCAACTGCTCCCAACCATCTGGAGCCAGTGGGACTGTGGCATCCCCAATTGGGAATGTTGTGAGGCTGAACGTAGTGGGGAAGGTAAGGAGGAAGGTTGTGAAGTTTCCGGCTATTCAGATCTGGTCATCAAACACGGCTAAATCTATTTCATGCTACGTTTCGATTCTGAATGGTGCTCTTTCACAAAGGCGATACTATGAGTATCAAACACTCTGGAAAATACCACCATTGAGAATCGAAACGTCTCTTGAAATGGAAATAGCATTTGTGACCAGATCTGAACAGACAGGTAGGTACATCACAAACTTCCTCTTTTCGCAGTACAACGTTCCGTTTTGAAATTAAATACCGTCAGAGTGTTCCATTCGAGAGCTTTATGAGAGACAGACAAATAAACAATGGAAAGGACAAGCTTTGAAAATTATCATATAGATGTCTTTGACATACGAAGAAATAATTTAATATTATAATTTTTCTTTGTCCAAGCTATCTTCTACACAAACAAAGACAATATATTTTTATTTTATCAACCTGTCATTTTTAATTGAGCTCCATATTGATAAACTCTACAAGTAGGTAGTGCGCTTGTCAATCAATACATAATTATTACTGTATTAATTAAAATCAAACATGGAGAGCGATAACAATGCTTTTACCTTGGATAATGGTGTTAAAAAAATTGCTGTGATTCGAATTACCCGTCCCTTAGTGTCAATCACACTGCTGGATTTCAAAGTGATAATTTGATAGGTTCCTACCTTTATGTTTTTCATGCAGTTTCTACCTCATCCAACCATTTTGCAATATTAAATTCCGTACGGAACAACATGGTGTTCGAAACAAGTGACAATCGAAACATAAGAGTTTAATGTTAAAAAAATGTGTTTCGTGTTGTTCGTTGGTCTCTCACGTGTTCGTCGGTTTGTTGTTTTTCTCCAAATAATATAAAATTAAGTGTGGTGTTTTGTTTCGATTCGTTTTGTTAACAATATAACTGTGTAAGAAGAATAAAGAATTTCCACTTCAACTATATTGGTGAGTGAATGGTTTCCCATTTTCCCTTCATCCCAATAATCTATTCACATCCATAATTATACACTTCCATCAAGTAGTGTAGTTTATCGTTTTCAGTCCACTATTTTCCAAATTCATCTGAAGCTGAAAACACATTCGGTGTTCTATCGCAGTTTCGAATCCAATTCTCACAATAAGTGTTTATTAATTCTAAAGAGACAAGTACAAATTACTTGAAGTATTGAATACCAAAGGATACCATCCAATATAAATAATGGTTGATATAACTCGTATTTTATTTCATACTAGTTTTCTTAATAAGGACATTTCTGCAAAGCTGTTCAGGTAATTCCTGTTTTCACCTTATCTTAATCTAGTTCGTATTCAAACACATTACCTACGACAAATATCTCATGACGCATATCGTTAAAACCGCAAGCATTCCGTTCGTTTCTACTTCATAATAATGATACATGAATTATTTTTATAGGGCTGTTTTTTTTTGTGAAAAATCACCTCAACGGCGCTTTGCAATTGATCTTAAGGAATATAAAACCCCAAAAACTCAACGCAACTTTAACTAAACTTATAATTTTAGACCTAACAGTTAGTTTAACTAACAATTTAAAAAAAATCTATTTTTTATTTGGCTGTTTCAATCAGATAATAAAGTAAATAAATAAGGCAATATTTTCTGAGTTTTGATTATGATATAAATATTCTAAAATATCACCACAAATGTGCTTTACAAACCTGGGAAATAAAATAATAACCTTGTTTAATCTGTTCTTGTATCAGAGTAAATTAGAGGTAATTTAGCCACAGATTAATTAATTTTCCAGCTTTGTTAAGTGTGTTAATATACTCTGTAAAGTGTGATAATATACTACTCTGGAACGTGCCGCATATATACTATAAGTTATTTTACATATTGTCGCTGGAAAGACAAAAGGGCTGAAGTGACACTTGAATCAAACATGAGTTAAATATGCAGTTTCGATCAGTTCTTTTTTCTGCATCAGACTCTCGTTTGATTCTGAAGACTTTTGTGGCACTTCATTCATCTAAAATATATTTACCATTTTGGAGAAGGCTTGACACAAGTTTGGGACTTTTTGTTGCTTCAGGTAACTCAGTGCGAGCATTGAATTACCTAAGTTAACGTTTTTTCCAAAATTCAAACCAGTTACCTGAGTAAACGTTTTTTTTTCAAAACTCAACCAGGTGCTGAAGACTTGTGAATTTTACTGTAAAACAAAGCTAACTTTGAAGTGTTCTCTGGTGTAAACTTCTTAAAATGGCGCTCTAGCCGTTTTGCTTTTCCGGCTCCGATATAACTCTGCTCGTTTCAAATTCTCATGCTTTAGAAAAATAAAATAAAAATGTTTCAAATCCAGATACAAACGTGAATTGGTTAGCGATACTATTCATATAAAGAGGTTTCTATATCATGACGCTTTTTGAATAACAATCGGAGAGGTCCTTAACATTCCGAACGCGCAAGTAATCAGGACTATGTGTAGAGTTTCCCAAAGCCAATTTAGATATTGGTGAGAGGGGCGTTTGGATAATTCAAGCATATAATACCTACCGAAGACAGGGGCGGTTTATTCCTACAGGCGTACCGCTGATAGTTCCGTTGTAATTTCTACATCGTAAACATCATAAACGATGAATGTAACACAGTGAAAGCCTACATCTGTGCTTTCAATAACAGGTCCGTATTTGAAATGTGTGTCGTGTGTGGTGCACACGGGCGGCCGAAACAAGAGACGGCCATCTTGAATAAATTGATCTCATGGAAACGGCCGCCACTTGATTCGGTTGTCTTCGCGATTTGTTCGTTATCATTTTTTGTCGGGAGCCAGTGGGACTATGGCATTCCTGATTGAGGTTAGTTGTGAGACTGAAGGTATTGGGGAGGGGAATGTAATGGGGAAGGAGATGAGACACGGCGTAGAGGAAGGTTGGGAAGTACCTGGCTATTCAAATCTGGTCACCAAACAAGGCTAAAATCATTTGAAGCACCGTGTCGAATACGATTGGTGATCTTTCACCAGGTCGATACTTACAGTATCGACCTCTCAACTCTGGAACGTACCGCAAATATATTATATAGTATTTTGTATTAATTAAGTGTAAAATGACACATATTAATTAAATAAATAAATATTGCGCACGCCGGGATTTGAACCCGTGACCTCTAAATTCGTAATCGAGCGCCCTAACCACTCGACCACGGAGGCCGTCATTGTTTAAAAAGTGATAATATCTTATTGTTTTTAAGACATAGAAATGAGATCCGTGTATTTTGAAACCTTATACCTACAACCAAATGGAGAGATTATAAAATAATGCACGACCGATATAAGCGTAATGAACAATAATTAATAGTAGTTAAAAATCTCACCGTTTGCAATTTTTTCTCGTTTCATCAGTACTACACACTCACAAGTAGATGTATATAATACCAGGACCATAAAATGTTTCATTATCGTTTCGCGGTGGAATCCGGAACTACAGATTTTTAAATGCGTTTCAATATTGTTTGTTGTTGAACAAATAAAATAAAATTGTACTAAATTATTTGTAGTTCCTGATTTCGCCACGTTCTATCTCTCGGCGGGTGGATTATATTGGACAGTTTATCCTTTGCACACGGGACAACTAAAAAAGAAACAATTTGGAAATTTAGTTGCTCTCCTGTGTATTTTAATGGCGATCCGCAAACGAGACAACCAGTGTGCGTGGGCTTTATTACGGAATATTTTTCGCACCGGCGACAGTACTCCTGCTGCAGCCCTGACTTAAGGGTGGTACATATTATAATGTAGTAAGTAAGTAGTATGTTTGCTGAGAAGTAAAGCACATAGTTTGAGCAAGGGCGGGAGATGGCGCCAGCGTCGCCCGACTTCGCTGGCAAATATTTGCTCCCAGAGGCAGCGTGCAATTTGGCGTGTTCTGACATATTGGTTTTTCCAGAATAAACACTCGTTCGCCCTTTCCGCGATAGATGGCACCTTCGTTGATTTTTTGTTTGATTTTTTCCATTGACTTGGCATAATTTACTCTTCTCATTCTTGAATTCAAAGATATTTATTTCTATTTTTCACAGAGAAAAATTCAAATCGTATTTTATGTGGTAAGATATTAAAAAAAACCACAAAATTAAAAATACATGTATTGTGTCACATTTTTTAGTGCACCATGATGAAAGATAAGCTACTGACAAATTGCAACTATTTTTATTTTGAATATTGAATGTAAAGAGCGTTTAAATTTTTAGTCAGTTGTTGCTAATAATAATAATAACAGTGAATTTAAATAGCACAGTTTAGTGATAGTTCACCTCAAGTGCGCTTTACACTAAATTCCCTAACCTAATATTACAACGGGAAGATACTATATAACAGATATACGTACATATTAAAACAATCCAAAATAATGATTACTAACAAACTAGCCATCATGCCATTTCGCCGCAAGGGTAGGCAGAGAGGACGAACCCCCATACAACTCAGTTTTGGCACACATTTCTTGCTTTATTAACATTCATACTTATATATTCTTTTGTTATTCTGACTCTTTACGTGGCTCGACTTAACTATTTGATTCGCTTGGTCGTGCCATGTCTTTCTCGGGCGTCCCTGACTATTGTCTCTCTCCTTTTTTTGTTCATTCGCTCAACATGCCCAAACCATCTAAGCGCCTTTTCGTAATCCTATTCATTACGCATGCATCAGCCTTGCATTCTCTCCGGATATTCACATTTTTAACCCGGTCATACGTGATTTTAACGCACATACGCCTTAGGGTTCTCATGTCTACAGCAATCAGTCTACTTTCATTCTTAATCTGCCAGTTCCGCACTTTATTTTCCATACATCAGGGTCCGTATAACTCCGTTGTGGACTGCTAGCTTCGCTTTTTTTGACATTTTTTTATTTGCGCCAACATTGTTCAGTTCTCTATCAATGGAGTTTCCTGCATTCATCCTTCTTACAACAATAACAATGCATTTATAAAGGGTGATTTATTACTATTATTTCATCCCAAGTGGGCTTTATTCAAATTGCTAACCTATAGTGGATATGTGTTATCATTATTTTTCTTCCCAATATGTATTTTAATTATCTTGTGTTAACGATTTTCTTTCTTTTTTTCCAGGTAAGATACTACTCAAATTGCTCTCTCTTTCTCGAAGATTCAATTTATGATCATATCATGGTAAGTGTTTGTACACATTACTAACGGTTTTACTCCTTACTTTCCGAAACACTTTAGTTTGTATTGCTTATAGTAACATAGCCAACTAGCTACCTATCCACCTATTTCATAGTAGGTGCATTTGTATATCTACAAAGCAAGTAAAGATTTGGATCGGTGCCTTAAATCTCGTTTCCTGATACGATCGTATTTGAATGGATTATATTAAACTACGAACCATGGAATTAACGGCACTACCGCCATCATTATGCCACTTTATGCGGTTATTTCATGACCGGTTTTACAATTTAAAACTTTTTATCAATACGAAGATAAAATAAAGAAAAAAAAGTAAACTAGGCCTCCGTTACATAGCATATCGTCGCTGGAAAGACAGAGAGCCTTAAACGACACTTTGGTAAAAAAATAGTTAAATACGCAGTTTCGATCAGGTTATTTTTCTGCATCGGATATTCTGAGTTTTCCCTTCAGCCATTTAAAATATATTTACCAATGTGTTTTTTCCAATATCTGTCTCTAGTATTATTTTGGTTTATTTGTATTATTATTATTATTTTGATTTGGGATACACAAAATATTTATAAAAAGGTTCATACTATATAATTCGTGTACAATCGTCGTTTAAATATTTCAAATAAATATTTTTATAACATGTATTGTGTAGGCAATATTGGTTTATAAATTATTTAGCTACAAACAACACTGCATTCACCTAACTGAAAGTTGGATAGTAAAAATAAATGTTGGAAGTATGATAATATGTGTTAAGCTTAAAAGCTCGAATGCTCAAAATATTGAAAGCACAAAGCTCAAAAGCAAAAAGTTCAAAGCTAAAAGCTCAGAAACTTAAAGCTCGAAAGCTCAAATATCAAAGGCTCTAAAGCTTCAAAGCTCAAAAAATCGAAAGCTCAAAAGGTCAGAGCTCGAAAGCTAAAAAGTTCAAACTTCAAAAGGAAAAACCTCAAAAGCTCGAAAGCTCAAAAGCTTAAAGTTCGTAAGTTCAAAAGCTCAAATCTCAAAAGCTTAAAGCTCAAAAGCTCAATGCTCAAAGCTCAAAAGCTCAAAAGCTGAAAGCTCAAAAGCTCATATTAAAGGTGGCAAACATTGTTGGAGGCAAATGTTACAACATATTATTTTGATGATTTCACTTGGTTTTATTCAATTTAGTGCGAATAGTTCGAATTCATAATCGAACTAAAATCAGGTACTTATAAATCATTACTTATGCTTCCCAGATATCTCTAAAGTTGGTGTTGTGACAATGTTTCCGTTTTAAAAAAGGTTGTTTTTTCCGGTATTTAATAATTATTTACAAGATTAACCTTTTTTTCTTACGAAAATATCGAATAAACATTACAAATAGTCGATATCTCAAACCAAATACTCATAACAAAATATAAGATGTATTATATTCTGAATTCTTATATATATTTATTGACAAAACATCCAAGAAATTTTGATATCTCAAAAAAATTACCTTAAACAAACTTTAAATAGATGTTTAATAATATGTTTTTGTGAAGGGTCATTATTAATGATAAAAGCTTAAGTTTTATTTATTTTTTCAATTAATATATTATTTTTCCGCCTTTGGAATTTGATAATCATTAGAAAAATATGCTCTGTTTTTCACATTGATTGAACTCAAATTCAATCCCTATCGGCCTTATATAAATTCAAGATACATTACGGCCTCATAAGGAGAAATAGAAAACACTGTAGGTACAAATATTTACAAGTACATTGTTTCCTTCCATTACTCGTGTTGCATTCACTTGCAATCACTATTATTCCGTTTAAATTCACCGTAAAGAAGTATTTTCCACCGAGAGAGAAACGACGTCGCGACGGCGCCCCCTCCCAAGTAGCGACGTCGACGCCCGAGAGCGACGCCACTGTAACGACGCCGACGCCAATAGACGTCGAGTCATGATTCGCCTTCCATTATTCAACAACAACCGGTTGTTTAAATTGTAACAGAGCAGAGACGTGACTTGACTCCGGCGTGGAGTTGCAGCTGACACTGTATTGTCAATTAGATTAACGCGTTACAAATCACTGGCGCTTTGTTTGTTCAAGCACTTAGATCCCGAAATTTTCACTACCTGGTGTCACTTTTGTAAATGTGCGTTGAATATTTATGGTTTTATCAACGTTAAAATATTCATTATAACTCCAAACTGGGGCTCTGTGCGAAACCTTTAGATCTACGTCATCTTTTTCGATGCTGTGTGAGTAGGGTTTATTTAAGGATAGGTAGGAGTGTGACTTCCACATTGTAGAATGGAAGAAACACAAAAGCTAGCAAGTCCATCCCCAGCGAGCTGACTTAAATTATTACTCTAGACTGTAATCTTTCTTTTCATGATAACATTAATAATGTAGCTAATAAATCACTAAAACTTCTTGGCTTCATCAATAAAATTGCATGTGACTTTAAGAATATAAAGACCCTAAAAACCCTTTACAGTTCATTAGTTCGCCCTCATCTAGAATATGCTAGTGTAATTTGGTCCCCTTTCTATACCGTTCATATTCATCAGATTGAATCCGTACAACATCGCTTCTTACGTGGTATTGCATGAAGATTAGGGCGAGAAAGAGGCCATTATTCATATGATGAAATTGAACAATTATTGAAAATGTCTTCATTAGAAAAGCGCAGGAAAGACTTTGATTTAATTTTCATTTACAAAATTATTAATTGTTTTATTGACTCACCTTCTCTGTTGCAACTTATCCAGTTCAACATTCCTTGCCGTAGACTCAGAAACAATGAATTGCTGTTCCTCAATCATCACAATACTAATTATGGGTATAATTCTCCAATGTCAAGAATGTCAAGACTTGTTAAGTCAAGCCATGGTTTTGAAATTTTTGGTAGCAGTCTAAATGATTTTCGTCATTCTTTACGACTCTACCAAAACTTTGACTTAGACCATGGCTTGAGTGTTTTCTCTTATGTTTATTTTGCCTTATTTTTGTCATCGCTTCATTTATTATTAATATGTATATGCTTTTCCTTCTCTGTTGCTCTTTTTTCCATTTCGTGTTTTATATGTATTTTTTGTAATTGGACTTATGTCCGTTAATTTATAAATAAATAAATTACAGATTTTGTAAATTTAAAATTATTATCGTCCGTTGAGTTATAAATATCACCTCAAGGGCGGTTAACTTTTGTTTTTGACATTAATATAATTTTATCGATTTGATAAAGAAAATGTTTGTTGTATTTGCCCGCACTGACATGAATCGTAACAAGAAGCTATAACGCTATTTGTAGTATGATTTTGTGTTGATTTCACTAAACCAAAAACTTCACAAAGCACAATCTATCACAATCCAAACAAATTATCGACGTGCGGCGCCTCTGTCCCGTTTAAGAGTATTCAGAAAATCAGTACAATGATTACAGTACAGTATGACGAGCGAGAAATATAAAACCATTATAATCATCGAAGAGATACAGACAGATTGATGGAAATGTGTTTTGAATATCGTGTGCCCGAAATAATATTCAATTTTTCCTTACCTCTGGTGAAATTAACATTGTAATTTCAAATATGTAAAAAACATATTTTTTATAGGGAATACCACACAGGAGTCCCAACAGCTCCCAACCTTTTGGAGTCAGTGGGACTATGTCATCTCCAATCGGGGTATGTTGTGAGGCCGAATGTAGTGGGGAAAGGAAGGAGATGGGAAAGAGGAAGGTTGGGAAGTGCCTGGCTATTCATATCTGGTCACAAAAAAAGCCATTTCAAGCAATGTTTCGATTCTGAATGGTGGTCTTTCATCAGGGCGATACTTAGCATCTACCACTTTGGAAGGGGCTGCAAACATACTATATGTTTTTTTTATATGAATTAAATGTGAAATAACACATATTAATTCAATAAAATTTACTATCGCACGCCGGAATTAAACCTGCGATCTCTGGATTTACAGTCGAGCGTCTCAATCTTTTGATCACGGAGGCCGTTGAACAGATAATTCATTTAATTGGCCTTTCTGGGGTGTAGAAGCCGAAAGGTCTTATATAAATTGGCAAAACAGCTTTTTAGCTTTTTTTAGGGCGGTATAGATAACACTTCTAGGAATTATCAGTTCAGTGCATCGAATACAAATAAAAACAGAATAATTTGAATCAACGAGGGCATTCGTAGTTATGAAAAGAGAAAAACTCAATTAAAAGTTCCCGTAGGTTACCGTTTGCCGGTGTAAAAATGGTTTAATTAAAAATTACTTGAATTCCGACCCTTTTGTACGGTTTAAATTGCAATTAAAAGTCAACGGGGTCCTTCAGAAGGGCTCCCACAAATGTAATAACAGTTGAAGAGACAAGTCATGCAAATGGACTTGTACCGTTTCATTCCGTTCATTGTGCGATTTGAATTTTAATTTCGTGAGAGAGAAGCCTTCTTTTTTTTTTCTTGGTAATTTTCTAAATGCCATCAACTTTAACTACGTTATGAAAGTGATCGTTTTGAAATGAACCCGTTCAATTGTTCGTTGACTCAAAATGTCGAGACCAACTGAGAATGTTATTTTATTTTTCCATAATTCCATCCATATTGAGTTAATTGTTATAGCGTTGCCGGAAAGGCAAAAGGGCTTAAGCGTCATTTTAGGAAGCTTACACCAGAGCACTTTAAAGTTTTTTTTTTTTTTTTACAACAAAATTCATAATTCTTCAGTACATGGTCGGATTTTGAAAACAAAAGGTAACTCGGGTAACTCAATGCTTTCACTGAGTTACCTGAAGCGACGAAAGGCTAAAATAAGTCCCAAATTTGTGACGCTTGAGTCAAGCCTTTTCCCAAATGGAAAATATATTTTAGATAGCTAAAAGGCCACAAACGTCTGCAGAATCAAACGCTGCTGTCGATGCAGAAAAAAAACTGATCAAAACTGCACATTTAACTCATATTTGACCGCTTAAGTCCCTTTGCCTTTCCAGGTACGATATTGCTTTTAATCACTTTAAAACTGTATATAGTTTAAATACCCTAAATATTTTAAGATACTGCTCGCAAAGTTTTATAAAGCTCAATCTTAAAACTTATTTAAAACTAAAGTTCATTTTGACATTTCACTAATACGTTATTCAAACGTTTTCTTTTCTTGTTAATTTTATGAACGAGAAAAATAAGATTCAGCAAAGTTTTAATTTAGCTAGACAGCTCTATTTAACTCTTCCCGTCTAAGATTAACTACCTCCGAACTCAGCATCTTCTGCATAGCCAACTTCTCCAACTTCTTAATCTAAATTTATGCTAGGATTTTACTGCATTTCTCTATTGATGACAGTCTTAGATATATTTTTTTATCTTTACATAGATAGTTGAATACATATTTACGCTTGTAACGTACAGTTACGATCGATAAGTTTTTATCGTAAAAGGGGTGCAGAGACCTCAGATAAAGCAGATTTAAAATGGTTGCATTCTACGGTAAACTAGATTAGACTTCTGTTAGCAAATAACTGAACAAATTAAACTTTTTAGGCACACCTAAAAACGCTGACGTAAAATCATAATGTTTATTGTATTTTTGGGTGACTACAAACTACGGTTTTTTTATAACAATCTATCAATAGACAAGTCTCAACTCTATAAATGTCGGTTAAGATTACAACGTCCATGGTGTGAATCTATTATTTATTAATTATCTTTATTTTGTATAATTTTTTGTAACCCACCAACCAATAACTCTGTCTCTTACCTTTATAATATAAACCTAAAAACTAATATACGGCTTTGTATTAGGTCTTGATAATCTTATAATTCGCTTGTATTCTAATTATCTCGCTTGTACCTAGATTGCATACAGTGGGTAATTCTTTTGCTGAAATAGTAGATAATATATTTCAACTGCACTGAATCTAGTCACAAGAAGGCTATAATAGCAAGCCTCTTTCAAAAATATCACTGTAGATTTATTGCATTATAATATTTCTATTAACTTACTTATGTTTTTGGGTGTTAATCATTTACTCTATGTTATTTTTATGTTACTTTTATTTTATGTTATTTTTTACACAGTTATATTAAAGCCCATAAGGGCGTATATAATTAATAAATAAATAATCCGCTGCCGAAAACCATCAAAATTATGCCAATCAATAAATTCAAAATAACTGTAAGAACTATTTAAAATGCATATAAATCAAAATAATAACTAGTATATAAGTTCAAATATTATAAAGTCCAAAAGAAACTGAAATAATTAGATCATTTGTATACTTGAATGTACAAGTAACCAGTATAAAATAAATAAAACTGAAACTAAAAAACACGTTTAAATCAGTATTTGGAAAACATGTAATTAATATTGGTATTCAAAATTCTTATCGGAAAACACTTTTTCAATTGGGGTTTTAGATTGGAAATATAAAACAATATAACTTAACGTTTTAGCAATACTTTTTCAATTGGAAATACAAATCAATATAACTTAACGTTTTAGCAATACTTTTTCAATTGGGGTTTTAGATTGGAAATATAAAACAATATAACTTAACGTTTTAGCAATACTTTTTCAATTGGGGTTTTAGATTGGAAATATAAAACAATATAACTTAACGTTTTAGCAATACTTTTTCAATTGGGGTTTTAGATTGGAAATATAAAACAATATAACTTAACGTTTTAGCAATACTTTTCACACTCCTTTTTTCGTTCATTCGCTCCACATGTCCAAACCATATAAGCGTCCCTTTCTTGATCCTATTCATTACACTCACATCAGCCTTGCATTCTTTCCGGATATGTACATTTTTAATACGGTCATACATGGTTTTACGCACATACGTCTCACAGATCTCATTTTCACAGTATTCAGTCTACTTTCATCCTTTCTCTGCCAGTTCCATGCCTCACAGCCATACATCAGGATTGGTATAAGCACTCCATTGTGGACTGCTATCTTCGCTTCATTGGACATTTCTTATTTGCGAATAGCGTTCAGTCCTCCATTAATGGAGTTTCCTGAATTCACCCTTCTTTCAATATTTGTATCAGCCTTTCCGTCTCTCGTAAACATACTTCCTAAATACACAAACTCATCCACTTGCTCCAAGTATTCATCATTAACTATAAATTATCAAAACAATGAGAAAACAATAAAATTACATTTAAATTATAAAAAAGATACATAACATTATCGAACGTAAATTACTTCTAACCGTAGTCTTATACAAAGTTATTTTTACATATCTTTAGTAATTTTTATTTGTTTTAGGTACAATGACAATGTATCCACGTCATTGCAGCTGACGTTATCAATTCTACTTTGACAATTTATTTATTTTTATAGTAAAAAGCATGTGTTTTTTTCGATCAACCTCTACGGAGTGCGATATTTGCAGTCTCGTTCAATTCTTTTTTCAAATGCGTAAAGTTCAAAAACTTCATGTCACTGCGAATTCATATTGCAAAATAAACAACACATGTTTATTTTAGATGCAATCTTATTTATTTTGTTGAATAAATTGCTTGGGTGTCTGTGCGTATCTTTTGTTGTATCTAGAAATACGCTGGGAGCTGTTTGTTTATTGAATGTGAAAAAAACGATGGACTCCATATTGAAGATGCAATTCTGAATCAACGTATTTTTTTTGTTTGTCTATGTAAACAAAGAAGGTATTTGTATCGATTCGATCTGTTTACGTTTAAGCATTTCAATCTAGAGGTTAAGGGTTCAGTGTCTCCGATCAATTGATATGATGATATTGAATGTCATCATCCATCAAGTTGTCGTCGTTCTTGGTGATGGTTTTTTTTAATACATATATATTTTAAATATTGATACTATGTATTTTTTTTAGTTTTATTTATTTTATATTAGTTTCTTTGTACATTCAAGTTTACAATACTCGTATATCATATATTATCATCAAATAATATGCATTAGATTAACTAACTAACTCACCATCACGCCGTTTCTCCGCACGGGTAGGCAGAGGGCCGACCGCCATACAACTCTGTTTTGGCACATACTCCTTGCTTCATTCACATTCATACATCGTCTCATACATACTCTTCTGTTATTCTGACTCTTCCCATGGCCCGACTCAAGTATTTGGTTCACTTGATCGTGCAATGTCTTCCTTGGGCGTCCCAGACTTCTTCTTCCACTCACTTTCGCGTTATATATTCTTTCACACTCCTTTCTTCGTTCATTCCCTCTACGCCCACTACGTTTTGTTATGCGACATAACAGGACATAACTCAATGTTTCTTTAGGTTATATCCTATATTTTTGTTTATAACAATACTGTGGAAAAGTGGTTATACAAATAAACAAAACATTATATCGACATGTGCTATGAATGGATATATAAATACTCTAGCTCTAGCCACGCCCGAGTCAGGAAATAATCAACAATCCTGCCTTTTTTGTTTTTGTTTTAACATGAATACCGCAAAAGAGTCTCAACTGCTCCCAACCGTCTAGAGCCAGTATGACTATGGCATCTCCAATAGGGGTATGTTGTGAGGCTGAAGGTAGTGGAGAGAGCAAGGAGATGAGGAAGGGGAAGGTTGGGAAGTACCTGGCTATTCAGACCTGGTCACCAAACACGGCTAAAGCCATTTCAAGCAACGATTCAATTCTACACAAGGTATCCCTCCTGGTATATTATTGCTCTGAGATCATACACATGTTAATTGGTGATTGTCTGATAATTTTCCCTTCAGTAAATAAGCAAATAAATAGGAAAACGTTTGTTAATAGAAAAAATAGTACCTATAAATCAAGCAAAATTTATCAATTTTTATTCGTGTTATATTAAATTGTTTGGAGAATAACTCTTCCTCTGGTACCGGGAGCAGACTTCGCCGCCCAACTCATTGCACTGGCATTTCCGGACGGAAATAAATGCACCGGGGCTATTCCTGACTGCACCGGCCTTTCTTGCAATATAACGCACGCGGCGCACCGCGGACCCGCGCCCAGCACTCGCGCTCAAACGGCTAAACGTCAAATCATCTGCAAGGATGTGAGTAAGCAACCGATATAAACTTGTGAAGGTAATCGCAGAAATTTGTTTAGTTTGGTATCCGTACAACTTCGCTTCTTGCGCGGAATTGCATGGAGATTAGGGCGAGAGAGAGGCGATTATTCATATGGTGAAATTGAACAATCGTAGAAAATGTCTTCTTTAGTATAATTTAATTTATCTAACTAACTAACCATCACGCCGTTTCTCCGCAGGGGTAGGCAGAGAGGACGGACCGCCATTCAACTCTGTATTGGCACACACTCCTTGTTTTATTCACATCCATACATCGGCTCATAAATAATCTTCTGTTGTTCTGACTCTTCACATTACTCGATTCAAGTATTTGATTTACTTGATCGTGCCATTTTTTTCTCCGGCGTCCTCGACTTCTTCTTCTATTTACTTTCGCATCATATATTCTTTTCACACTTCTTTCTTCGTTCATTCGCTCTATATGCCCAAACCATTTAAGCGTCCCTTTCTCGATCCTGTTCATTGCGCTCACATCAGCCTTGCATTTTTTCCGGATATCCACATGTTTAATACGGTCTTACATGGTTTTACCGCACATACGTCTCAGAGATCTCATTTCCACAGCATTCAATCTACTTTCATTCTTCCTCTGCCAGTTCCATGCCTCACTGCCATACATCAGGGTTGGTATAAGCACTCCATTGTGGACACGGACATTGTGGACTGGACCATTGTGGATTTAATTTCCAATTTTATAAATTATTCATTGTTTTATAGACTCACCTTCTCGGTGGCAACTCATCCAGTTCAACATTCCTTGCCGTAGACCCAGAAACAATGAATTGCTGTTCCTCAATCATCACTTTACTAAATATGGGTATCATTATCCACTGTTCTTTCTAATGTATATTTTGTCCTATTTTTGTCATTGCTTCATTTAATATTATGTATGTGCTGTTCTTTCTATGTTGCTCTTTTTCCCATTTCGTGTTTTGTATTTTTTTTGTAATTGGACTTAAGTCTGTTTATTCATAAATAAATATGCATGTACCTGATATAATCACGCGAATCAAAACTCTTTTTCACTGTAGCAATAATTTAAAAATTACTTCGTTCATAAACTCTCTTGTACCACACATACTCGTACATACCCTAGGTAACCTATACGCAGAAGTAACGAATATTTTCAACAGCACTGAAATAGCATTACACATTTTTTTTAAAAGCAGTTGTTGTCAACGCTCCCGTTCCAAAGGGGGGTCTAATGTCACCCCGAACGAAAGTTTTGTGCGATATCATAGATAAAGATTAGTGAAATATTATGAATACACTTCTCTTTTAATATTACCAAAAACAAACTACCCAAAATCATGCCATGAAAACGCTTTATGTTGGGTTAATATAATGGTCGCTAATGTAACCAACAGAATGCTCCTTGGGTATAGGGGCACTTTTAGTTCGTTGAGGATGATTAAATCACTGTTTTCGCTTTAATATTTTTTAATGGAACAAATTATATAATACGCTAATTAACCACTTACTACATGGGTATATAATAATAATATTTGGATGATTTGTATAGCGCCGTTTTTGTGAAAAATCACCTCAAGGGCGCTGTACAGATCTTATTTTCTATTATTACACATTAATTCTTAGTTTAAATAAGAAAATATACAGGAACATACTTAACTGGTAGGTCCTATCAGATAGACACACTTATTTACTTAAAACTATAATTATGAAATATATATTTTTTGTTTTTTTGTTTGTTTTAATAACAGAAGTAAGGCACAAGAATGGAATAGAAATTGAAATGATCTACTTTACTGATAGGCACTGCTTTTATAATTTATACCATCATAATTAAGGTCATGGGCATGGTCTAACTGAATAACATAATAATAAAAATACTTGAATTTTGAAAAATAACACATAAATAAAATAAAAAAATAACATAAAAGTATATAAACACCTAAATCTATAGCTAAAATTACCTTATTGATATTTTCATATGTCGCGGGCTTGGAAAAATTGTCAAACTTTTTTTTAGCAGTAGACCGAGGATTGAGAATCGCGGATTATTGAATGGAAATGTATGATTATACTAATGAGTTTAGATGCTAACGGGTTGGCCTGGCTGTGTAAATTAGGGCGGTTCTGTTATTTATGGATATGTTTTTCTGAAAAATACGAGTTTTGAGTTCAGCTGTGAACCCTGTCGAGTCTTTTATTATTCTTTGAACATACCATAGTTCAATACAACAGTCTATAAAATAACAATATTGGAATAATATGTTACGATATAAATTATTTGACAGAAACACACTAAGGGTATACAATTTATAATTTCGTCGCCGAAAGGGCAAAAGGCTGAAGCCCCATTTTGGGAATTGTACACCAGAGCACTTTAAGTTTTTAAAAATTTGTTTTACAGTAAAATTGATGTCTTCAGTACCAGGTTGGATTTAAAAATAGAAATTAACTTAGGAAACTCAATGCCCTCACTAAGTTACATGAAGCGACAAAAAGCTAAAAAAGTTCCAAACTTGTGTCACTTGAGTCGAGCCTTCTCCCAAATGGTAAATATATTTTACATGACTGAAGGCCCACAAAAGTCTTCAGAATCAAACGAGAGTCAAAGCATTTGATGCAGAAAAAAAAACTGATCAAAACTGCATACTTAACTCATTTTTGACCAAAGTGTCGCTTAAGCTCTTTTGCCTTTCCAGCGGCGATATAAGGTTATTTAATGCGTTTTGTGCTATGGGTTAAAACACATGTGGTTTAAGCGCACTTAAGGTGAACTATCACAAAACTGCGCTGTATAAATTCCTTGTTGTTATTATTGTTAGGATCATTACATTGCGTTAGGTGATTTAATTAAAAACAGGATAAAAAATAGCGCTTAGATAATATTCCAAAATATTTTTTACACGCGAAATTGCTTTTCAATCATTTGGTTTGTGAGTATGAGTACTAACATGGCCCCTGGTTATTCTGTTTATTTAACTAGTCATTTTGTATTTAAACCATATTTACATGGGTAAATATTTGCTCTCGTAAAATTTTATCTTCGTTTTAATTTAAAATGTACCCGCAATCTTTTTAACATACTTGCGGATTTAAAAATATCTATTTGTTTATTTCTGTTCACATAAAGTTTATTTCCAATCATTAATGATTTACATTATGTAGGTATTTGGATATGTGACTTGACTACCAAATTGGAAATTAAAATATTTATTATTACTGAAAGGTTATGAAATGTCGAGTGGTAAGACGCTCGACCACGAATCCAGAGGTCGCAGGTTCAAAGCCAACGCACGCAAATATTTTTTATCTAATCAATATGTGTCATAACACATTTAATTCATATAAAAAAATGAAAACAATTTAGCGGCACATTCCAGTGTGGTAAATACTCTAAGTATCGCCCTGGTGAAAGACTACCATTCGGAATCGAAACGTTGCTTAAAATGACCTCAGCCGTGTTTGGTGACCAGATCTGAATAGCCAGGTACTTCCTAACCTTCGTTTTATTCATCTCCTTCCCCTTACCCTTCCCACTACCTTCAACCTCACAACATACCCCAATTGGGGACGCCATGGTCTCACTGGCTCTAGACGGTTGGGAGCAGTTGGGACTCTAGTGCGGTATTCACTATAAAAAAAGTCCTTAACCTCTAGTGTGTCGGAGGTGCCAATAGTCGCCGGGCATTTATCATTATCTTTTCAGGAGTTCTTATCTTATAAAACCTGTTGTTCGCATACATGGCCTGTTCAAAAGAAAAGGTGAATTTTGAATTTTCGCGGGCTGTGCAGATTCGATAATCGTTTTTTTTTTGTTATGTTGGTACACATATGTTTA
This sequence comes from Drusus annulatus, assembly GCA_022651775.1. Lineage (NCBI taxonomy): Eukaryota > Metazoa > Arthropoda > Insecta > Trichoptera > Limnephilidae > Drusus > Drusus annulatus. The sequence goes on along the minus strand of JAGWCC010000208.1, from coordinate 664,274 downwards.
TCATATGTTAGCATTATCAGCCATTTTGGATAAGTGGTTTGTTTTTGACAACTGGAAAGGTTAGTCACGTTTTCGTGTGTTCTTTTATTTTTTACTTTTGAAAAAAATGGATCAAAGAATAATTTTTTTCAAAAGTAAAAAATCGAAGAACCCACAAAAACGTGACTAACCTTTCCAGTTGTCAAAAACAAACCACTAATCCGAAATGGCTGATAATGCTAACATATGATAAACATATGTGTGCCAACATAACAAAAAAAAATCGATAGTCGAATGTACACAGCCCGCGAAAATTCACCTTTTCTTTTGAACAGGCCTCGTATTTTAATGAACCGTAATCGCTTGTCAACAAAATAATCATTCCATGAATGTTTGCATAGCGTTATGTTAAGTACAAGTCGAGTCATAATATATATATATATTTGAAGTTTTCTTGCTATTCCCCATCTCCTTCTCCTCCTTATTACTTTCATCCTAAGAATATAACTCAATAAGGGATACCATAGTAAAAAAAAAATTACTTTGCGAACGAGACTTGATCTTGGAACCTCCATACTATCCGGGTGTGTCGCGTCTACCGATTCTGCCATCCCAACCAATATATACACATATGATTGATCTTTTTCAGAATATTTTTTTCTCTTTTACCAATTTACGAGATTAAAGGGACTACTACCAACATGTTCCCTCAACCCTCAGTGAAATCACCATAAGATGAAATGAGCACCGTAAATAGACGTCTAGCTATATCCGTTTGTGTGTAGGAAACATGATAAACGTTTCAGGACGAAAGCTGAGTAAGCTTTGAATCATCATTATACTCGCATTACATGGAGGGGCGCTATTTATACTGAGTCACTAATATTAATATTCCGATATTTTGTAGACCGTCGTTTTTTGTGAAAAATAACCCCAAGGACGCTGTACAAACCTTAATTTTAAGGCTGCATCTTATTATTTTCTACATATAGTATGTGGCATATTAATATTTATTTATATTGTATACAGAGATAATATACAGAAGCATACTTACTTGGCAGATCACTTCGGAGGCTTCACTGGCAGGAATAACAAGGAGTAATGCCAAAAAAATATTGGTTCCTCTTCAATAGAAATTTGTTTATAGCTACCCAAAAATTAATTCTGTTTTTGATGTAGGTTACAGACCTGTAAAAAAAGCGCGTATTTTGTATTCATATAATTTTTTTAATATATAAATATGTGTGTACCGTACTGAGTCACAACTGCTCCCAACCGTATAGAACCAGTGAGGCTATGGCATTCCGAAATAGGGTATGTTGTGAGGTTGAAGGTAGTGGGAAGGAGAAGGAGATGGGGATGAGAAAGAGGAAGGTTGAGAAGTACCTGGCTATTCAGATATGGTCACCAAACACGGCTAAAACCATTTCAAGCAACGTTTCGATTCTGAATGGTGGTCTTTCACCAAGGCGATACTATGTTTATCTACCACTCTGAAACTTGCCGCTAATATTCTATTTATTATTTTTAACTAATTAATTGTGAAATAACACAAATTAATTAAATTAAGTTTATTTGCGCACGCCGGGATTTGAACCCGCTACCTTTGGATTTGCAATCGATGCTCTTAACCACTCGACCACCGAGGCCGTCAAATACATCATTCATGTAAAAACACTGTTAATTTCAAACTTGAAAAAGTTCCCGGCCTTTTTTTCTAGCTTTCGTTCCCACATTATTTATATTCGGCTAAAAGAAAGGACGTCAATATCTTTTTAAATCACAATATGAACAGAGGTGGCTTTTTCTACCAACTTCATGTGTATTTAAAATTTTTGATTAAATTAAATTATTTATTATTTAAAAAGAAACATTACAAAAAAACATTTCATGGCGTCTGTAAATAAAGTAAATTAGGGTGTATTACAATGTACACAAAAATATAAAAATAAGATCAATCAAACGACTCGATTCTTTTGCAGTGATTTTGGGACGCCACATAAATCGTGCCTGGCACACACTCCTAACTTCAACCTCATTCATAGGTACTGTTCTTATATCACCACTCTTGGCATGACCTTAACTTAACTTAGTAAGTTATAACATCAGAGGAAGAATAAATATTGAGAGAGAGCTAAAAATGTTTACCCGACCTATACAAATTTACGATAAATCACTTTCTCTTGGTTTTTACGTCGTAAATCGCAAGAGAGAAAGAGATAAGACTAGTTGTCACATAATATCGCACCACTTTTCGGTATGTAAACATGTTTTCCGTCTCCCGCGTCTCCGGCGACTCCGCCCACTACGTTTTGTTATGCGACACAACGGTATTTTAGATTATATCTTATATTTTTGTTGATAACAATTACTGTGAAAAAGTAGTTATATAAATGAACAATTATGTCGACATGTGCTATGAATGGATGTATAAGTAACTTAGCCCTAGCCACGCCCGAGTCAGGAAAAATCAACAATCCTGACTACACAAGCTATCCCTTCTGGTATATCCAATTGCTCTGAGGTTATAACTGATTCTTAAGTATATACGAGGCCTGTTCAAAAGAAAAGGTGAATTTTGAATTTTTGCGGGCTGTGTACATTCGATTATCGTTTTTTTTTGTTATGTTGGTACACATATGTTTATCATATGTTAGCATTATCAGCCATTTTGTATTAGTGGTTTGTTTTTGACAACTGGAAAGGTTAGTCACGTTTCTGTGTGTTCTTCGATTTATTTAATTCACTTGATCGTGCCATGTTTTTCAGGGAACGTTTCCAACTTCTTCCATCCACTTGCGCGACATTCGGTCGAATGCAAATATCATTCAGACAACTCAATTCCTCGAAGTGAGTTTATTTATAAAGATTTCCCGAAAGCGCAGACAGAATGACTTCACGATGCCTGCAACATACTGGACACGATTCTAGTTAATATGGCTTTTATTCTATGTTTTTCAAAATAACATTTAAAATTGATTAAACAGATATCTAGTCAACCATTAACTATGGCTGTACAAACAAATTGATTATGGTAATTATTAGGAGGTTATCAGCAAAACTAATAAATAGCACTAGCGTAAAGTATAAAAGGTTAATGTTTTTTTGAGATTAGGTATCTCTTGTACATTTAACGAATATTCCTCCCATAAATATTGCGTTAGAATATTGAATTCATATTTAAATGAATAAAGCAGCATGCTTAGGAGAAAATTTACTTTTCTCTGATTTTACAAAATTGTTAAATTATTTTAAAGGCTTCGTAATTTTTAAGCTTAAGAAAAATTTAACTGTCACAGTCCTGTGTAAATTGGGAAAAAAAGCTCCCGTTGACCTTTTCTATCTACCCAATGTCAACAGCTAGAAAAAGGCGTTGGAAGCTTTTCCTTACGAATATGAACAGGGCATTATGGATTAAACAAATAAAATGAATATAATAGGTAGGTACGAAAAATCCCACCAAAGAAAATGTGTCAGTTTTCTAATGTAAGAAAATGCATAACCTGACGTTGAATTATTAAGAAAAGTATTTTATTTGTAATAAAAAAAACACTTAGTAATATACTACTTATCACTAGGGGCTATATATCTACAAGTTTCAATAACACACAGACCTACCTATACATACGTACAAATAATCATATAATATAGTAAGAAAATAAATTAAGAGAACTGGTGAAGCTTGGGGCAAAGCGAATATATAAATAATAATAAACTGGTGTATTACGAATTGTTTTATTTAATTTTATAATGACACACCACCAAGTGTGATTTTATTTGATATATATTTTTCTATTATTTACACTGAATCAACTAATGGAAAATGTAACTTCGTGGCACTGAAGTGCTCTACTCTTCGACAAAGGAAAAACACTTCAATTTATCACTATTAATATTTTAAAACCAGAAACTTTTTATAGGTCATCACTTTTTTTATCTTTGAAAGCTATATTTTGTACAAAGACGTAGGTATACCTGTATATAAAATAATTCAGGTGTTCAACCAAGTGTTATACCAGCCCTGATATATGGCAGTATGGCATGGAACTGGCAGAGGAAGGATAAATTTAGACTGAATAATGAATACATGAGATCCCTGAGGCGTACGTGCGTAAAACCACGTAAGATCGTGCTAAAAATGTTTATATCCTGAGCAAATGCAAGGCTGTGATGTAAGCGTAATAAATAGGACTAGCAGATAAAAACCCGCTCTCGCGTGGTTTAGTCACGACACACACATCAAAAGGAACATAGTGATTAAATCGTGAAGGACCGTAATCGGAAGAAAATTTCAAACTTTTGTGCGTATGAGCAATTTTTCCATCGAACGTGGCAGAAGACGGCTTACGGTATTAATACTATCAGATTAAAAAAGGGACGCTTAGATGGTTTGGGCATGTAGATTGGATTAACGAAGAAAGTAGTGTGAGAAGAATATAGAACACGAAAGTAAATGGTAGAAGACGTCGGGGACGCCCGAGGAAGACACGGAACGATCAAGTTATTAAAATACTTTGAGTCGAGACATATCAAGAGTCAGAATAATAGAATAGTACGTATGAGACGATGTATTAATTAAAAACTAACGGACTATTGTCCTATTACAAAAAATACCTAACACGAAATGGGAAAAACAGCACATACCAGTACATAATATTATAATGAAACAACGACAAAAATAGGACAAAATATACTTATTATTATTAAATAAAAGAATACTTTGTTTTAAAACCACAGAATTTATTATGATGAAGGCCAACCGGTTTCGCTTGGATCAATCTTCGTCAGGGCACATATAATAACTAACGAAAAAATACAGAGTTAACAGGTATATATATGTACAACAGTTAATGATAGAGTGATACAGTATATAATACAAAGAAGGAAGAGAGAGAGCATATATTAGAGGGAGGGAACAATTGAAAGTGCTTAATATATATTACGAAGAATTGGTAAATAAACAAGTGTACATAATAGAGAGATAATGATGTAATGTTAGGGGCAGACAAAGATCCTATATTGAATTTATACATGAAAACGACATTTTACATTGTTACTGGAAAAGAAGCTATTTGGAGACATAATAATAATTAAATGGGTGAGTTATGAAATAAAACAGAGTGATTCGTAGCATCAAATGAGGGTGAAGTTGACAATTGATGGGATAAAGGTTGATTTACAGGAAACATATTTAAAATAGGGCTAAAGGATACATTTTTTTGATTATTAAGAAGGTTAAGTGATAAATTTGATTTTAAAGATTTCCTAATTTCGAGTGCTTCTAAATTGTCTAATCTAATGCCTATCCCATTACAAAATCAATCGAATCACTTTATTCGAAACGTTTTATTCCATAACTCACCCATTTAATTATTATTATGTATCCAAATAGCTTCTTTTCCAGTAACAATGTAAAATGTCGTTTTCATATATAAATTCAATATAGGATATTTGTCTGCCCCTAACATTACATCATTATCTTTCTATTATGTACACTTGTTTATTTACCAATTCTTCGTAATATATATTAAGCACTTTCAATTGTTCCCTCCCTCTAATATATGCTCTCTCTCTTCCTTCTTTGTATTATATACTGTCTCACTCTATCATTAACTGTTGTACATATGTTAACTCTGTATTTTTTCGTTAGTTATTATATGTGCCCTGACGAAGATTGATCCAAGCGAAACCGGTTGGCCTTCATCACAATAAATTCTGTGGTTTTAAAACAAAGTATTCTTTTATTTAATATAATGTCCAACCACCATGTGATTGCTTCTTACGAAAAAACAAAATATACTTAGTAAGAACATTCGAATCAAAGCGAAGGTCAAGTCAAATTTTTGGTACAGTCGTAAAGAATGACAAAAATCATTTATGCCGGTACCAAAAATTTCAAGACCATGGCTTGAGTTGACAAGTATGTATGAATGTTAATTAAGCAAGGAGTGTGTGCCAAGACAGATTTGTATGGCGGTCCATCCTCTCTGCTTACCACTGCGGAGGAACGTCGTGATGGTTAGTGGGTTGTACAAAAATGTATTCAAAGTAATTTGGGTGTTCAATATGAATTTTTCATCACAAATTTTCAAAATGATGCTAGTATTAAATGAATGCGAGAAAAATTAGCGCGTCGTAATGTAGAATATCTGAATAATTCCGTCACTAAATTCCTTCGCAGGATCTTGTTGTTTGCAGGTTTATCTTACCTCTCGTAACTGGTGAATTGCTTGTAATTAATGCCTCCCTGGGCTTGGGAGTCCTTAAATAATTAAGGGATTTTGTAGACCAATTTACACAATGGATATTCTAACGACTACAACTACTTGTTTAAGTGATAAGGGTTGAGAAAGGGATTGTTATTAAAATGCCCTTATTCGAGATTGAGAATATATACGGTGTGAATTTCGCTAACAGGTGTTTATTAAGGATAGTCATATGATAATATCATAACTCTGAAGGTATTAAGTGTCTGAAGGTTTAAGCGCTGTACAGTAAATATTGTAATAATACATTCCACAAATAATAATAGTGGTGTTTTCGTAGAAAGCAATCACTTTGTGGTTTGACATAATCAATGAAAATGAAATGATAACTTTGCATAAGACCACAGAATTTAATTTTGTACCCTGGTGATGCTTAGGCTAAGCGAAACCAGTCGGTCATAAAAATTCAAATAAAATCCGTGGTCTTCTACATAGTGTTTTTTTCATTTCTTTACATAAGATAAGGAGATTAGGGCGAGAAAGAGGCGATTATTCATATGATGGAATTGAAAAATTATTGAAAATGTCTTCATTAGAAAAGCGCAGGAAAGACTTAGATTTAATTTTCATTTACAAAATTATTATATTGTTTTATTGACTCACCTTCTCTGTTGCAACTTATCCAGTTCAACATTTCTTGCCGTAGACTCAGAAACAATGAATTGCTGTTCCTCAATCATCACAATACTAATTATGGGTATAATTCTCCAATGTCCAGAATGTCAAGACTTGTTAAGTCAAGCCATGGTCTTGAAATTTTTGGTAGCAGTCTAAATGATTTTTGTCATTCTTTACGACTCTACCAAAACTTTGACTAGACCATGGCTTGAATGTTCTCTCTTATGTTTATTTTCTCCTATTTTTGCCATCGCTTCATTTATTATTATGTATGTGATATTCTTTCTCTGTTGCTCTTTTTTCCATTTCGTGTTTTATATGTCTTTTTTTGCAATTGGACTTTAGTCCGTTAATTTATAAATAAATAAATCTATTAAAAAAAAAAAACATATTTTTAAACTGCGTTATGTCACAAGCGATGTAGGTATTTGATTAATGTTTATCAATATTGTTTCGATGGGTATGCAGATGAACAATTTCCTCATTTCACAATGATAAATTACTGTTACAAGGATAAAATTAAGGATTCTTTGAATAAATATTTTCTCTCAGGAATATGCGGTATCATCACAAATTTCAAATCATATCACGAAGACAAAGTGAGATTTCGACTAGCTGACTCAGTGAGACAACGCTATAAAAATAATGTTTTACGAGTAACTCCTTAGAATTTCTTGACCGTCGGCGTCGACAAGGGTAAGGGAAATCAATACGCGACCGTACAACACAACTAGGGGAGGGTTTTGTGTCTCAATACAGCTTTCAGAGAAGACGATAAACTCAGTGTTGGGGATGAACAAATTAAGTAACTTACCGTGATTTAAAGTTCAAAGTAACACAGTGATAGTAATAATAGCGTGTGGTGATATTTTCTGATTCTAGAGAAGAGAAAAGAGAGAGAAAGTTTTTAGGAAAGTATGTTTACGAGAGACGAAAAGGCTGATAAGGATATTGAAAGAAGGGTGAATGCAAGAAACTCCGTCAATGGAGAACTGAATGCTGTAGGCGCAAATAAAAAATGTCCACAGAAGCGAAGCTAGCAGTTCACAATGGAGTGCTTATACCAACTCCGATGTATTGCAGTGAGGCATGGAACTGGCAGAGGAAGGATGAAAGTAGACCGGTTAGTGGCTGAGTGGATAAACGCGTCGGATTTCCACCCGGGTGTCGCGGGTTCAATTCCTCTGCTAGCTAAGTCCTCCATTATTGCGCAAGCAACATCTTTCGCTTATTATGATGGCAGTAAGAGTTTTTAAATACTGTCAGGTTATTTGTAACCTGTGAATGTTTGTCTTTCTTTTTAAGATGAAAAAGACTGAATGCTCTAGAAATGAGATCCCAGAGGCGTATGTGCGTTAAAACCACGTATGACCGTGTTAAAAATGTGGATATCCGGAAAGAATGCAATGCTGATGAAAGGGTAATGAATAGATTCAAGAAAAGGACACTTAGATGGTTTGGGCATGCAGAGCGAATGAACGAAGAAAGGAGTGTAAAAAAATATATGACGCGAAAGTAAATTGAAGAAGAAGTCCGGGACGCCTGAGAAAGACGTGGCACGATCAAGTGAATCAAATATTTGAGTCGGGCCATGTGAAGAGTCAGAATAACAGAAGAGTATGTACGAAACGATCTATAAATGTAAATGAAGCAAGGAGTGTAGAACTATAGCATCCCCATTCTGGGTTATGTTATGAGGCTAAAAGAGCGGGAGGGGAAAGATATAGGGATAAGGAAGGTTGGGAAGTACCTGGATATTCAGATCTAGTCACTCAACTCGGCTAATACCATTTAAAGCAACGTTTCAACTCTGAATGTTAGTCTTTCACCACGGCAACACAGAGAGTATTCACCACTGTAAAGAGTAAAAAGGGAGTATTTGTGCTTTTCATTTTCCAGAAGAGTTTAATTATGGTTCAGCCGGTTAATCTATGTTTTATTTGTTACGTAATCGCGTAACGATTTGTTGATTTAAGGATTGCCATGCCGTTCGTAGAGAGAAACGGAATGTAAATAAACAAATAATGCTACCATCACTCGGAAATAGAGAGATGTTCCTACATTAATTCAGTATATACGGGTCATACAGAAGTCATTGTACCCAGTGACATTACAAACTTATAGACACGTTGTAGACCTCTCAAAGATGCAAGCAAAGACTACTCTGATTGCCGCACTTTTGATTTAGCGGATTTAGTATTGAACTATCACGCGCCGCTCGAGGTCGTATACAATATCCAAACAAATTACATAAATAAGTGCCAAAATACCCTCGTGTGCGATGAGAAAGGGTTTTCATTACACTGCAAACCCTGGTAAAAGCCAAAGAATAACATTTTATTCCACTGTTTCCCGAAGATTTTAAGCGCCATTAGAGAGAGTGAGACAGTGAACGTAGCAACACGTTCGTATGAGAAGGATAACCTGCTGGCAGTAGGTCTTTTTTTACGGCATTCCTTATTCGTTGATGTATGATATAGTATTCGACGCAACTTTTAAGTACGAAACGCCGCCCGGTCTTATATCTATTTCGTTCATACACATATTATTTAAATGTCTGTCTTTGTCACACATGAGCAATGTTTGAATTTACTGGGAACATACGTGCGTTTGTTGCTTGTCACATTTTGTAAAAATATTCTAAGACAATAACGTGTCTATATGTTTGTAATATCATTGATTGTACCCTGTGTTATTCTTTTCACAGAGATATGTTGCATTATTTCTAACAAAGGTCGCTCAATAAGAGACATATTACTGTGAAAAGCTTTCACTGGCATTACGCATAAGCCAGTAGTTTAAATTCACCTGGTCGGCTTGTCGTAAATACGTTTTGTTCGATACTAGAGTCGAGGTAATGAATTTTAATACGATTATTTATTATTAAATTAATATTGTATATTTTTGATCATCGAACCCGCATCCTTGGGATTCACTTACCTACTCTGTCGACCAAGTGAGTCATCATCAAATGTGGATATTATTCACTCTCGCCCTTCCATTTTCACTCTCCCCTTTGTAATCTTATGTTGAAAAAATGATACAAGTGATTTAAGAAAAGCACCGCTTGAATTATTGCTGGAAATTAATAAAGTGCTCTTGTTCCCAACTCCTCGGCTTTGTGTAATTGCAACCTTAGAGATATGATGTCTCAGGGTGTGGAATAAACGAACTCGAGTCGCTGAGAAGGAGGGTGAAATATGTGTGAAATAGTTGCGAAGGAGTAGGGTGAAAAATGAGGGGAATTTATTACGGGTGGGACGGGGCTTGACAGGGGCGGTTCCACGACATATCCCGTCTTGTGCAGTAAGTACCGATAAGGAAGTTGAGTGAAAAATATTATGACTTTAAAAAATATGTGCATGCAGATCGAAAAACACCGATTCTGAATGTACGAGTATATATAATTCCATATTATTATTCTTAGAATTAATAAATGCTTCTTGAAAATTGGTTAAAACGCCATAAAATAGAAACGCTTCATGATTAGTCGAACGAACTCCTACGACAAATGTACCGTTTACGTACGATGTAATGCCGCTTTCATGGCGTTACACCATTTTTTACGTAAAATTTCATTTCTTGGAATGATGATAAATTGCAGTAATGCTTGTATTTTGACACATCAGTACGATGCAATAGTAAAACGTATTATTTCCTGACATTTTATAAGGTTTTGTTAAATTAAAAGCGGTAAAATTGAAGATAAAACACAAACTAAAAAAATACGCGACTGACAGCTGGATAACGACAGTTTGCGATGTCAAAGATAAATACCGTATAATGTCCTTTTGACGGTACGGAAGACGTCACGCACCCCCCGCTCCCTACCTCTGAGATATTGCCGTTTTGGCGGCGTTTAAAAAATTCAAACTTTGGGAATTAATTTAACTATGAAAACGAACTTAAAAAAAATAAAAAAATACTGGTATTTAAGTTTGAAGGGGGATATTGATAATTAAAAATTAAAAAAATGGACTAAAAATCCTAATTGCGCCTCCTCCCCCATATGATATAAAACGAAACAAATTTCCAGACGAGCCCCATAAAATCTTGAAATCAAAAGTTACAAGTTTGCTCGATTTCATAAATTCATACGAGAATGTAGCAGAAGTAACTTTCCTCAAAGTTCATTTTCGTATAACATAAAACGATAAAATCGGCAGAGCAATAATGATGTACATATCGTCGCCGTCGTTACCCGAAGCGAAAAAAAGCTAAAAAAGCCCCGAACTTGTGTCAAGCCTTCTCCAACATGGTAAATATATGTTAGATGGCTGAAATGGCTGATGGATGAAAGCGCCCTTGAGCTGATTTTCCCACAAAAACGGCGCTATAAAAGTAATCCATTTATTATTATTATTATTATTAAGGGCCACAAAAGTCTTCAGATTCAAACGCAAAGGTCGAGTCAAAGCATTGGACGCAGAATAAAAAAACTGATCAAAACTGCATATTTAACTCATTTTTGACCAAAGTATCGCTTCAGTTCTTTTGCCTTTCCAGCGACGATATAGTTAATATTTGAAATGGGCTCTCACTTTAGTTGGTAGAGTAATAGTTTCCTATTCCATCTAATTTTGGAACCAGTTACCGATAGCTATAGAATATAGCTGATAGCGCAGACATAAGATTTCATATATAATATATTTTCACTATGAAGTATCACATAATTGAAAAATAAACCCCAAAAATATTTCACCAAAATCCAATGAGCGCAGTCACCGGTACAGGAATAACTACCATCTCTAAGTGTGAACTTCGATTGCCGGGAAGAAAGCACGGGCACGCTGATTGGTTTTCGTCTTTGGATCGCATCGATTTTAACTTACGACACAAGATAGAAAAACAGACTCTACGCCCAACCAACTAATATGCAATTTGTAAAAAAAATCAGTGACATGCAATTTTCCATACAGTACACGATAGACGTTGAATTCGTAGTGAAGTTGCTAACGCAATAGAAAACATAATTATCCCATGTTGTGGGTAATTTTTAATAATTTAGGGAATATTAGTAAATTAAAATAAGATCTTTATTTTCACGGCGCCCCTTCAAAGATGGCGCCTATGTTTTGTGCACAGTTTGAACGTATGGTGGATCCGGCACTGGAGCCTGGGACACTTTCTACCGTTACCTTTCGTTATTATTTGTGTGACAAAGTCCTTGAACTTTCAAAGTCCTCGTAAATTCTGTCGCTTTCACTTACTTTCAGAACTAACAGATAAGCTAAGTGCTTTGCCTTCGATACTAAACTGCTTCGTTATTAGATATTCGTATTGTGAGCTGCTTCTAAGTAATTCACGCCTTTATAAATCGCGTTTGACATTTCGTTCTATTCAGGCGAGAGTAATTATTTTAGTCGAAATTCAAACATAATTATATTCGCTTTGATATTTTGTAAAAGCTCTCTATTTTTAATGAAAGCTCCCCTTCTTAAATCGACTCAAGATTGTCGTGTTGATTAGACTGAATCTACAAACCGTATAATTTTGAAGTCAAGCGGTTGTAAAGATGAGTGAGCGATAAAAATCTACACAAAAATCGATATTATGGTTCATCGCACAAAAAAATTAAGAACTTTATTTGATAATTTTCATAAAGCGAACGAATTATTTTGAAAACGGTTTTTTAAACTCTTTCAGATTTTATTATACATTACACAAATATAATCTCCATGTCAGAGCAGGAGATCTTTGAAGATACAATTAATTATTTATTTCATAGTGAATCATTAACACTAATATGTTATACATAATGCATAGTTCCAACTATTCCCAACCGTCTGAAGCCAGTAGGATTATCGCATCCCCAATTGGGATATGTTGTGAGGCTTAAAGTTGAAAAGAGGGGAAGGAGATGAGAAACAGGAAGGTTGAAAATTACTTGACTAATCAGATCTGGTCACCAAAACACCTCATTATCTCTTCTGTGCGATAAATGAGTAAAAGATTCAGAATCGAAACGTCGCTTGGAATGGCTTTAGCCCTGTTTGGAGACCAGATCTTTCAAACTTTCCAACCTTCCTCTTCCCCACCTTCTTCCCCCCCACTACCTTCAACCTCACAACATACCCCAATTGAGGATGCAATAGTCTCACTGGCTCTAGACGGTTGGGACCCTTATGGTATTCGCTACAAAAATAAAAATAAATTGTTATTTTGTTTGTTTCTAATTGCAGAAGTGATTTAATTTCTAACATTTACTTTCAATATGTAAACATCTTTCTGGTGTAAATGTTTTTGTGGAAATATTCATACCGTCGCTGGAAAGGCAAAAGGGCTCAAGAGACACTTTGGTCAAAAATGAGTTAAATATAAAGGTTTTTCTGCATCAAATTTTGTAACTCTCGTTTGATTCTTAAGATTTTTGTTACACTTCAGCCATCTAAAATATATTTACCATTTGGGAGAAGTCTCGACTCAAGAGACACAAGTTTGGAACTTTTTTAAAGCCTTTTTTCACTTCTGGTAACTGAGTGAGAGCATTAAGTTACTTGAGTTAATTTATTCTTTTCAAAATCCAATCAAGTACTGTAGACTTTTGAATTTTATTCTAAAACAACAAAAAAAACTTTAAAGTGCTCTGGTGTGAACTTCTTAAAATGGCGCTACAGCCCTTTTGCCTTTCCGGCGACGATTTAATGCGATGCCTAATAATTATTTAAAAAAATATATTTTGTAAATTTTAATGTATAAAGAACTAAAATAAAACTAAATACTACACTAATAATAACAGAAACAGATCGAGATGAAACATAGACACAAGGTTTAAAAAAATCAAAGTTATAATAAACATCCAAAAATTATTTCTGAAAGTTATCCTTAAAGTTCCTTTAAGGACGAGCACTTAATTTGTTCTTAAGGAGCTAGACGTCCTAAACTTGAAACAACTATACTCTAAAAATATCCTATTGCACCAATTTAATTATGTCCATATGTTTGAAAAAAGGAAAATTTCTAGAACCTTAAGGCAGTCACACAGAAAATTCTTCAATATCCCAGCCTATAAAACCGTTTACGGACAATTTTTTTTAAGTATAACGCCACTATGCAATTCAATTCTCTGCCCAGCACCATCAGAAACATACAAACTAAAATCTCATTTAAAAGCAATATTATTACTCACCTTAAAACCCAAGTTTAATTTATTTCTTAATATGTAGATTCTATGTCTTCAAATTTGTCATTTACTTATATTATTTTTATTTTTATTTTGTATGTACTATATTTTCGACATTAACATGTTACTATGTAGCTAAAAAAATAACACTTTTGCAAATTGCCATCCCAACACAGGCTTATGCCTAGTGGGATGGGCAATTTACCAACCAATAAAAAAATGTATGTTCAAGTAAAATAATAAATAAATAAATATAAAATATGAGATAAAAAGATGCATGCCGGATATAACGCAAAGAGATTGGAAAAATACTAGGTACGTGTGCTTCATTACGTGTACTGCATTACGTGTGGAAACACTGCCAGAAGGATAATGCCAGCATCGATAAAGATCGGAATGGATAAGACTCTGTGGAAATGTTAACACGTGGAAGAAATGTTTAGATTTGAGATTAGAGTTGTTAAGATACAAAGGGTTAGACTAAACAGAAAGCATTACGAATATTATTCCACACGCGCGCAAAGATTTCAACACAAAACAGACAACACTAGCGTTGTGACCGCTCTAAAAGAACTACTTCTTTTGGCAGCAGTTCCTACTTCATTCATTGTTCTTTGAAGAAATACTTCAATTGAAGTTGGTAGTTCATTTTAGCGTTCATTCATTTCATTTCATTGAACAAATACTTCAATGGAAGTTAGATTACGAAGATCTACTTCAATTTGCAGCAGTTCAGTTGTGAAGTTGAACCTTAAAGCCTATAAAGAAGTACTTCGTGACAACAGGAACGTGATTTTTTAAGAGTTCTTTTTGTTTTAAAACCAGTTCCAATTCTTTTCGTTTTCAAATCCTTACCGACTAGTACGTGTTTTTTCGGTGAGGAACCAGTTCCAGTTCTTTTCACTTTCAAATCCCTACCGACTTAGAAGTATTTTGTTCCAAATAACCCGATAAATTCAAATCTCTTTTTTGCGAGTTCAACTTCAATTGAAGTGTTCACTGCGAAGGGTTCATTTTAAAGAACTAGCAATTCGTGAAGCTTTCACAAAACATTGAAGATTTTTCCAACGCTAGATAATACAGAAGTCAACTAATATTTTCATTTCATTCTCACAATTAGTTTTCATAACTAACTAACTAACTAACTAACTAACCATCACACCGTTTCCCCGCAGGAGTAGGCAGAGAGGACGGACCGCCATATAACTCTGTTTTGGAACACATTTCTCGCTTCATTCACATTCATACATCATCTCATATAATCTTCTGTCATTCTGACTCTTCACATGACCCGATTCAAGTATTTAATTTACTAGACCGTGCCATGTCTTTCTCGGGCGTCCTCGACTTCTTCGTCTATTCACTTTCACATCATATATTCTTTTCACACTATTTTCTTCGTTCATTTGTTCTAGATGCCCAAACCATCTAAGCGTCCCTTTCTTGATCCTATTCATTACGCTCGCATCAGCCTTGCATTCTTTCCGGATATCCACATTTTTAATACGGTCGTGCATGGTTTTACCGCACATACGTCTCAAGGATCTCATTTCCACAGCTTTCAGTCTACTTTCATCCTTTATCTGCCAGTTCCATGCCTCACTGCCATACATCAGGGTTGGTATAATCTCTCCATTGTGGACTGCTAGCTTCGTTTCTTTAGACAATTTCTTATTTGCGAACAGCGTTCAGTCCTCCATTAATGGAGTTTCCTACATTCACCCTTCTTTCGATATCCTTATCAGCCTTTCCGTCTCTCGTAAACATACTTCCTAAATACACAAACTCATCCACTTGCTCCAAGTATTCATCATTAACCACTATAATGTGCCATAATTAAACTATATTGCACGCTGTTCTCGTACTCTCTCTCTTTCAAACATCATGACTTTGGACTTACTTACATTCATCATCAACTCATAAAAAAATAAAATAATAATATACTACTTCTCTTGAAAATCAGGCTTAACAGGAGTATCTGAAAAATTACTAAGCTTTAAACACACATAAAAACATAGATTAATGATTCAGATATAAGTAAATAATATGGAAAATAAGCATAAGGAAATATTTGTACAAAATATTGATTTGCCTAAGTGATTTCAACACTCATCACGTTATTTTTTGAACTTCAAGTTTATGCAAATATTTTGTCAAGTTCGAAGCGCGAAAAAATGATGTCGTAAACCTGATAATGTTCATTATTTATTTTATACCAGTTGTTTGTTACCCGTGTAAAATCACTGGATAATAATACTTAACATATTTAAATAGCGCCATTTTTGCGAAATATCACCTCAAGGGCGCGGATATAAATTGACTTATCAAGAAAAAATATTTCCTGCTAAAATACATTACAGGTTACTAATAGCAATAATATATATGTAGAGATAGCTAAATATTTTTACCCAACCTATACAAATTTACGACAAATCACTTTCTCCGGGTTTTTACGGCGTAAGCCGTGAGATAGAAAGAGACAAGACAAGTTCTCACATAATATATATAAATATTTTTATTTTTTTCTTCTTTCTCCTTTTTATTTTATCTTTATTAATATTTACATTTAATATTATATAATTTATGAACACTACGTCTGTCTCGACACAGGAATATCCTAGTGAGACAGACATGGACCAAACCCATGTATTTTTTTTTATATTTTAGCAAGACTAAATAAAAATATAAAACGTATATGATATGGTGATTGTGTCCTGCCAGAAGTGACTTGCCAGGTTAGTATGTTGCTGTATATTTATATAAACTAAGAATTATTATTAAGTAGAAATTAAGATTTGTACAGTGCCCTTGAGGTGATATTTCACAAAAACGGCGCCATACAAATTATCCAAATATTATTATTATTAATATAGCACCACCATTCGGTATGTAAGCATGTTCTCCGTCTGCCGCGTCTCCGGCGAGTCCCCCCACTACGTTTTGATATGCGCCATAACTGGACGCAACTCAACGGTTTTTTAGGTTATACTGTGAAAAGTGGTTATACAAATAAATAAAATAAAAACATTATATCGAGATGTGCCATGAATTAATGTAAAAATACCCTAGCCCTAGTCCTAGACACGCCCAGGTCTGGTCGAGTCAGGCAAAAATCATTAATACTGACTACACAAGCGCTCCATCCTGTATATTATTGCTTTGAGGTAGGTACTTTTTATGTAGGTAGGGATTTGAAACGATTATGATTTAAATTTGATAATTTTAATCAACATCTGTTCCAAATTTGAAAAGTTCACACTCGTACGGACGTACGTACAAAGGAAATTATTTATTATTCAATGTATTTTATTCATCCTTTGGTATTCAACTACCCAAATTGATTTCGTTACATCCATTGAAAAGGAACACTTGACAATACATACTTATAAACGGCCAATATTCATTAGATTAGGTTTTTTTCAAATTATGTAAATACCGCATAATAGTCACAATCGTCAGGAGTCAGTGGAACTATGGCATCCCCAATTAGGTTGTATTATGAGGCTGACGGTGGTGGAGAGGGGAAGTAGATGGGGAAGAGGAAGGTTGGGAAGTATCTGGATATTCAGATCTATTCACCAAACACGGCTAAAGCCATTTTAAGCCACGTTTCGGTCTGAATTGTGGTATTTCACCAGGGCGATACTGAGAGTATCTACCACTCTGAGATTTGATGTAGTGTGGTATTAGTTTGGGCTCGATCAAAGTCATATGTTATATTTCATCCTCAGATGACTTTTTTTTTTTTTACGTGAATACCGCACAAGAGTCTCAACTGCTCCCAACCGTCTAGAGCCAGTGAGACTATGGCATTCCCAAATAGGATATGTTGTGAGGCTGAAAGTAGTGGGGAGGGGAAGGAGATTGGGAAGGGGAAGGTTGGGAAGTACCTGGCTATTCAGATCTGGTCACCAAACACGGCTAAAGCCATTTCAAGCAACGTTTCGATTCTGAATGGTGGTCTTTCACCAGGGCGATACTTAGAGTATCTACCACTCTGGAACGTGCCGCAAATATAATTTTTTATTTTTTTATTTTTACATTAATTAAATGTGTTATGACACATATTAATTAAATAAAAGTAATTGGCGCACGCCGGGTTTGAACCCGCGACCTTTGGATTCGTAGTCGAGCGTCTTACCACTCGACCATGGAGGCCGTCATTCATACTACTATTCATTTTCCATCTTCTCTCTAGTTTCAACACTCTTTTTACGATTTTTTAAACGTTATTAAACAATCAAATAATAAGTTACACTAATTATATCGTCTTGCCTCTTTTTACAGTACAGTGAATTTTTCAAAGTTTTACAACTCATGATGGAAATCATTATCTAAAAATTGTTTCGTCGCCCTATAAATCCATGACAAGAAAGCTGTGCAGATTTTTTGACGCCAGAACACCTTTAGATAGTTTTTGCTTCTTCAGTACACTTATCAATTTGTATTTTATAGTGTGATTTATTTTTTCGAAGGACTCGAGAATAATTTTGGCCAGACAAACAATTGTATTCGACATTAAAATATTATGCCTGCTTGGCTCGTGTTCGTAGGACCATTATTAAAATAAAATGAATCCTCGTTCTTAGGATTGCACAAAGGAAAACATTGGATCTCATTACAAAAATATTTTCTATTTACTTGCGAAGTTAGATATACCTTAGTCTAGTCTGGTGACGTATCAGACGATTCTTGTCTTTGTTTACACCAGAGGTTCCCAAACTTTTTTGTCCCGTAGACCACTTGCCGATTTTTTCTGTTTTGTATAGACCCCCTGCTTTCCTAATTTTGATTTTGTTTTAGCGTTGAGAAAATGTTCAAAGTTTTGTGAACGCTTCAGGAACTGCTAGTTCTTTGAAATGAACCCTTCGCGGAGAACACTTCAATTGAAGTCGAACTCGCCAAAAAAATACTAGTCGGTAGAGATCTCAAATCAAAAAGTGCTAGCAAATCAACAAAAATTCCTCTCCGAAAAAAAGCACTAGTCGGTAGAGATTTGAAATCGAAAAGTACTAGCAAATCGACAAAATATCCTAAAAAAATTATTATAATTAACACACAGGTAATTAAGGAATCGATGTCTATTATAAGAGAGTATTACGTAAGTTCCTACATAGGTATCATCTGCACCCCCAATTTTTTTTTCATTGACGTGGACCCCTTGCAGGTCGGAATCGACCCCCAGGGGTCGATATAGACCACTTTGGGAATGACTGGTTTACACTATGCAGATGGAACATTTATCGACAAAAGTGCATAGAAAACGCGTAGATTAGGCACGTACTTGAATTACGTACGCACGCACGTGAATTATGAATGTTAATTTCAAAAATAGGCACATGTATTCATTTAACAGTCACACCTTCAACTGGTGCCAAAAACAATTGGAATTTTCCTAATGAACATTGTTAATATCTCTTTCACTTCCTAGATGAGTTTTTATAACTCACCCGCTCGTAAAAACAGTAAATAAATAATATTTTTTATTGTGTCTTACAAATTTCTCCAATCACAATATCTCGTACATGCAACATAAAGTATTACATAGTAATCGTAAAACAACGCTTTTTATTATTTTCAATTTTGAAACAGATAAATTCGTGGTGGAGATCCATTTCAATATGAATTTATGACTAAAAAACCTTTGTAACTTATTTTCACTTTTTCATATAAGTGCTAGAGGCCCATGATACCTGTCCATCCAACATTCCTAAATTGATTCTACTTTGCCGTGTATACCGACTGATAAATTCCAACCTCCTTCCCACCCTTGACCTCTGGAATGCCGGATTCCCGCAAGGTACAATTTCCGTCGTACTTTCTTAATAGTAATTTCTTAATAACTCACTTGTTTATAACAAATGGATGTTTTTGTCAATTAAAATATCTTCTCAGATAATTTGTCTATGTATTTTTTCAAATCGTACGTTTATGGTATAAGTGGGTTTTCTGGAATAGCTACTTATATTCGGAGAATTAGTTTTTTCCCCTCATGTTCGATCCAGGAACCGCGAATCGATTCTGGAAGGAATTGGAATGAATTTAGTGGACTGTAAAGGCGAGGTAGTACTTGGTAAATGACTTGATTTATCTGGGGAAAACAATAGTAAGGGGTTACGTCATCTTGCTCACCTTGATTTGTGTATCTGCTAATGGCGGCCAACCCCTCTGTTCCGGTGATAGTTGTGAATGACTTCTAGGGCCGGGCGATGGTTTTTGAAGGAGGTACCTCCTTCTCCGGGCGCTAAATGTGAAGTGATGGGGACCGGTCTCGACCGTTCGAATGATACGATCCGAGAGTGGGGGTCAAGTAACAGGCTGATTAACACATATTTTACACAGCCATGCCAATAGGACCGGACAGGGTCGCAAGGTGACGTATAGGAAATAGATAAGGACGGGGTACAATTGAACATCACATTGGAATCCACAAAATGTCAATTCTAGGAGCCAACATTCCCCCCCCCGAGAAGAGATGAAAATCTCTTATCTACCAAACGTCGATGATTCACACATTCTCGATTATTGTCAATAAACAAATTAAATCATAACAACCGAAAATGCTAATCTCAAAATTATTAATTATTTGTGTAAGCAACCGATATTTAACGTCTATGGAAACTCAATTTGAAAACTCGAATAAACTACAATAGAGTCTTCCCTTTGGGTTATTGTCAAATCGGTGAGAAACCGATTATCGAATGTAGCTTTGATTGAAATTTATTGTCAAACTAGTGGAACATCATCGTTATTCATTAGAAACAGAAAACACACATCGCTGTCCTGTCGTAGCGTTTGAAAACATTTATTTTTATTCGTATGCTATTTGCAACATGTACGTATCGAAGACTCAACAGGAGTCATACTAGTATAATAATATAGATAATAGATTATTAGCACAACTCTATCCAATAAGTTCGATCACCTATTTTTGAAAATGTGCGTTGCCACCTCCGATTATTAATGAAAAATGGTTTTACTACTACGTAAAACTATTAAACTAATTACTTTATCTATTTATTATAACATTATTCAAAAGAGAAATAAAATAAAGTAGATAAACTATTGACAATCACGGATTCATGGGACGAAAACCAGGCCACATATATCCTCGTCATGGTCGATGAACACTTAGACCGGTAACGGATAAACTTTGACAACTGGCCGACGAAATGTTCCGTGTGCATTTTTAACTATCACTACACGCACGACTTGATCATGATCAAAATGACATTCCTCGATACGTCCCAACTATATGCCTCCGAAATGAGATACGGAAGGGAGGTGAGAACACCACTTGATTTGACGCGTAATAATAACGGCAGATGATATATGTTCGTGAGCCGTTCGATGTTTATTAGCACCGACGAAATTTGTGCCATTGTCACTAATGAGACTAGAACATAATCCCCGTTCAGCTAGGAACGCGATCTAACACGCTTAACATGCTGCGGACGTTAAGTCAAATACTATTTCTAAATGTACTGCTTTGGTACTTAAAATAAATAAATAAACACAAATAAGTGGTTAACACTTTTGTTCCTCTACGCTTTCTTTCTTTTATTGAAGAAAGGGGACACCTAAAATAACATCAATATTGAAAAAAAGGACAATCTTCACGAAATTGAGATTGTGGCGAATCGCCCATGACAAGTTGTAAATTAAAAGGACGAGCCTTAAACCAAATTATGCATTTGCCAAGGCGTAAACAAATGACGTTGCGAGCGGGAACAATCCAAATTGTTACGTGTAAACTTAATAATAACGCCCCAGATCCCGCGTGCAAATAAACCGAACGATACGAATCAATAATTAAATTAGTCGAATTACTTTTATCACATAGAAATATGGAATGTTGACTATTAGAAGTGATAGGGACATGATGCAATCTCCCACCAACTCTAAGTAAATCAACCGAATCTACAAAATAAAGTATTAATTTGCAAACGTGATAAGCATTATGATGAATTTCGTGAGAAGAATTATGATGAATTTAGTTTAAATTATTATGAAAATGCACTTGTTGCACTTTATCTATCCATATATTTAGCGATGAATATAATTCTTCAACAATAACAACTCCGAAATTGCGATCTTCTACCTTATGTTGAATGTTAACAATAAATCTCACAATCCAAGTTGCAACTCGTTGTATTTTTGTTAATGACGAAAATCTATTTTAAGACGGCTTCATTCCATGAAGTCATGGTTGGCGTATGAATCCATGACAAAACGATGGTAGAATTCGTAAAGGCGAACAATTTATCAATATTTAAAATGTCATTAACAGATTTCAAAGCGTAATCTAAAAGTCGAGCGAGCAATAAAGCGCCGCACAATTCTAACCGCGGAATAGAAAGGGTTTTTACGCGAACCGCCTTTAGCTTGGCAATCAAAAGGCGAATATTAACTCTATGCTCCGAGTGCTTGGACCGAATGTACAACACAGCATAGACATGCCCCTTTTCAAACGCATCGGCAAAACCTACTGATTGATAATTGTTATCAAAACTCTCTACGATGTAGCGCGGAATGTCGATGCTAGCCGATGTTACGGCACGGATTGGAATGTCCCAGTTCAATCCAGGCTTCCACAACCATTGTAATAAACACTTTGCCGAAAACGTAACGGGAGAAATCCATTCAAGCGAATCGACAAACGTAACAAATATTGATAATATTAACTTTTCCGAATAAGTTATTTGGGAAGTCTTCACCCGGTACGAGAACGAGTCACTTTTGGGCTCCCAAACAATACCTAAAATCTTAATGCTATCATGATTCAAATCGAAATCTATAGGTACTTCGCGATGTGAGGCTGGAATATCAGACAGTAATTCTGAACAGTTACTAGACCATTTACTCAATTCAAAACCGCCAAGATGAAGCAACTTCACTAAATCTTGTTGTAATTTACGCGCCGATTCGAGCGTGGAAGCTCCGGTTAAAATATGTAACGTTCTTACAGCGAGAAAAGGTGCAGAAGCAGTTTCGTAAATCACAGTTTGTAATTCAAATTCTTTGATCTCGTGATCAGATGATTCACGCCACAAAATGTGTTGATACGGTCTATCCTCCGGACGAACTAAGATTTGTCTATATATTTTGCAGATATCTGCTGTAAAAACTATTTTATGCGATCTGAACCTCGAAATTAACTTCACAATATCTTGTTGAAGTTTAGGTCCTGTCAAAAGTATGTCATTCAATGACTGGTCAGATGTAGTTTTCGAACTTGCGTCGAAAACTACTCGAAGGTTCTTAGTAGAACCAGTGTCTTTAATCACACAATGATGAATAAAATATCTTCCAAACGAAGTTAACGAGCTTGTCACATATATCGTGTGACCTAAAAATTCATATTCTGTCATGAATTTAATATATGCCGATTTAAAATGTGGATTCCTCGAACATCGACGTTCGAGGTGATGCAGTCGAGATACTGCCGAATGATATGAGTCCTCAATTTCCGATGACTCTTCCTTGAAAGGGAGCGAAACAACGTGCCGTCCCGAAATCTTTCTATAATCCTGAGTTTCAAAATTTGGGTCAACTAAATTCAAGTTTTTGATATGTTTCCAGTCTCCCCGACGAATGGGAGAACTAGGGACATCTGCACAAATACTTGACAACAAAACGAATTCCCCATTAACATACTCATTGGAGCAGAGGGAACGGATCCGAACATTGACGCGTTCTTTCTCTGCGGTGGCCGACCACTGTCTAATTCCTCGAATAGGAATATTTCGATTAGAACAGTCGAGGCCCAAACGAATTGAGCAGTCATGAGTTATGAAGTTAGCTTGACTTGAAGAATTCAATAAGACGCGGACATTTTGATAACGTCCATCTTTATCTTTTGCCTGTACGACGGCCGTAGATAATAAAACGGACGAATTACTCGAGCTAGTTAACACCTCGGTGTTTTTAATTAGTTCCACATGCGGCGTGATACTAGTTGATAGAATTGTGTTAATAACCTGAGGCGGCGACACATACCTCTCAACAGTCGGTAGGTCGAAATTATTGTCGTCTGACTTTATCCGATTACCGAACACCGAATTATAATTAACTTGGATATCATAGTACATTTTCATAAAACATGTATGACGATTCTGTAATTCCTCCATGCCACAATCTTTATTCTGAGCCGTTTCGAGGATCACGTATGATTCTAAGAAATCGTGCTTAACATACTCGATGTACCTGAACTTAACCTGTAGATAATTCTTATCTATAATATCAGCCGAATTTAATGCCTTTAATGAACAATTATAAATTTCAGTCAAGGCTGTATTAGCCTGCCGATTTCTTAATGCTGCGATCGCCGCCATTGTAAATTTCGTTTTTACGTGACAATAAAAAACCAATTCACGGAATAATAATTAACAATTATTTAGCAACAACCAACGAATCTTGGTATTCAAATACGACAATCGAGCGCGTGGCTTACGTTTTTACGTGACAATAAAAACTAATTCACGGAGTAATAATCAACAATTATTTAGCAACAAAAATACGACTCTTGGAATTCAACATACGAAAATCGAGCGTGTGTGAATCCCGTTTTTATGTGACAATAAAAACTAATTCACGGAATAATAATCAACACTTTGTAGGTTCAAAATGGAATCGATGGAAAATAGGTTAGGAAAACAGATAATCAAATCGATTCACCAAGTAGATAAAACAATAAACGATAATACGATAATAATCATCCGATAGTACGATAATAATCATCCGATAGTACGAAAATACGATAATAATCCAATAATCCGGTTCGATTAGGACCAAATGTTCGATCCAGGAACCGCGAATCGGTTCTGGATGGAATTGGAATGATTAAATGGATTGTGTTCGATCCAGGAACCGCGAATCGATTCTGGAAGGAATTGGAATGAATTTAGTGGACTGTAAAGGCGAGGTAGTACTTGGTAAATGACTTGATTTATCTGGGGAAAACAATAGTAAGGGGTTACGTCATCTTGCTCACCTTGATTTGTGTATCTGCTAATGGCGGCCAACCCCTCTGTTCCGGTGATAGTTGTGAATGACTTCTAGGGCCGGGCGATGGTTTTTGAAGGAGGTACCTCCTTCTCCGGGCGCTAAATGTGAAGTGATGGGGACCGGTCTCGACCGTTCGAATGATACGATCCGAGAGTGGGGGTCAAGTAACAGGCTGATTAACACATATTTTACACAGCCATGCCAATAGGACCGGACAGGGTCGCAAGGTGACGTATAGGAAATAGATAAGGACGGGGTACAATTGAACATCACATTGGAATCCACAAAATGTCAATTCTTTTGAACAAACGTATATATGTTTTGGGCATCATGCCTGTTATATGTACTAAAATAAAAATATCAATAAAAAAGTTTGATTAAGAAATGTGAAATTTTTTGTTGTTTTATTGTGTTTTTGTCTAGTTGAATAAATTTCCTCACAAATAAAAATGATTGCATGATGTTTTCCTGCAAATACAAACAGTAATGTCACTTTGAAAATCGTTTTTTTTTCTGCCGCACTGCCGTAAGCAAACTTCAAATATTAACTACTCGACTTGCACTTAACTTGACGCTATGCAAACCTTCATGGATTGATTATTTTATTGACAAGTGATTATGGTCCATTTAAATATGCAAACAACAGGTTTCAAAGGAAAAAAACTTCTGCAAAGATAATGATGCCCGGTGACTCTTGGCACCTCCGGCATACTAGAGGTTAAGGACTTTTTCTTATAGTGAATACCGCACAAGAGTCCCAACTGCTCCCAACCGTCTAGAGTCACGTAGACTATGGCATCCTCAATCGGGATATGTTGTAAGGTTGAAGGTAGTAAGGGAGGAGAAGGAGATGAATAAAACGAAGGTTGTGAAGTACCTGGCTATTCAGATCTGGTCACCAAACACGGCTAAAGTCGTTTCAAGCAACGATTTAATTCTAAATGGTGGTCTTTCAACAGGGCGATACTTAGAGTATCTACCACTCTGAAACGTGCCCAAATATACTATTTATTATTCTTTTAATGAATTTCATGTGTTATGACACATATTAAATTTGATCTAATATGACACATATTAATTTGAAACTTGTTCTATTATATGTCGTTACACAAGAAAAGAATAGTTGAACAGTAATGCAAATGTGGAGCAATAATGAAAAGGTGATGAAGTAATAATAATGAAATCTTGGATGTAAGTTACTAGTTATAAGTTATACTCAGTAGTAAGTTACAAGCCATGAGTCCTTATTGTAAGTCACTAGTTGAAAATATTAGTTGTAAGCCATTAGTAATAAATCTTAACTGTAAGTTATTAGTTAAAAGCTTAAGTGATAAATTATAGGTTAGATGAATTAATTTGTAAAGCGCCCTTGAGGTGATCTTCCCACAAAAACGGCGCTATAAAAGTAATCCATTTATTATTAATTAAATAAAATTTATTTGCGCACGCCGGGTTTGAGCCCGCGATCTCTGAATTCGTAGTCGAGCTTCTTACCACTCGACCACGCAGGCCTTTTCAAGTCCTAACGAATCAGTTTTCTTGGCTGGGGACGTATACTGGTATGTATCGTATCTTTTCAACTTCTCCATTGGACATTTTCTTGATGTTTTTATTCGGTTGGTATATCTTTGAATGCGCATCTATCGTTGGCTAATCGCACAGGTTGATCCGGCTCTCATCTGCAGACATTCGGGCACATGACTGGGCACTCTTGAGTTGCCGGGCTAGGGTCCATTCTCATTACTCATCTCGGAACGTCACCGTGAAAGCCTTCGCGTCCGTCTAAGCCTGCGCCGGACAGCCTCCAGACTGCCGCTATCAATTACGTCCTTTCCCAACTAATCCGACGCAATGTCGCCATACAGCCTCCGCGTGATAGTGCGGCCCGTCTCCGCCTCTATAAGAATGCAGTGAAGGGGTAGAATGGTGTCGTGGGCGTGTCCGCGTGCCCAAAGTGAGCTCCATTGCTTCGATTCACCTGAAAAAAAATGATCAAAAATTTTCAAATATTGAAATTATTCCTCGAAAAGAACTTCCCAGAGTCGTAGATACTCTAGGTATCGCCTTGCTGAAATATCACCATTCAGAATCAAAACGTTGCTTGAAATGGCTTTAGCCGTGTTTGGATATCAGATCTGAATAGTCAGGTACTTCCCAACCTTTCTCCTTCCTACCTCCAGTCTCACAACACACCTCATTTAGGGATGCCATAGTCTCACTGGCTCTTAAGAGTCGTAGATAATCTAGGGATCGCCCTGGTGAAATACCACCATTCAGAATCAAATCGTCGCTTTAAATGGCTTAAGCCGTGTTTGAATAACAGATCTGAATAGTCAGGTACTTCCCAAACTTTCTCTTTCCTTTCTCCTTCCCTTTCTCGCCACCTCCAGTCTCACAACATACCCCATTTAGGGATGCCATAGTGTCACTGGCTCTTCAGAGTCGTGCATAATCTAGGAATCGCCCTGGTGAAAGACCGCCATTCAGAATCGTAAAGTTTTTTGAAATGGCTTCAGCCGAGTTTGATGACCAGATCTGAATAGCCAGGTACTTCCCAACCTTTCTCTTCCCTTTCTCCTTCCCTTTCTCTCTACCTCTAGTCTCTATATGCCATAGTCTCACTGACTTTATGCGGTTGGGAGCAGTTTTTTTTTGAACCAGCATCCAAAATCCAATCTTTACCTGTAATTGTACTAGCCGTGTTTGGTGACTAGATCTGAATATCCAGGTAATTCCCAACCTTCCTCTTCCCCAAACCACTCCTTCCTCCCCACTACTTCAAGTCTCACAAGATACTCCAATTTTATTTTTGTTATTATATGTTTAAATAGTGCATACTCAAATAATTACACATATTATCTAAAATAACCCTTAAATCAAAATTCCTTACCTTAATTAAAATTAATTCATGTCATATTTTGTTAACTTCATTCAAATTTTTAAAATATTTTTTCTAATATAATATTGTTTGGTAGTTGAAAGGTCTGGAAATACCTGACTATTCAGATCAGGTCACCAAACACGGCTAAAGCAATATCAAGCAACGTTTAGATTCTGAATGGTGGTCTTTCACCAGGGTGATACTTAGAGTATCTACCACTCTGGAACCCGCTGTATATAGTCCCACTGGCTTAAGGCAGTTGGGATCCTTGTGCAGTGCTCACATTCAAAAAGTTCAACAGTTTCATTGGACAATCTGAGGCCCTGGAGTAAATTGGCGACACCAAGTTTCTTTAAAATCGGTGTGGATCACACTTCTAGGTATATCTCTGTTCAGTGCGTTGATGGTTTCTTAAGATTTCCAGAGGCTGGCGAAGATGGGTCTAAGATTGTCCACTTACTATGCTACAAGTGGCTGGAGTCAGAGATGAGAATTTTCTTCCGTCTGTGTTGGTTATATTATATGATGTATTACTGATCTCTGAAATAGATTGTTGGAAAAAAAATAAGCTAAGAAAAAAGTGCACAATTTTTACGGATGATTCAATATATCGTCGCCGGAGAGGCAAAAGGGCTGAAGCACCATTTTAGGAACTTAACATTAGAGCACTTTAAAGTTTTTTTTGTTTCACAATAAAATTCATAAGTCTTCAGGACCTGTTTGGATTTGGAAAAAAATGCTCTCATTCAGTTTCCTGAAGCGAGAAGCTAAAGTTATAAAAAGCTAAAAAGACACAAACTTGTATCGCTTGAGTCAAGTCATTTTCAGAAATGAAAAATACCAACCCTATACCAATACCAACCCTGATGTATGGCAGTGAGGCATGGAACTGGCAGAGAAAGGATGAAAGTAGACTGAATGCTGTGGAAATAAGATCTTTTTTTTTCCTTTTTTTACGTGAATACCGCACAAGAGTCTCAACTGCTCCCAACCGTCTAGAGCCAGTGAGACTATGGCATTCCCAAATAGGATATGTTGTGAGGCTGAAGGTAGTGGGGAGGGGAAGGAGATTGGGAAGGGAAGGTTGGGAAGTACCTTGCTATTCAGATCTGGTCACCAAACACGGCTAAAGCCATTACAAGCAACATCAAATCTTTGAGACGGATGTGCGGTAAAACGATGTATGACCGTATTACAAATGTGGATATCCGGAAAGAATGCAAGGCTGATATGAGCGTAATGGATAGGATCAAGAAAGGGACGCTTAGATGGTTTGGGCATGTAGAGCGAATGAACGAAGAAAGGAGTGTGAAAAGAATATATGATGCGAAAGTGAATGGAAGAAGAAGTCGAGGACGCCCGAGAAAGACATGGCACGATCAAGTAAATCAAATACTTGAATCGGGTTATGTGAAGAGTAAGAATAACAGAAGAGTATGTATGAGACGATGTATGAATGTAAATGAAGCAAGAAGTGTGTGCCAAGACAGAGTTGTATGGCGGTCCGTCCTCTCTGCCTACCCCTGCGGGGAAACGGCGTGATGGTTAGCTAGTTAAAAATATATTTTAGATGGCTTAAGGGCCCGCAAAAGTCTTCAAAATCAAACGAGAATCAAAGCCTTCGATGCAGAAAAAAAACTGATCAAAACTGCATAATTGACTCATTTGTTACCAAAGTGTCACTTAAGTCCTCTTGCCTTTCAAGCGACGAATTTTTGTGCGGAAGGTGTCTGTGACGTCACACCGAACAACGTCTGTAGTCAGTTCAAGTACTCAATCTTCCTCTTCCCCATCTACTTCTCCTCCCCGCTATCTTCAGCCTCACAACATACTTCAATTGGAGATGCCATAGTCCCACTGGCTCTAGACGGTTTTTAAGCAGTTGGGACATAAAAAAAGGTTTTAATGAAGGCTTTATAAAAGTAGAAGTTATTATAGAAAGGTACAATGAAATTATGTTTTTTTATTACTTAAAAAAAATTACCAACTTTGTCCATCTTTCAAAAATATACAAAGCTGCAAATAAATTAACTCACTACCTCCATATCTCTAGAATCAGACCGTTTCCCCGGGTTTAAATACCAAAAGTTTCAACGAAAAGAAAGGATTCCGCAAAAACTTTCAATCATTTTTATTTCGCCGTTATTAAATTTGTTCGCCGAAAGATGAAAAGTCAACAGGAACAAACATTTATTTGTGTGTGGGAAAGTTCACCGAGCGAGAAGTAATTTACAACAGGAAATTAAAATATATATCACCAATATCGGTTTTCGAACGAGCCAAGCATTTTTGTGATATTTTCACAAATTTCAGAGTCGCTCGGGGCGCGCTAATATCCGCAGATAAAGTAATTACATTTTAATGCTTTTAACGGCGCACGTAATGGCCTAATATTTATATCTTTTCTGCGCATATCTTATCTGTCCTCCGATTTATGATATATTTTAACCTGCCACCGTTTCCCCAGGGAGAAAAGTAATACCCCCCATAAATACACAAAATGGTATTTGTAATATAATTTCAGTTGTGATGTGAGCACGTAACATTATAAAATTAAAAAATATTATTTTCAGTACATATAATGAGTTTATGCCGCTGTCGTCATAATAATGGGTGGTGTAATGGTCAGTATATTTGTCTTCCATGCAGTTGATCGGAGTTCCATTCTCAGCCGAGGTTTTTTTTTAAATATCTTCTTGTTTTTATATATTCTATATGAAAAGAATTGTGTAAACATTTAGCTTTACAAATCCTAGCTGGTAAGTTGTAAAGTTATAACTTATAACCCTTATTTTAAAAAAGCCCGTAGTTACCTAAATTGGACGCAGTTATGCTGAAAACGTCAAACCCAAAAAGATGAAACCGAGAAAATATCGCATATAATACAAAAGCATTAATATGCGTAATCGGCATTTATAAAGTGAATATCAGTGTTTTTTCTTTATGAGAATGAATATAAAAAGGTAATTTATAATTAATCAATGTATTTATTTAAAAAAATGTATTTCCTATCTTATCCAACATTTTAATGTTTTTAAACTTCAATATTATTCAAATATCTGCAATGTGCCTTAGTAAAACGTTGAATTACCAAAAATCTATTTCATTTGAAGCTTGAATGTTTTCAGCAGATATAAATCTCGCATTTATCTACGAGAAACAAATTTAAAACTCGATTTTGGCAAAGTGTAGGTTCGACGCTTTCTGTATAACTACGTCATAGTACACATTTTATGCACTATTGTGAAAATTTTGAATTTATTTGTTTTTTTTACAGTTTATCCCACAAATATTGAACTCTTTCATAGCTCAAGATTAGCAAAAAACTGATACCTATGTTACAATACATGTTATATTGTTAAATGTACCAGTTTTTATCTTTTTAATAATGTGTACGTGAAGTTACTTGAAGTGATATCTTACAAAAATGTGCTAATAATTTAGATAATCCATGGTAATAAAATATATAGTATGATAGAATTAGAACAAATCAGATAGCCTTGCTTTGTGAAAACCAATGGAAAACGTATTAAAAATACTTTTTGGGCCTTTTTTCCTTGATCAGGTTAATACGGTTCCTTTCATCATCAGACGAATGCGGAGAATGTCAAATAGAAGCCAATATCGATCATTCTATCCATCCTCATGCTGTACTAGCTATTCATACAAAGGTATCGTTGAACAGTACCGTATCCAATTTAGCATGAGTGCAACAGATTCTATAATTGACTCCAGGAAGGATAACATACTGGTGTAGCGGGTGACTTAAATCTGAAGGGCAAGTAAATAACAGTACGTCTGTACCCTATTTAATAATCTCAGGGCATTATCATCTCGCTTATTATATTCCTCCCTGTCTAAATATAAAAATCAAACGACTCATCATTTTACAAGATTTTTTTCGCAGTTACATAAGGTAGATAAATCAATCGTGACTAAACGGCGGTAGTCATCATTAATGACATAATGACAAACAGCGTGTGAAATCGTTTATGTGGGAGCTCTGAACAGTCAACACTTGGGATTCGTCATCAATCAAACCTCATCTGCAAAAACTTTCAGAGAAATGCTTAACTCATATTATAGAAATGCCTAACTCATATCGTGTTATTATTTAAATAATAACACGAAATTATATAAATATTTCACCATAATTCTTTTAAGTCCACTATTATTATATACTACTTTAAAATTAGCATTTTGTTTTGTTTTTTCTTTAGGTATAAAATGTAATGCGTTCACTATAAACAATTGTAGGATTGTTACGATCTAAAATATATGTATATTTGTATCGTATCCACTGTCTTTAATTATAGAATTTAGTGCCTTGCAACTTTACCTACTGTCAGTCTATCTTATATGGTATCAAGAGAGTTTTACGGTCAGTATCTGTTGCATCATCTAACATTGTGTAACAAATATCATCAGTTAAAAAAAATATTATTTTACTTGTACTCACTGTCACTTACCTCAGAACAGGTTCTAATGACCTAGTGAGGTATGAAACAGAAACAGAAACCAAAACGGCTCGGAGGGCTTTGCAGCAGAGAATATCCTCTTGGGGTAAGAATAATCTCGTCGAATTTAATGTTTCAAAGACCAAATCATGTCTGATTACGACTAAAAGGGATCCAAATGATAATTTAGTCTCCTTCAACGGAAGTAATCTTCCCAACAAACCTTCCATTGAGATGCTTGGTGTAACCTTAAGTGACCAGTTAAGGCACCGGGGCTCCATCGAAGCCAGAGTAAAGTTAGCCTCTCAGAAGTTGGGCGTGTTGTACAGGGCCCGCAGATACTTCAATAGTACACAATTGCTGACCTTGTACAAATCGCAAGTACGCCCCACTGTTGAATTTGGCAGCCACCTCTGGTCTGGAGCCCCTAAATACCTGAAAAAAACCCTCGACTCTGTGCAGAAACGGGCGGTCCGTTTGATAGATTCTCCTATCTTAACAAACGGATTGCAAACTTTGGAGCACAGACGTCAGGTGGGAATGCTGTCCTTGTTCTACAGGTATTTCAATGGAAGATGCTCCGAGGAACTTGCGTCATTGATCCCTTCGGCACCGGTGCATAGTCGGGAAACTCGCCAAACGCACGCCCAATATTTGTACACGGTTGACATTCAATAAATGAGAACGGGTCGCTTTTACGACTCGTTCTTATGTTCAACAGCTCGGCTATGGAACGATTTGCCGGCCTCTGTGTTTCCTCCCTCCTTCAACATGGGCCTCTTCAAGACCCAAGTTCACTCCTTGCTTTCCTCAAAAAAACCCTCCACACAGCATCCCCAAAGATCACATAGGCCCTGAGGAAAATTGTTTTCCTCAAGGCCTCCTGTGTGGAGTTATTGTAAAAAAAAAAAAAAATGTAAAAAAAACAATATAAGAAACAAAAAGTTAATAAATCATAAGATGATGTGTGAAGTTCAAAACATTTGGCAGATTCAAATCGAAGGACCATTTTTTTGCCACATGGTATTGATAAAAGTTGTGAGGGTGAAGGAAGAGTGGGACTAAAAGGATACGAAGACGATGCTAATGGACTTGGCTATTCAAATCTAGTCGTTAGACCTACCTAAAGCCATCTCAAGTAACGTTTTATTTCTGAATGGTGGTCTCTCTTACATGGCGATATTGAGAGTTTCTTCCACTCTGTAGCGATGTGCAAACATGCTGTACTATCATGTACCTACTTATATTCTCATTGCGATAAAATCTAAAGGGACGCTTAGATGGTTTGGGCATGTAGAGCGAATGAACGAAGAAAGGAGTGTGAAAAGAATATATGATGCGAAAGTGGATGGAAGAAGAAGTCGAAGACGCCCGAGAAAGACATGGCACGATCAAGTAAATTAAATACTTGAATCGGGTCATGTGAAGAGTCAGAATAACAGAAAAGTATGTATGAGACGATGTATAAATGTAAATGAAGCAAAGTGCCAAGACAGAGTTATATGGCGGTCCGTCCTCTCTGCCAACCCCTGCGGGGAAACGGCGTGATGGTTAGTTAGTTAGTTAGCGATAAAATCTATTTAGAATTTTATCTGCCCTTGCCGGGTTTTCGAAATCGCATCCTCTGGGCGCAGAGCCAAGGACCTTGCCGCCTTCCACAAAGGTGTTCATTATGCAGGTGTCATTGTTTCTATAACCTTCACGATTGTATTGTCATAATGCATGTTAATAACTTACAAGTCTAGAAATAAAACTCCACTATTTTCATTTGATAACTACCTAATAGGAATTTTTTAAAAGCACCAACTAAAGCTTCCCGATAATTTATTAATTTTTGAAAAGCGTTAACGAATTCAGTGATGTTAGAAATTAGTTTTCAGAAATATTTATTTATTTAAATTATATACAGACCTACGCAGAAAACTGTATAGGAAAGGAATACAAATCTACATAATACAATGATAGTAACAGTAACATGAAAAGTTAAAATAATATAGGTATACAGAAAATAATAAAAAATCAACATTAAAAGAAAGTAAATTAATTGTAAAAATCCAAATAAAACGTGAGTTGTAATCACCATAGAAAGTACAGTGAATGTGAAAAAATAGGCATAAATATGTTTTTTTATGCAAAAAAAAAAAAAACATTTTGATTATACTATATTCTTATCCTTTGCAGTTGGGAGTCTTGTGCGGTATTTACGTAAAAAAAGTTTATTCTTTCAGAATTGAAGTCGATATTAGTTCCTAGCTAGGCAGATTTTTCTAAGGAACCAAAAATAATAATAATACTAATAATAAAGCTTAGAGGCTAGGCGCAATGCTGGTCTCATGACGATAAGCTTTAATATTATAAACCACTTGATCGACTGTCCATACCTCTTGGCATGCTACTGCTTATTCGTGCCTGAGAAATACTGCCGCAGCAGAAATCATACCATGTTTAACATACCCTATGGTCGGACAGATGTTTTGGCACAGCACAGCATGACAAGAGGTATAATTCTAATAAATCATGAATATATATAGATATATTTATCGAAAATTTATCTATGTTAAAAAAACTTATTAATTTTAAAATGTTATAATTTTAAAATGTATAGTTGTAAAAAACTATTTTGTTGTTTTCCATTGTACTGTAATTGGATTTAATAGCTGTTGTACAATAATGTATATATATATATATATATATCACACGATACAACGAGACAAAATCACATTCCCATGACTCTGGAAAAACTTCTGGTAATCATCCGTGCATCATCTTCTTTAAATCTCAGAAGGCGCACTTAAAGATGCCCGTCGTGTCAATCGTCTGACAATTATGTTGTGGTACGAAATAAAATTCAAAAAAATACTTGTCTCATTCATCATCCCATCAGAATGTGAGATGCTGTTAATCTCTAGACTCATCCCAGTGCATCACAGCTTCCCGCTATATTGCCAGGAAGCGTGGGAATATCACTGACTATTTGAATTAGCAATTATTATATTAGTATGATCCACCAGTGCATGGCGCCTCTCTCCACGTAATTCCTGGAATCGAATCAACAGAGAGGATCGAGCTCTGTTTGAAGATACAGATGGAAACTAACCAATTATCTCACAGGATCTTGATAGCAATAATCCACCGGTCGCCAGACGCAATTCCCGAGAGATAACTTGAATTTTATTTAATATTTAGGTTAATTAAAACCTTAACTTACCAATATTATCAAATTAAACCATGTGAAACAATCTAACCTAACTTATGTTACGTCTTTTGTCGATCGTTTCATTTTTAATTGTTAGTCAACAGGTAACATACCTTTTCAGACTCTCATATCCTTAAATTCGAGAATCTCAACATAATCTGTCTCTCGACGAATCACCTTTAGATATAGAAATTTTAACCAAATCCTGTACTGTACGAGAAATTCAGAAAGTCCATTTTTTAATGTTGCTCCCATGCCCTAAATAAAAATAAAAAAGAAATAAATAAAATAAAAAGTAAAAAATAAAAATCATTATTATAATTTTAAGTTAATAAGTGTGTCGATCTGATAGGACCTGCCAGGTAAGCATGTTCCTGTATACTAGGAATCAATATCTAATAATAGAAAATAAGATCTGTACAGCGCCCTTGAGGTGACTTTTCACAAAAACGGCGCTATACAAATCATCCAAATATTATTACCAAAAGTATCTAATTATAATTCATATTCTTTTTGACTTAATACTATTATAACTATAAAGTTAAGAGTGCAATTCCATAGAGATTCAAATTATGAACCTGACAAATTCAATAGTTAGTTGCGAACTTCGCTTTCTGCCATCGAAAACCGTATTTGAAAATATGTATTAAAAGCAAAGACAGCAATCTCCATGTTCTTTCAAAAGCAAATAGAGCAATCTCCATTTCAACCTTGAAGTAACAATATATGGAGAGAGAGCTAATTATTTTTACCCAACCTATACAAATTTGGGATAAATCACTTTCTCCGGGTTTTTACGTCGTATTTCCATGAGAGAGAAAGAGAAAGCAAAATTTCCCAAACTATCACACCGCTTTAAAGTATTGTAAGGATGTTCTTCGTGTTCCGCGTCTCCGTTGACTTCGCCCACACGTTTTGACATGCGACATAAATGGACATAAGTCAACGGTTTTTAGGTTATAAGCTATATTTTTTTTTATAACAATACTGTGAAAAAGTGGTTTTACGAATAAACAAAAACATAATGTCGACATGTGCTATGAATGGATGTATAAATACCCTAGCCCTAGTCTAGCCGAGTCCGGGAAAACTCATCAAAACTGACTACAGCAGCGCTCTCTCTTGTATATTATTGATTTCATCCCTTTATAAATTAAGCTATTTTAGGGTAGGCAGAGAGGATGGACCGCCATTCAACTCTGTCTTGTCACAAACTCCTTGCTTTAATAGCATCATCCAGACAGTCCGCACAAAGTACGCGAGCCATCCCCAACTAGCTAATAAATAATTAAGCAACCAAAAGGGCAAATTAAAGTGTAAGAGATCAACTCTGAAAATGAGAATTATTTATCCGGGTCTCACCATTAATAAGTATTTATTAACTTACTTGTTCGTTAGGAACGGGTCGCGCGTAATAAATTGTAACTTTTTTAAATCTTCCAAAGCTTCTTAGAGCACTCGCCATAAGATAACCGCCATTCATGAAAAGTTCATTCAACATATCGTGCGCAGTGTTACCCGGTTATAAAGACAAGTTTATACTATATATTTATTTACGTCCTAATTAAAACTTTAAACATTAAAAAAAATAGTACAGTACGCATATTACAATATAGTAATAAAATTTAAATACAGATAAAACAGAAAATTGTTTATAAAAACAATAGCATAAAATTAGTAGTAAAGAAGCATTATTTTATGGTAATCTTTGATTATGATTATGGCGGTATGTTATATGCGTGGATGTACTGAGGAAACCGAAAAGCAGTAAAAATGACCAATTTCACAAGTATTTCAACAGTTTTTAAAATGTTTGATAGCAATGACGTTACATATATAGACACGTTATAGCCTTAGAACATTGACACAAAATATGGCAAGCAAAACACACACGTTACCAGTAAATTCATCATACAAATATCAGTCATGTATGACAAAGATAGACATTCATAGAATATATGTGTATGAACGAAACAGATCTGAAGTTCGGACCGCGTTCCATACTTGCTTGAAAGGACCTCAAGCGACGCGTGACCGTTTAGTACTAAATCGGCTTAAACACCGATCACACCAACTAGCGTGATTATTGCTTGCCACTTTGAGAGCGCTACAACGTGTCTATATATATATATATATATATATATATATATATATATATATATATATATATATATATATATATATATATATATATTTATATATTTATATATAAATATATGTATATATATATGTAACGTCATTGTTTGATAGTACGTTTGTAGATTCCTATTTTTAAGGATATAAATACACACTATCGACATAACACTTATGATAAAGAAATTGAAAGAAGGGTGAATGCAGGAAACTCTATAAAAGGAGGACTGAACGCTGTTGCCACAAATAAAAAAAAAATGTCCAAAGAAGCGAAGCTATCAGTCCACAATGGTGCACAAAGTGCTTATACCAACCCTGATGTATGGCAGTGAGGCATGGAACTGGCAGAGAAAGGATGAAAGTAAACTGAATGCTGTAGAAATGAGATCATTAAGGCGCATGTGCGGTAAAACCACGTATGACTGTGTTAACACTTCGTTCACATTCATCGTCTCATACATACTCTTCTGTTTTTTTGATTCTTCACATGGCTCTGCTCAAGTACTTGATTTACTTGATTGTGCCATGTCTTCCTCGGGCGTCCCCGACTTCTTCTTCCATTCACTTTCGCCTCATATATTCTTTGCACACTCATTTCTTCGTTCATTCGCTCTACATATCCAAATTATCTAAGCATCTTTTTCTTGATTCTATTTGTTACGCTTAAATCAGTCTTGCAT
Source organism: Drusus annulatus (assembly GCA_022651775.1). NCBI lineage: Eukaryota > Metazoa > Arthropoda > Insecta > Trichoptera > Limnephilidae > Drusus > Drusus annulatus. The sequence goes on along the minus strand of JAGWCC010000208.1, from coordinate 625,934 downwards.
TCTTTCTGGATATCCAATTTCAATATCATTATAAAGGATTCGCAATCGTTATCATCTCAGAGCAATAATATACAGGAGGGAGCGCTTCTGTAGTAAGTATTGATGATTTTTGCCTGAATCGGCCGTGGCTAGGAAATTTATGCATTCATTCATAGCACATGTCGACATAATGTAAAAAAAACCGTTGAGTTATGTCCTGTTATGTCGCAAAACAAAATGTAGAGGGCGGAGTCGCCGGAGAGGCGGGAGACGGAAAACATGCTTACATACCGCATGGTGGTGCTATATTATGTGAGAACTTGTCTTGTCTCTGTCTCTCTCACGGTTTACGACGTAAAAGCCCGGAGAAAGTGATTTATCGTAAATTTGTATAGGTTGGGTAAAAATATGTAGCTCTAACTAACTAACTAACCATCACGCCGTTTCCCCGCAGGGGTAGGCAGAGAGGACGGACCGCCATATAACTCTGTCTTGGCACACAATCCTTGCTTCATTTACATTCATACATCGTCTCATACATACTCTTCTGTTATTCTGACTTTCACGTGACTGTAGCTCTCTCTTCATTAATATTCTTGCTCTGAGGTTATAACAGATATCTCGATATAACCGTGGTCTTTATATCGGTTAATCACGTAAATACATGTTTATTATATTATGTGTAATAAAGACCACTTGACTGTTGTAAGTTATAATCGTTAGATCGTTTTACCACTCTCTGGCAAATGTGTTTGAGTACTCCCATATACTTAGTTTAATAATAATAACATCTCTTGATGAATGGGCATCCATTGAGAATGAACTCTGCACAGAACAAAACGTACCCACTGTGCTACAGCGTAACGATGAATTCTGGAGCCCCAAGCAAACCTCAAATAAATTTTAAAAAGTCGGGTCAAAAAATATAGTGCTTTTCTGTGTATTTTCTATTCTCATGTTCTTTGAACATTGTTATCATATCCTTTGATTGCTAAACTGTATCTTTCTCCAAACTAGAAAAAAAAACCAATATAATTGCGTTTATCTGAAGTGAACTGCTAGTATGTTTCTGTATATAATTTAAATAAATCTGTACATAATTTAAATAAATACCAATATGTAGCCTAGAAATCAAGATTAACACAGCGTCCAATAAGTGATTTTTCACAAAAACGGCGCTGTACAAATTATCCAAATATTATGAACTATTACGCTACTGAGACCGGTTTGTGTATTTTTTTAAACAGTATCAAAGTTTGGGTGTTTTTAATGACCCGAGGCGGGCTATAGCTACACCATACGCAGGGGCGTGCACTCCATAAAGCCACATAGGCACTGCCTACCCTGCCGTACTCGCATCAAAATGCGAATTATATTGGATTTAATAACTTGAAATAATTTGAAAAAAATAAATCTACACTTTCAAAAATACGCGCGAAGCTCAGCTACTCGAACCGCCGCGCCGCGAGCGCCCCACCGACTGTCCTACTATAACGTGTCAAAAGCAGTAACTACATATGCCCAAACGCCGCCAACGTCAGAGTAGATTATTCTATGTTCACTAGACTACACAAAAGTTGTATGCATGTATACTGTGAGCTGTGTGCGCGTTCAAGTGACTCGTTTGCGTTAGTGCCACTGTAATGTATAACGTTCCACATTACATCGGCTACAGATATGTCTTATAATAATATTAAACCCTATTAGTTACAACTTTGATTAATGACTAATATTGCCCCAGTGAGCAGTGAGTCACTTCGTCCTATCGCTTGATTGATTTCAATTCGAAACAATGAAAGTTATTTTGCATCAATTGACGTGCAAGTTACATTGAATGAATACGGATTCAGCAACATGCATTGCTGTGTTGCCAGAATTGACTTCGCGAACTATCATTCAACACTAGGTTTAAATTCTGCAATTACAGCCAACATAACTATGATTTAATAAGACAAATTTAAAAAAAATCCACTGTGAAACAGGACCGGTTTTAACCTGTTTTGATCATCTTCAGACTGGTGCATACAGTACTTCAACTACAGCACCTTGATAACAGTTGACACAGAAAAAGAAAGAAATATTACCCGAAGTTGTTTAAAATTTCTGCAATAAGATATATTGAACTGTTGAGATGTGCATTATTGTGCAACTTTCACTCTGATTCCTGCGCGATTAATATTATAATGTGAGTGGCGTGCACAGAGTTTTGATCAGGGTAGGCAGTCAGAAAAACAGCAGATCAATTGATGATTGTGATAGGTACCAACAGATGTCACCGATTGCTATTGTATTTGTTCTGTAAAAGCACTGCTTTTTACAAAACACTATCAAGGATACTAAGACAAACGAGCCACTTGAACGCGCAACAGTTGACAGCATACATATTTTGTGTAGTCTAGTGAACATAGAATAATTTACTATGACATTAGCGGCGTTTGGGCATATCTTGTTAAGTTGTTACTGATTTTGACACATTAAAGTAAGCCGGTCGGTGGGGTGCTCGAGGCGGTGCGATTAACTGAACTCCTTTTTGAAAATGTAGTTTTTTTTTAAATCCTAAATTATTAATTTTTATGCGAGTAGGGCAGGGTAGGCAGTGCTTATGTGCTTATATGGAGCGCACGCCTCTGCTGATTACAATTGTATTTGTTCTTTAAAAGCACTGTTTTACATAACACTAACAAATATACTAACACAAACGAGCCACTTGAAGGCGCACAGAGCACACAGCATACATGCATACATTTTTTTGTGTATTCTAGTGAACATAGAATAATCAACTCTGACATTAGCGGCGTTTGGGCATATGTAGTTACTGCTTTTGACACGTTATAAGAATGACGGTCGGTGGGGCGCTCGCGGCGGTGCGATTAGCGGAACTCTGCACGTATTTTTGAAAGAGCGTGATGGTTAGTTAGTTAGTTAGATTTATTTTTTGCAATAATTTCATATTATTCAATCCAATATAATTCATATTTTTATGCGAGTACGGCAGGGTAGGCAGTGCTTATGAGCACACACGGATTGCACGCCTCTGAATGTGAGTGTGGGCCCACTCGGGCGAAGGAATACCATAAATCTTCAGAGGCTGTGCGTAGGAGTGCTTGACAAGCTGGTTACAGGTAACAAGTAACAAGTAACAGATAACAAGTAACAACTGGTAACACCGTGAGGAGGTGGGTGCAGCCGAAATAACGAATAACGCAAACTGCTTTGAAATCGGTACGAGTGATGAATTATCGGTTCAAACCCCGGGCAATCATTGACCAGAGTTTTCGCAAACTTAAAAGAGTATATAAATTTTAGTACGCATTAATTTAAAAATAAGTACCTTAGTCAATTACTGATTTATTTTTTAGTAGACAAGCTGCCTTGTTGATTCTTCAACGAGGATTTACAGTATTTTATGGGCCTTTGATTTATCGCATGTTCGCAAAAAGCACCTACAAAAAATACTGTGTTTTTCTAAATATATTCAATAATAATATTTGGAAAATTTGCATAGCGCCGTTTTTGTGAAATATCACCTCAGGGGCGCTGTGTAAATCTTAATTCCTAGGCTCTATCTTATTATTTACTACAAATCGTCGCCGTAAAGGCAAAAGGGCCAAAGCACGATTTTGGGAAGTTTACACCAGAGCACTTTAAAGTTTTTTGTTTTTAACAATAAAATTCATAATTTTTCATTAGATTTTTAAAAAAGTTAACAAAAATGCTCTCACTGAGTTTCCTGAAGCGATAAAAAGCTAAAAAGTCTCAAACTTGTGTCGCTTAAGCCAAGCCTTCTCCCAAATGGAAATATATTTTAGAAGGCCGAAGAGCCACAAAAATCTTCATTCAAAAGAATCAAACGAGAATCAGTGCATTCGATGCAGAAAAAAAACCTGATAAAACTGCATATTTAACTCAATTTTGGCAAAAGTGTCGCTTAAGTCCCTTTGCATTTCCAGCGTCGATATAATCTATGGCATATTTATATTTATTTTTACTATGTATACAGAAACATGCTGTAAAGCGCCTTTGTCACGAAAACGGCGCCATATAAATCAGTCAATTTTTATTATTATACTTACCTGCTAGTATTTTTAGATAAACACAATTATTTTATTTTCTTCTAGTTTGGTGAAAGATACAGATACATGATATTGGCAAAAGTTAATCGCACCTTCGTTAGAACAAAATATAAATGTAAAAAATGTTATAATTCGACTGAAAATAAATCTAGTTGACTTAATATTTTACAATAATTTTTAATATCTGATAGTATTAATACGCTAAGCTGTCTTCCGTACATGATTCGGTAGATCACCGTGTGGGGCACTAATGTATGCAAAAACAATACTGGTAATTTTCGCTCATACGTAGAAAAGTTTGAAATTTTATTCGGATTACGCTACTTCACGATTTACTCACTATGTCCCTTTTGACGTGTCTGTAAATACCAAACTAGTATAATAATAATTGGATAATTTATAATGCGCCATTTTTGTTATATATCACCTCAGTGGTGCTTAAGTCACCCTTTCTCGCGCCCACTTCATTCTTGATCAGTTGGCAAGAGTTTTTGTGGCAATGAACTTTTAAATAACCTTTTTTTTGCAATTCATAAATATATCGAAACCCCACGATACGTAAGGCGTTGCCAATTCAACATATGCGTGAAATTCGTTCATTACGTTGACCCTAAAACCATAGTAATGCCTCTGACAAAATAAACCATAAACGGTCAGGGTAGATCAAAATATTGCCTAGGGGAGAATCGTAATTTCCATCACACTCAACTATTGCTAGTAGTCGTAAATAATAGTGATGCAACGGATATGATTGCGATTAATCGTAACCGCAGGCTATAAAAATATGTTGCGTAACTTTATTTGCCGATTATCTAAACGATTATGTATGAAAAAAAAACCCTAAATCTCTAATTTTGTTTTCATCAATGAAGCTTTTATCAATAATGTATTCGTGGGTATTCCCTTGTCATTTTTTTTAAATTTAATTAATTTCTGTGGCATTTTGGTGAAAGGGATTATGTCACAATTCTTCAATTGTTCGGGAGAGGCAAACTTAATTTTCCACCAGCTTTATTTATTAAAATAAAACTTTGCGCACTTTGTGTGTATAAATTATAAGTGCACTAAATTTAGTAATTTCCGAGTTGTATCTCTTTACCCCACCTTCCTTAGACCTTTAAAAGTAGAACTGCATACTTAACTCATTTTAGGATATTTCGTGACATATACCTCTTCATCTAGATGCTACAGATTTGTGTCATTTTACATTTAATTACTATAAAATAATATGCAGTAGATTTGGGGCACGCGTCAGAGTGGTAGATACTTTGAGTATCGCCCTGGTGAAAGACCGCCGTTCACAATCGAAACGTTGCTTGAAATAACTTTAACCGCGTTTGGTGATCAGATCTGAATAGCCAGGTCCTTGTCGACCTTCCTCTTCCCAACCTTCTTCATCTCCCCACTACCTTCAGCCTCACAACATACCCTATCCGGGATGCTATAGTCCCACCGGCTCCAGACGCGGTTGGGAGCAGTTGGTACTTTTATGCGGTATTCATATTGAAATATATTTTTCAATTCCCACCCCTTTAAAGGCTAGGTTTAAAATTCTAAATTATCGATAATTTAGTTAATCACGACATTATGTCTATTAAAATGTTGTATTTTTGTTAATTTGTTTGATTAATCAGTATGTTGCCGAAACATTTCAAATGTTCACAATTCGTATAAATGAACCATTAGTCAAAATGTTTTGAATCATTCGAAACTATAAGTAAGATTTGAATCAACTGATTAATCGTAAATACAATGTTTGTGTAGTGCATCTGATTGGAACTGGTGAAAGACACGTTTTATTAAAATAATGTCATAAGCAATTGTAAATATAAGGCAGCATGTAATTATAAGCAATAAGATTTGGTTTATAAATTAAAATCGACTTTTTTTCTATTGTCAAATTTTACCTAATAATCGTTATTAGGGGGTGATTGATTGTATAATCGTAAAACAAATATGACGAAATACATCCCTAATAAATATCAATTATTTTTATTATTATTTCAATATTGTGAAGGGTGGTACGGTTGGCCAGGTGTTATTGACGATTGTGTAGGCTCATTCACTCTACTTGAAAACCAATCTAGACTTTTCTATTCATTGAGTTTAACCCCTATAAGAATAGACCATACAAAAATAAACCGACCGATTTTGATGTGTTTGCATATTTACCAAGCGCAGAGGTGGCTGATGTATTAAACTGCACGGAATGTAGATACAAGAAGGCTATAACACCATATATCTTTGATCAATAATATAACTCTAAAACTATTCCTTATTTTGTTTGTGAATATAATTCTCATTTTTCACTGTCAATTAATTGTAAACGTTTAATGTAAAAGCCATCACGGGCGTATACAATAAAATATAAATATATAAACTTAGAGTATACAAGAGGTAGCCCAAGCCAAAGCCAGTGAAGTCAGTTTTGGACTTGTTTTTGATGATTTTAACATGACTCGGCGCAAATGGGCGTGGCTAAGACTAAGGCTACGGTATTTATACATCCATTCATATCTCATATCGACACAATGTTTTTGTGTATTCGTATAACCACTTTTTCACAGTATTTTTATCAACAAAAAAATAGCATCTAACCTAAAAAACCGTTTAGTTGTGTCAAGTTTAGTGGCAAAATAAAAAATGTGGGCGGAGTCCCGCCGTTAACCAGCGAAAATAACCAGCTTAAGATCATTACGACAGTATTTAGAAGCAGTCCAAGAAATTTGTTGTCTCTTTCTCTCTCATGGTGTACGATGTAAAAACTCGGAAAAAGTGATTTATTACAATTTCGGATGGGTTGGGTAAAACAAATTAGCTATCCCTCCATATATTGTTACTTCAAGTATATAAAGATACGCTACATTACTTGCGGGGAACTACTCGCACAGGTGCATTGCTTGCATACAGCACGTTTCAAACTTGATGATAGACATCAGAAAGGAAAATTCCAGCGAATTAAAAAATAAATAAATATTTTTTTTGATTCGTTCTCTTGCTACCGACATCAACAGTGAACGGGTGTTTCACCCTTGGAGTAACAACGTATGGAGAGAGAGCTAATTGTTTCTACCCAACCCATACAAACTTGCGATTAATCACTTTCTCCGGGTTTTTACGTCGTACACCATGAGAGAGAAAGAGACAACAAATATAATACACCGCTTCTATGTACTGTCACAATGATCTTGGGCTCCTGGGTTACCGCTTGACTCCGCCCACATTTTTCATTATGCCACTAAACTTGTCACAACTAAACGGTTTTTTTTAGGTTATATGCTATATTTTTGCTGACAACAATACTGTGAAAAAGTGGTTATTTGAATAAACAAAAACATTATGTCGATATGTGCTATGAATGGATGTATAAATACCCTAGCCTTAGTCTTAGCCACGCTTAGGTTCGCCGAGTCTGGTAAAAATCATCAAAAACTGACTACACTGCCTTGGCTAGATACCACTCTATATACTCTAAGGTCTCACCTATGTCGGAGTTAGATGCTTATGCCCCGACGCGCAGGGATCAATGCTACTAGGTTTTTTTTTTGCTGGCCAACGATTCTAAATATTCTCGCCAGGGGCGCAGCGATCTGCGTGAAAACCGACCAAATATTATCATCACGTCAAAAGTAATTTATAATACTCATTGCGCATAATATATTATATAATACACATATTCCGTGTAGGGGGCGGGCCCGGTAAACAGTCCGCCCGGGGCGGTAGCCGCGCCACTGTGTGGAAGATCGTTCTACATTTTGATTCTAGAATTAGAATAATGGCCCCAATTACCTGAATGATAATAGTGCCTTATTCTCATTCTGAAAATCGCGATTAATTATCTACGCTGTTTGCTCACTTCACGTAGGCTTTCATCGGTCTATTCAGGAACACAAGAGAGAACAGGTATTATAATTTATATTAATACGGATATATTATGAACTTATACACAGATCTGTATTAGAGGTACGCTTGTAGTAACAATATATGGCGAGAGAGAGCTAGTTTTTTTTTACCCAACCTATACAAACTTGGGATAAATCACTTTCTCCGGGTTTTACGTCGTACACCACGAGAAAGAAAGAGACAACAAAATTTCCCAAATTATCACACCGCTTAAAAGTATTGTCAGAGTGTTCTTCGTGTCCCGCGTCCGGTTGACTCCGTCCACACGTTTTGATATTCGATATAAATTAACATAACTCAACCGTTTTTTAGGTTATATGCTATATTTTTGTTTTTAACAATACTGTGAAAAAGTGGTGATACGAATAAAAAAAAACATTATTTCGACATGTGCTTTGAATGGATGTAAAAATACCGTAGCCCTAGCCTAGCCACGCCAAAGTCTAGCCGAGTCCGGCAAAACTCATCAAAATTGACTACGGCAGCGCTCTCTCTTGTATATTATTGCTCTGAGGAGGTATGCAAGGTACACTACAAAATCTGTTCTCCCTAATTGTTTCAACTAATTGCTAATGCGTTTGCGCAGATTAATGTAAAAACGTGAATTATAACTCCACAATGTTGGCGCAAATAAAAAAAATGTCCAAAAAAGCGAAGCTACCAGTCTGATGCGACCGACAGAATGCTCCTTGGGTAAGGCGCGCCTTTCTTCGTGGTTCTCTCTCCATATATATTCTTACTCCAAGGATTCAACCTTGTGCACTCTTACAATATAAACATTTAAAGCCACTTGTTTATTTAAAAAAAAAAAACACTGTGCATAAACCATTGAATGGCATAAACACATATTTATTTTAAAATTCAAGCAGCTGCCTTTGTCACAATGTCACTATTTCGTGTTTGACTTCCCAATTTGAATAAGATAGTTTTTTAATGCCAAAAAAAAACCAACAAAACCTCAAACCGCACCCAGCTGACACCGACTCCATCAGCGTTGCATTGTTCAAGATCAAATAAAATAAACAATGTAACAATCATAATACACATCCTGGGTTTAAAAACACTACAATATCTTATCTGAAGGTTGGAATAATATACATAAATGTTTATCATCGCCCGAAAGGCTAAAGGGCTGAAGCGCCATTTTGAGAAGCTTACACCAGAGTACTTAAAAGTTTTATTAGTAATAATAATAATAATATTTGGACGATTTGTATAACGCCGTTTTTGTGAAAAATCACCTCAAGGGCGCTGTACAGATCTTACTTTCTATCATTACATATTAATTCCTAGTTTAAATAAGAAAATATACAGGAACATACTTACCTGGCAGGTCCCATAAGATAGACACAATTATTAACTTAAAATTATGATTATTATTTTAATATTTTTTTTGATTTAGGGCATGGGAGCGAAATTAAAAGAATGGACTTTCTGAATTTGTCATACAGTACATGAATTTTAAAGAAGTAATTTGTGAAATATCCTACTTATCTGGCGAAAAATAACAAGAAAGACTATAACACGTCAGGCAGCTGCGAAAGCGCCACAAGTGTACAAAAAAATCATAGGTCTTTAGTACCTGGTTGAATTTTAAGGTAACAACAGTTAACTCTGATTGCTCTCACTGAGTTACCTGACATGTGTCGCTTGAGTCAAGCCTTCTCTAAAATGGTAAATATATTTTAGATGGCTGAAAGGCCACAAAAGTCTTCAGAAACAAACGAGAGTCAGAGCATTCGACGCAGAAAATAAAACTGATCAAAACTGCATATTTAACTCATTTTTGACCAAAGTGTTTCTTAAATCCTTTTGCCTTTCCAGCGACGATATATTCTTGTATCCGTTCGTATGCAGCTTTGTTTGCTCCTCGTCTTCTATTACACTCTTTGTAGTATTTGGGGTGGCGGTCTGAACAATGACGTTATATATATATAGACACGTTATAGCCTTAGAATATTAACACAAAATGTGGCAAGCAAAACACACACGTTACCAGTAAACTCATCATTCAAATATCGGTCATGTACGACAAAGATAGACATTCATAGAATACATGTGTATGAACGAAACAGATCCGAAGTTCGGACCGCGTTCCATACTTGCTTGAAACGACTCAAGAGACTCGTGACCGTTTAGTACTAAATCGGCTTAAACACTGATCACACCAACTAGCGTGATTATTGCTTGCCACTTTGAGAGCGCTACAACGTGTCATATATGTAACGTCATTGGGTCTGAAGGGGTGTTTTAGGTAGAGGAAGGAGCGATCGCGGGTTTTGAAGAAACCTGGAAGCTGGCTAGTCGGTGGTGAAATTAGGCAGAAAATTACCTAGTGTACCCTTCCTTAGGGGAACTTTGAACAGGCAATCCAAAATCTATGCATATGTGAATACCACATAAGGGTCCCAACTGTCTGGAACCAATGTGATTATGACACCTGCCGTTGGGGTATGTTATGTGGTTGGAGGTATGGAGGGGGGGGGGAGAAATGGGAAGAGGAAGGTCAAGTAGTACTGGCTATTGAAATCTGGTTACTAAACACGGTTATTGCCATTTCAAGCAACGTTACGATTCTGAATAGTGGACTTTTTACCAGGGCGATACTTACTTACCACTTGTAGCATACCCCCAACTCGTCCCATATTCTTTAAAATACACAATAAAAAATAAATTAAAACTTTTATTTATGAAATAATATTATATTGGATGAGAAAAATAAAATGCTTGGATTTTATTACAATAATGTGTTATTTCCAATTTATTTTATCTTGTCATGTTATTTTATTATTATTTTGGCGCCCTTAAGGTGATTTATCACAAAAACGGCGCTATACAAATTATTCGAATATTCCTGTAACCCGTCTTCTTTTGATGATTTATTTCTCCTATAATACAGTTGTACTAGCCTGCCGTGCAGTGACATCTATCGGCCGGCCTGGCTTATTACAAGCCATGATAACGAAATGCTAACAAAGCGCTCGTTATCCGTTTTGCTAAGCAATCTTGTTTATAATAGAAAATACATATTAATCGCTGCTTTATATATAAATCTTTATCTGAACTACAACCTTAAAAAATATCACAATATTTTATAACTGGATTATTATTGTTCTTGTAGAAATGCTGACGTTTCTACTTGACCATAGATGTCGCTAATTACCAACTATATAGTTCGATTCAAATAAGATTATTTATAACAACGATTGTGCCTTTTTATGTTAATAGTGTGATTTTAAGACGAAGGATTTTTTTTTTGTGTAATATGCTTTCCTATATAAGAATTACATTTTATAATTAATTAATTTAAACCATCAAGTTGAACGTGATCAGTTCATATTAGTTTTCATTTGTATAGCTGAGAATATAATACGTTTCACATGGAGATGGTCAATATTTTTTACATGAATACCGCACAAGAGTCTCAACTGCTCCCAACCGTCAGTGAGACTATGGCATCCCCAATAGGGGTATGTTGTGAGGCTCAAGGTAGTAGGGAGAGGAATGAGATGAGTAAGGGGAAGGTTGGGAAGTACCTGGCTATTCAGATCTGGTCACCAAACACGGCTAAAGTCATTTCAAGCGACGTTTCAATTCTGAATGGTGGTCTTTCACCAGGGCGATACTTAGAGTACCTACCACTCTGGAACGTGCCGCAAATATACTATATTTTATTTTATATCTATAAAATGGGTTATGACACATATTAATTAAATAAAGTTTATTTGCGCACGCTGGGATCGAACCCGCGACCTCTGGATTCGTAGTCGAACGTCTTACCACTCTACTATGCAGGCCGTCAAATTATTCCTGTCCCGGTTATTTTTGGAACCGGTTCCTATTTTCGTAAATAAAAATTGCATAATTAAATTCTCAACATTTAATTCTTCGGCGAAAAAACCGGTTCCAGTTCTTTTCGTTTTCAGAATATCGCTAGGTGGTCCTAAAGCCTGGAATGTACTACCACATAATCTGAGAGTAATAAAAGACTCGACAGAGTTTAGAGCCAAACTCAAAACCCATTTTTTCAGTAAAACATGTTCACAATCAAGATGTAACAAGCCTAATAAAATTTCTGTTCAAACCAAGAAAACTTTTCAGACTCTCATTCCTTAAATTCATTAGAAGATTTTCATCATTATCTGTTCCTCACTACGATTTTTTTTAAATACCTTCGATGTACTATATTTTAAATTTGCTCTTATGCCCTAAAAATATGTAAAAATCAGCTAAATTTTAAGTTCTTATGATATAGTGATTGTATCCTGCAAGAAGTGACCTGCCAGGTAAGGATATTGCTGTATATTTATATAAACTAAGAAATAATATTAAGTAGAAATTAAGATTTGTACAACGCCCTTGAGGTGATTTTTCACAAAAACGGCTCTGCAAATTATCAAAATATTAGAGGGAGAACAATTATGAACGAATATATATTAATTATTAAAATTATATTCGTGGTCTTATACAAAGTGGTTTTTTAATTTATTAAATCTGTCAAACTACAAAGTGATTGCTTTGTACGAAAAATTATATAAGGGGCATGTAGAGCGAATGAACGAAGAAAGGAGTGTTAAAAGAATATATGAAGCGAAAGTGAATGGAAGAGGTAGTCGAGGACGCCCGAGAAAGACATGACACGACCAAGTAAATCAAATATTTGAATCGGGTCATGTGAAGAGTCAGAATAACAGAAGAGTACGTATGAGACGATGTATGAATGTGAATGAAGCAAGGAGTGTGTGCCAAAACAGAGTTATTTGGCGGTCCGTCCTCTCTGCCCACCCCTGCGGGGAAACGCCGCGATAGTTAGTTAGTTAGAAAAATTACACATCTTTAGTTATCTCCGTACGAAATCACGTAGTATTATACGAGTATAATATAATTTTCTTACTGTTAATTTCTGTAGCTTTCTGCAGTTGAAACTCTGTTAAACTAGTCTTGCGATATTATTGTTCTCATGCTGAGGGGCGGAAGAGGAGGTAAGAATTAAGGAGTGGTAATTAGCGCGTGGAACCACGCGACACTAATTAATTAGCAATGCCATTATATCACGCCTGAAGCCTGAACCTGACGTCAAAAATATATTATTCTCAGACAGAAGTAGGTACTACGGCCTACTTAGAAACAGGTATTAATCATTGGTTTGTTCTGAGTGCGTTCCTCCTTCTTTCTGGTTTAGGGGAATTTCTTTTTTTAAATATATTTCTGATGGTGGTTAAAATAAATAGAGTTTTTTTTACATTAACTCCACACAGGAGGCCCTGAAGGATATAATTTGCTTGGAGAAACACTTGGAGAGAAGCGTATTCAAAATATTTCGGTTATCCTTTAGAGTTAGAGTAACAATATAGAGAGACCGTCCTAATAAACAACTAGTAACTTACACCAATATTTAATCGATCTTTGCACTTTTCGTTTTAATATAATATACTTTTAATTTTTAATCAATATACATTCTCCAGATACTTCAAAACATACATTTTTTGATCGTGTACAGAATTTATCTCCACATATGTTTCTTCCAGAAGAGATGAAGTTATTATCTAAAGATTAATTTAATATTGTCCTGATGATGGAAGGGTACTTCCGAAACCGGTAGACAAAATATTAAATAAAAAAGTGGTTAAAAACAAAGTATATATGTTCTATTTATAATATACTTCCGTTTGAAATGAGTTTTAATGCATTTTTTATATGTTTTACTGACAGATATACCACATTCTCATTAAATTTATTTTTTTTAATTTCCTATTTTTACTTAAAAAGTAAAAAATCGAAGAACACACAAAAACGTGACTAACCTTTCCATTCGTCAAAAACCAATCACTAATCCGAAATGGCTGATAATGCTAACATATGATAAACATATGTGTACCAACATAACAAAAAAAAATCGATAATCGAATGTACACATCCCGCGAAAATTCAAAATTCACCTTTTCTTTTGAACAGGCTATGTACATATTATATATGTTTTTCTCCTTGTTAGTTAGTCTTATAAGCATAATTAATTTAGTATGAAGCGCACTTGAGGCGAAATATCACAAAACTGCGCTATATAAGTTCACTGTTATTATTATTATTATCACGCCAAATATTTTGGGGTTAAAAAGGGGTTTAAGTAGGTAGGTACCTTCCTATTTCCTACATCATTCTCAAGATGCCTCCGGAGACACGAAAGAATCACAGCACCACCTACGACGTGTAACGATTTCCCTGTCTCTTCATAGGCGCATGAAATATTATGTGTCTAAAAATAGGCTCGGAAAATGAACTGTTGTCCAAATTTAATAATATGTAGGAGCAGGGAACGTGCCATGCGCCAAATGGCATTTACGTGCGATTCGGCGGAGCTCCTTCCCATACGAGAATTATATGCATGAGATTATTTGAGGGTTCACGTTTAAGGCAGCTGGCAGTGAACATAAATTCCAATAAGACGCAGGAATCGTTCAAGAATAACAATTAATGCAAAGGTAGGTTTTTTTAAATTAGTGGCGACTGATAAGCTTATTCGAGATATCTCACGAATAAAAACATATTCGAGCAATATGAAACGAGAAATATTTTCGAATATTGAGGGAAAACAATGACATTACAAACTTATAGGCACGTTGCAGAGCTATCAAGGTGGCAAGCAAAATATACCATAATTGCCATTCTTTAGATTTAGCGATTATGATTGAAGTTCAACGGGATCCTTCACAACATCAATTAATAATACAGACTTTCCTAATTTTGCTGGTGTATGTTTTGTGAAATATCACACTGAGGGCGCTTCACCCAATGACATTACAAATTTGTAGACACGTTGCAGAGCTCTCAAATTGGCAACAAAAGATACGGTAATTGCCATTCTGTAGATTTAGCGATTATGATTGAAGTTCAACGGGATCCTTCACAACATCAATTAATAATACAGACTTTCCTAATTTTGCTGGTGTATGTTTTGTGAAATATCACACTGAGGGCGCTTCACCCAATGACATTACAAATTTGTAGACACGTTGCAGAGCTCTCAAATTGGCAACAAAAGATACGGTAATTGCCATTCTGTAGATTTAGCGATTATGATTGAAGTTCAACGGGATCCTTCACAACATCAATTAATAATACAGACTTGCCTAATTTTGTTAGTGTATTTTTTTTGTGAAATATCACACTGAGGGCGCTTTACCCAATGACATTACAAACTTATAGACAGGTTGCAGAGCTCTTAAATTGGCAAGAAAAATATACGGTTATTGCCATTCTTTAGATTTAGCGATTATGTTTGAAGTTCAACGGGATCCCTCACAACATTAATTAATAATACAGACTTGCCTAATTTTGCTAGTGTATTTTTTTGTGAAATATCACATTGAGGGCGCTTTACCCAATGACATTACAAACTTATAGACACGTTGCAGAGCTCTTAAGGGTCGCAAGAAAAATATACGGTAATTTAGCTAATTCATATTAAACTGTCACGCGTCGCTTAAGGTCGTATACTATATCTAAACAAATTGTAAAAAATAAGTGCCAAAATGCCTTCGTGAATGATGAGAAGGTGTTTCTATTTCACTGCAAACACTAGTAAAAGCCAAGGAATAATATTTAATTATAACAGGAAAAAATATTATTTCCACTGTTTCCCGAAAAAAATATAAGCGCCATTAGAGAGAGTGAGATGGTGAACGTAACAACCCATAAGTATAAGAAGGATAACCTACTGGCAGTAGGTCGTCTTATACGGCATTCTCTATTAGTTGAAATAGGGTGTAGTATTCGACCCAACTTAAGTCTCATATGTTACCAATGTTTGAATGAAGAATTTACTGGGAACGCACGTGTGTTTGTTACTTGTCACATCGTGTAAATATTCTAAGGCAATAACGTGTCTATTTGTTTGTAATGTTATTGGGGAAACGATATTTTTTCGCTGAATTAACACGTTCATTGCTAACTAAAATTCGTACATATTGATGCAATATAAATGACAGATCAATTCAAACTAACGAACAGCGACGGGTTTCCCTGTGCCCTGTAGGACGACTCAAAATAAGGCTGCGTCTGTTTTAGATTGTTTCAAAGCGAAAAGGCGACAAAATGCGCGTGGCGCGTTGTGCGCATACTGGTCAACGCGCGAGGCGCGGTGTCAGCAATGAAGGTGTTAAAAAGGGGGGGGGGTGCTATCGGGGGCAGACGACAAATAGTTTCTAACTAAGCCATTTAATTAAGAAATAATTTTTCACCAAGATTCCTGCATTCAACTTTTTCATTTGTTGCCTGTTAGAACTAAGCACATAATAAAACTAGCTAACTAACCATCACGCCTTTTTCCGCAGGGGTAGGCAGAGAGTACGGACCGCCATGCAACTCTGTTTTGGCACACACTCCTTGCTTCATTCACATTCATAAATCGTCTCATACATACTCTTCTGTTATTCTGACTCTTCACATGACTCGATTCAAGTGTTTGATTTACTTGATCGTGCCATGTTTTCATCAGGCGTCCTCGACTTCTTCTTCCATAATCATAGCGTTCATATAATTTGATATGATAATGTTATTTCTTATGTTTCGCATCGAATCCTCAATATTATTTGTTCCGTCGTCCTCACTCCCACCGAGTAACAAAATGTACTCTGTTTTATGTCATCCTTTTGTAGATTGTTATTAATGGTCCAGTCCCTTGTACCTTGTTTCTCCGCTGGCCGGGCCTCCCCAAGAACCTCCCAAGGGCTCCCCTTTCTGTTGCTTTAAGCCAATTTAAGGGCTTTTGTTTATGTCTCGCGCTCACGTTCGTCTTAAGGGACGTGTCCAGCTTTTTTGTTTCCCCTTTCTTCCCTAGTTCTCGTCCCCGCTTCTTCTTCATAGTTCCTCCCTTCATTATTTAAAAGGCACAGATGGACATCTAAGTAGGCGTTAACCCAGAGATTTCTCTACTCCCGCTAGAAAAGCTATTCGTATTCATTTATGGAGAGTTAAAGGAACGTTTGAGGTGTTGTTTTTCTACCTTTTTCTTTATTGCCCATCATTCTTATTTCATTTATGCTTTTTCTTCTAGCGTTTTATACAGACAGACCTTTTATTTATTTGTAGATGTAAATTTGTTAGTTTTTGTGCTTTTACTTCGGTGTGCTTCTAACTTGGCCACTAGAGACCCGTTAAAAGATAAATATTAACATCCAAAAAAATATCTTCACTTTACTTAATTTCAAAAATAAAAGTTACATTAAATACCGTACAAGAGTCCCTACTGCTCCCAACTTATCTAGAGCTTGAGACTGGCATCCCCAATTGGACGTATTTATGCGGAAAGCGTCCAACCCACTAACCAACTAACTAACCATCACGCCGTTTCTCCGTAGGGGTAGGCAGAGAGGACGGACCGCCATTTAACTCTCTTGGCACACACTTCTCACTTCATTCACATTCATACATCGTCTCATATATACTCTTCTGTTATTCTGACTCTTCACATGACCCGATTCAAGTATTTGATTTACTTGATCGCGCCATGCCTTTGTCGGGCGTCCTCGACTTCTTCTTCCATTCACTTTCGCATCATATATTCTTTTCGCACTCCTTTCTTTGTTCATTCGCTCTACATGCCCAACCCCACCCACCATTCCACACGTCCAACCCACGTCCAACCCACAATTTGCCAAAATCAAATTGTACATGTTTAACCATAGATCGATACGCGATTTATATCTGCTGAAAACATCCAAGCTCCAAATGCAACAGATTTTTGGTATTATTTTTTTTACTAACGCACATTGCAGATATTTGATTTAAATTGAAGTTTAAAAATATTATAAAATGTAAGATAACATAAGAAATATATTTTTTTAACATACACATTTATCTATTATATATCCTATTTATAATAATGCTCACAAAAAAACACTAATATTTACTTCACAAATGCCGCTTACGCATATTAATGCTTTTTATAAGGTAAAAAAATCATTTTCTTTCATAATATTAAAACTAAGACTTAATATTAACTTATGCCTAATACTTATAACTAGTGACTTACAACTAGCATATTTACATTAACAAATACATACAATGGTTGTTGCCCGTGCTGTCGGACCTAGGGTAGAAAAAATGGAGTAAGTGATAGTAAACTATTAATATAAACAATGTATAGCACTCGGACTGAGTGATCAAAACTCTAGTGAAACAATTGACGTTATTGGCAAATTGACAAGTGTGGTAAAACCTTAGAGTATACAAGAGGTAGCCCAAGCCAAAGCCAGTGAAGTCAGTTTTGGACTTGTTTTTGATGATTTTAACATGACTCGGCGCAAATGGGCGTGGCTAAGACTAAGGCTACGGTATTTATACATCCATTCATATCACATATCGACATAATGTTTTTGTGTATTCGTATAGCCACTTTTTCACAATATTTTTATCAACAAAAATATAGCATCTAACCTAAAAAACCGTTTAGTTGTGTCAAGTTTAGTGGCAAAATATAAAATGTGGGCGGAGTCCCGCCGTTAACCAGCGAAAATAACCAGCTTAAGAACATTACGACAGTATATAGAAGCCGTCCAAGAAATTTGTTGTCTCTTTCTCTCTCATGGTGTACGATGTAAAAACACGGAAACAGTGATTTATTACAATTTCGGATGGGTTGGGTAAAACAAATTAGCTATCCCTCCATATATTGTTCCTTCAAGGGTAAAACCATGTATGACCGTGTTCAAAATGTAGATATCCGGAAAGAATGCAAGGCTGATGTAAGCGTAATGAATAGGATCAAGAAATGGACGCTGAGATGGTTTGGGCATGTAGAGCGGGTGAACGAAGAAAGGAGTGTATGGAGAGTATATGACGCGAAAGTGAATGGTAGGAAAAGTCGGGGACGTCCGAGGAAAACTTGAATTAGCATATTTGTTAATATTTACATACACTTTTCATCTGTCGATGTACACACGCACTGTTATACCCATATCTGAATTTATATTACATCACATTTCTGTAATAATAATTATAGTTTATGATAAAGTTTGTGCCTGATCCAAACGGCTCGGTAAAATTGTTGAAAGTTCGCCAAAACAAGGTTTCGTTAATTATTGCGTTGAATAAACCGGCTTATAATTACGAAAAAGGTTTATTCAACATAATTAACATCTCTTTCTTAAGGCGGACGATCATTTAACTAAGTTGTGGACGACACAGCTTAAGGTTAATTAAAGATAAAATGAGATAACAGATAAGTTCGTCGTCCCGCCATAATCTCAAAAGCTGCCGGGAGGCTGAGTTAAACCAATCACTTAACTTTGTTTGACAGCTCTAATTCTGGACTGAATAGATTTACTATATTCCCCTTTGAAGGGTAGCTTCTTTTACTAATACGTAAATAGCTCAAAAGATAGCTGGAAGATCTACAGTTTCTCGTGTCTAGGATGAACCAAGTATGTATGCAAAATGAGTTGATGATGAATGTAAGTAAGTCCAAAGTGATGGTGTTTGAAAGAGAGAGTACGAGAACAGCGTGCAATATAGTTGTGAATGATGAATACTTGGAACAAGTGGATGAGTTCGTGTATTTAAGAAGTATGTTTACAAGAGACGGAAAGGCTGATAAGGATATTGAAAGAAGGGTGAATGCAGGAAACTCCATTAATGGAGGACTGAACGCTGTTGGGGCAAATAAGAAATTGTCCGAAGAAGCGAAGCTAGCAGTCCACAATGGAGTGCTTATACCAACCCTGATGTATGGCAGTGAGGCATGGAACTGGCAGAGGAAGGATGAAAGTAGACTGAATGCTGTGGAAATGAGATCTTTGAGACGGATGTGCGGTAAAACCATGTATGACCGTATTACAAATGTGGATATGCGGAAAGAATGCAAGGCTGATGTGAGCGTAATGGATAGGATTAAGAAAGGGACGCTTAGATGGTTTGGGCATGTAGAGCGAATGAACGAAGAAAGGAGTGTGAAAAGAATATATGATGCGAAAGTGAATGGAAGAAGAAGTCGAAGACGCCCGAGAAAGACATGGCACGATCAAGTAAATCAAATACTTGAATCGGGTCGTGTGAAGAGTCAGAATAACAGAAGAGTATGTATGAGACGATGTATGAATGTAAATGAAGCAAGAAGTGTGTGCCAAGACAGAGTTGTATGGCGGTCCGTCCTCTCTGCCTACCCTTGCGGGGAAACGGCGTGATGGTTAGTTAGTTAGCTCAAAAGCAAGAAGCGTTAGGTTTTGTGTGATTCTCCCACTAAGAGCTCTGTTGTAACCTCTCTGAAGGAACTGATTCCAAGCCGGTTTTTTTTGGCGAAAAGAACCGGTTGGTTCCAGTTCTTTACGTTTTAAGAATTTCACTAGCAACCTCCCCCCCCACATGGAATCCTCCTGTACAATAAAAGTCTCCTTCGTGTGGAACTTTTCTTAAGTTAGATCACATCATTGTGTGTTCTAATATAAAAGATTTAATGTATATACAGACATGATTTTTTTCAAACATATTTTTCTGATGAAATTTTATAAACTTAAAATTAAAAAAATATATGTTTATATAATATATTATATTATTAATATATCGGGTGACAACAAAATGAGCATACATTAATGGTTATGGAAAACAAATTTTCTTAATTATTTTTTAAATTGACGTCTATTGTAGTGATTTCTGATGGAATTTTATTATATAGTTGGACGGCCCGGTACACGAGAGATTTCTGCGTGCTTGATTTTTCCTTGCTGGCAATGTAATTAATTTTGCATTTCTCGTCCCATTTCCGTGTATCTCATAATTATAATTCTGGGACCGGGAACCGGTTCCTCGCCGGTCACCGGAACCGTAGGTACACCCGATTTCCGATATCAACCATCCCTAACAAATATTAATAGAGATGGTCGATATTCATGTCCCGGTTAAAAGGAACCAGTTCCAATGCGGTCACTGAAACCGCCGATATTATTTCTCCGAGGAACCGGTTCCTTTTATTTGCAAATAAAAATCGATATCATTTGTCCGAGGAACCGGTTCCGTTTTTGGCGGAAAGGTCCCTTTGACGAGGAACCGGTTCCACCCATCCATTTTTTTTTGTTGATTTGCAAGTACTTTTCGATTTCAAATCTCTAAGTACTAGTGCTTTTTTTCGGAGAGGATTTTTCGTTGATTTGCTAGTATTTTTCGATTTGAATATAAAATTATTCTTCGTGGAATTTTCCTGGCACCAGGAACTGGTTTAAAAAATAACTAGTTCCTCGCCGGTCACGGCGGTCACCGGTAACTGGAACCGCAGGTACACCGGCCATTGTACCCAGTACCTAAAAGTACTCATAAGACCCATCTCTAGTACACCCAATTATGATATCGACCATCTCTATCTTTGTGGAACTTACTTATATGGAATAATGGAATCAGGAACCAGTTCTAAAAATAACTGGTTTAATAACCGGTCCTTTGTTAGTCACCGGTTACACCATCCCTATCGTAGTAACATTTTAATTTTAAATAAGAGGATCCTTTTTGATCGAAGGATCAGATGGTTTTCGCCCGCCCAAAGTCGTAACAGTGGGGCTGCGGACTTCAAGCAAACGCTAGAAAACCCCTTCATCATATTCTTTGAGACCAAAGAAGGATCGACTTGTCAATTGTACACATATTATTTATCATGATGCAAAATAGTTTCGGTTGCGAGCTGTAGACACAAGTGTTGCCATCTGTATTCGTGAAACGCAACGAACACTGTATGAAGCTATTACATTTACTAAACATAGCTGTGCCCAGCCAACCAAAGTGAATTGATAAATTTAGATTATCGAAGGAAGCAAACACTTTGTAGCTGGACATTATAATTTAAATAAAAAATAATTTTGTTTTAAGCCACTTTATTTATACACATAACAATTCGACCGGTTTCGGTTGGACTTAACCTTCATCAGGAACGTATAAATATATACTTACGTTCCTGATGAAGGTTAAGTCTAACCGAAACCGGTCGAATTGTTATGTGTATAAATAAAGTGGCTTAAAACAAAATTATTTTTTATTTAAATGATAAATTTAGTTTTAGACCGGTTTTTTTTTGGCCGAGTTGTCAAAGCGTGGGCTTCGCACCTAGTCGTCGCGGGTTCAATCCCTACTAGTTTAGTTCTGCATCATTGAATAAACAGCAATTTCAGCTTTTTATTATGTAGTCATCAATTTTTTATTTTATTTTGTTTTTAAAAAATATATTCATTTGATGTATTTTCTGATTTTTTGTTTTTGAAAAAAATGTTCAAGCAGGATTTGAACCAGTAACCTGCGGATATCAATATTTATTTACTGCATTCACTGATAAAAAATAATTTTATCTATGGAAAAAAAAACCTGTTTCTACACGTTTGGGGTTTTTGATATATTTTTACTTTTCCTTTGTTGAAACGAAGAAATGTAAGGATACAATTATTTTTTTAACTGTTTTCTAATTCAGATAAAAAAACAAAACTAATTATTTTTTCATTTTGTTTCAGCAAAACTACCTATCAAGTTTCGGATATCTGCCGCAGAGCAATTCTGAAGCGGGCAACCTCAGAACTGAAGATCAACTAAGAGAAGCAATTAGAGATTTGCAGGTATTTATTCATTGTATTTTGAAGATTTAATTTTTTACCATGCACTAACTTAGTTACTGTTTTGTACGGTTTGTGTCAATAGGCAAGTAATCATGAATTGCCTAGATTCTATTTCAGACGATTTGATTTCCTATTGAAATTTAAGCGTGGGTAGGTCTAGCCAGATACCTGAGGACATCTATCTGCATAAATTAACCACTGAACGGATAGTCTCTAGAAGTGTGATCTATGCCAATCTGAAAAAAAACTGACGTCGCCTAATTGCATAACGCCGCCGGAAAGGCAAAGGGGCTTAAGCAAAACTTTGGTCAAAAATGAGTTAAATATGCAGTTTTCATCAGTTTTTTTTTGTCCATCGAATGCTCTGACTCTCGTTCGATTCTGAAGACTTTTGTGGCCCTTCAGCCATTTAAAATATACTTACCATTTGGAAGAGGGCTTGACTCGAGCGACACAAGTTAAGGACTTTTTTTTAGTTTTTTGTCGCATTGCATTGCACTCAAATCCAAACGGGCACTGAATTTTATTGTAAAACAAAAAAAACTTTTAAGTGCTCTGGTGTAAACTTCCCAAAATGGCGCTTCAGCCCTTTTGCCTTTCCGGCGATGGTAAGATCTTTCAACTCCAAGGCCTCTGTGTAAGGGCCAGTAAATGTGATTATCTGTTCAAGAAAGAAATCCAATGTTTGATCAATTTCACCAGAAGTAAAGAAACATTTTAATGATTTAATAAAACAAATTTGTAACTTTATTCCACTTTTATTATTATATCATATCATATCTTATATAATAAATATATAATAAAAGTGGAATAAAGTTACAAATTTGTTTTATTAAATCATTAAAATGGAATTCCACCACGAATTAACAGTTTCAAAATTAGAAATAATAAAGAAACATTTAACTTACTTCGTGCACGCGAGACACACCCGCAATACACTTCTATCGTATTATCTCTTCAGTGAGATTAACCTTACGTATTGATCTACCAAATTTACATCACAATTTGTTTTATGTTTGGAATAAGAATATATACGGAGAGAGAGCTAAATATTTTAACCCTACCTATACAAATTTACTATAAATCAATCTCTCCGGGTTTTTACGTCGTAAACCGCGAAATAGAAAGAGAGAAGACAAGTTGTCACATAATATCGCATGACTTTTAGGTATGTAACCATGTTTTCTGTCTCCCGCGTCTTCGGCGACTCCGCCCACTATGTTTTATTATGCGACATAACTTAACGATTTTTGAGGTTATATCCTATAGTTTTGTTGATAACGATACTGAGAAAAAGTGGTTGTACAAATAACCAAAACATTTTATTTATTTATTTGGAACATTTGACAGAGTGACAACATTACATACATACTGACAGATACAAAATAAATGGTAGGTCATCAATCCATTTCCAAAATGTTCACATCATGCAATTAGAAATACACTAATAAAAACAATAGACAAATAAGGAAAACAACCGTTTATAAGAAAAAATATCAACACAAGATCAAATTTAGGAAAAAAACAACATGTAGACATGTGGTATGAATGGATGTAAAAAAGTGTGTCTATGAAAACCCTAGCCATGCCCGAGTCTGGAAAAAATCAACAATCCTGACTTCACTGTTTCTTAAAGCTATCCCTTCTGGTATATTACTGCTCCGAGGTTTTATGTCTATTGGTATTGCTCGAATCTCGGACCTTCAGTAAGAAAGTGGTTGTGAATTCTCTCAGTTTTGATTGGCGAAAGCGGCCGCACGTTTGATCACTTCTCGACACACGTAGGCTGTTCAATTCGCAGGAGAATATTCCTTATCGAGTAGCCGTACACCCTTGAAGTAACAATATATGGAGGGATAGCTAATTTGTTTTACCCAACCCATCCGAAATTGTAATAAATCACTTTTTCCGAGTTTTTACATCGTACACCATGAGAGAGAAAGAGACAACAAATTTCTTGGAACGCTTCTATCTACTGTCGTAATGATCTTAAGCTGGCTATTTTCGCTGGTTAACGGCGGGACTCCGCCCACATTTTTTATTTTGCCACTAAACTTGACACAACTAAACGGTTTTTTAGGTTAGATGCTATATTTTTGTTGATAAAAATACTGTGAAAAAGTGGCTATACGAATACACAAAAACATTATGTCGATATGTGATATGAATGGATATATAAATACCGTAGCCTTAGTCTTAGCCACGCCCATTTGCACCGAGTCATGTTAAAATCATCAAAAACAAGTCCAAAACTGACTTCACTGCCTTGGCTTGGGCTACCTCTTGTATACTCTAAGCGTACACCATACCCGTATCTCATATTAACTCAATTCGACTGGCGACAGATACTCGGATGCTCAATAATAATTGATTAATTAATTCAATACAACGCGGGCTACATGACAACGGACAACCCACGCCGGACAACTTACCCCGACTGCCAACACTTTAGCGCTGTCGGAATACTTGTCGAGGTGTCTGCAGTGTACGTGATATGTATGACTTATTTTGCTTCTGGTTTCCATTCAGCAGCTCTTGAACGTCTTTCTTCTCTTTGAAATGTGTTATTTCCTTGTATTTTATACTCCCGTGTGTTATTAGTGTTGTTACTTTCGTATTTATATTTATTTCGAGACAAGTTTTCAGAAACTACTCGATTATCACATTAAATTTTGAATTTTATCTGCAAATCCACCCACCTACTTCTGCCTCCTATGATATATACAATGTTGCGCATAATTATTATTTATTTATTTAAAACGCATTTGCGCATAATTATTATTTATTTATTTATTATTGTTTTATTTAATATACAATGTCACACCCCCAAGTTTTTGCTTCCTTCGAAAAAAATTATTTATTTATTTACGCCCGTTGTAGGCTTTTCTACAGATGTTACCATTTAAAAAAAAACAATAACCTCATTAGTGCAAAAAAATATTGTAAAATAAAAATAAAAAAGAGTATTGAACAGCGAATAAAAAATATTGTAAATCAAAATAACTAATAATAAATAACAGTTTCAAAAATATTGTAAAAGAAAAGAAAAAAAATAATTAGATAACAGATCCAACTATTAGTTTAGCTCTGCCAGGTGACAACAACTGTGCTAAATTAGACTTATAGTTTGATATTGACGTGTTAAATATATCAGCGACATCGGAGTATGTGTTTCCCAGCTGTTGCATTCGTCGCATAGGCGTGATGAATTGCGTTATTATCACTTATTCAAAACTCTTTGACAGGTTGTCCCACACATCTGAATCAAACATTTTCCGACATTTGTAAATACAACAATTTATTTTTATAATCTCTCAAAACTTTATATAATCAAAGAATTTTAAAGATAATCTAACTTTTATTTAGCTACTTTGGATATTTGTAGGTAAATCCAATG
>JAGWCC010001978.1:0-14263 GCA_022651775.1 Drusus annulatus | reverse complement strand
CCCTTGATCCTGCAATGCCATTTGGCGGCGTTAAAGGGTCAGGCATTGGTCGAGAATTTGGTAAGGGTTCAGTTGAAAGTTTTACTGAATTAAAATCAATTTGCATTGCGCATTAATTTGTTCGTTAAAATAGCGGTCTATTTAAGAGTACCACTTCGCACTGACCAACCTATATTATTAAGCTTAAGGGCAATTCATGGGTATTTGTCAATATAGAATTATGTTTTGAATGTTTTATTTGTGAGATAACGTATTTAAATTACCCTTAAGATTAATGATGGTGTATTAATAAATTCTTATTGACTGCATTATTTATGCTTGTGCAACAAGTCAATCCAATAATGTGTGGCTATGATTATTGTTTTATACCCAAAAGATTTGGAGATACTGCGAGGCGGCAAGTATACGAGTCCCGATGAGTTTACAGATAGTAAGTGATTCGGGTGAGGATACGCATCCAACAGAACAGGATCTTCAAAGGTGATGGGGGTAGTATTTAACATTTTTCTATAATTGCTCTTAAGGTCGCTTCGTCATTTGCAATGATAGTGAAGTTTTGAGGCAAGTCTTCAATTCCGACAAAATGAGCCGCACGGGGTGGAATGCTACCTACTGCTTCTTGAATACAGGCTTCAAATTTGGTGGGTAGGGCAGTTTCCAAACATAGTTGCAGGGTATTATCCAAATAATGATTACCAACAAAGATACCATCAGCTGTATGGGGATCAATGAGTAAGTGAATATCCTGATTAAGTTGTTTAATGGTATCCAAGCGATTCTGATGAGTGCTGGTGCCAGAAACAATCCAATCTTGCTTGATGGCTTGCCAATCTGGATCTTGAGATAGATCGAAATAGCCTTTTTTATCAATATCCTGCATAAGTGAAAATGTTTTATTTGCGCCAAAGATTAAATATAAAAAGCGCTCAAAATTAGAGGCTTTCGCAATATCCATAGAGGGGCTTGAGGTTTGATGGACCCGATCAGTTTTTCTTGGCTTATAGACGTCTGTTTTAAAGAACTCATCCAGAACATTGTTTTCATTGGTTGCAAGGATAAGTTTGCCAACGGGTAACCCCATTTTTTTCGCCATGACACCTGCAAAAATATTACCAAAATTGCCAGAAGGTACAACAAAATCCACTACAGTGCCGATGGGTTGGTTAACGGTTTGGGTCAGTGCAAGATAGCCTTTAAAATAATATACCAGTTGTGCCAGAATACGCGCCCAGTTAATTGAATTAACGGCGCTGATGTGATGCTTTTTCTTGAATTCTGCATCATTATTCAATGCCTTAACTAAATCTTGGCAATCATCAAATACGCCATTTACCGCAATATTCACAATATTAGGGTCGGCGACGGAGTACATTTGAGCGGCCTGAAAAGGGCTCATTTTTTTATGGGGGGAGAGCATAAATACTTTGATGCGTGATTTGCCGCGCATTGCGTGAATAGCGCTTGAACCAGTATCGCCAGAGGTCGCGCCTACAATTGTAACGGTTTGATTTTTCTTATTGAGCACATATTCAAAAAGTTCACCTAAAAATTGCATGGCCATATCTTTAAAATGCAATGGTTGTAGCCATTGGATAAACCCAGAATATAGCGTTTTTCATTTAGCTTTTTCAGTTCGATAATATCACTGGATCTAAATTTTTCTGCAGTGTAGGCACGCTCAAGGATGCCTTTTAAGTCACTTTGAGGGATATCATCAATAAATAGTTGCATGATTTCAAGGGCAAGCTCAGGGTAGGATAATGTTTGCCATTTTTTTAAAGTATCCGAGGAGACATGAGGGATGTTCGTTGGCACTGCAAAGACACCATCACCACATAAACCCTGTAAAACTGTTTCAGAAAAAGGTAGGGGCGCCTGCTGACCCCGCGTGCTAATGTATTGCATAAAAAATCCTTGTGATGATGATGCTTAAAAAATGGCATAATTCTATCTTAATTTTTGTGAACGGTATTCTTTAAAATTATTCCTTCATTAATCTCAAAAAATTGAACTAAAAGGTGTTTCATGAAAGCAAGTGAAGTCAAAAAAGGTGTCATTCTCGAGCATAACGGTATGATTTATTATGAAAGTGATGTTGAGCGTTCTGTGCCGACAGCGCGAGGTGGCAATACAACGTATCGTATTCAAATGTTTGCTATTCCTAGCGGACAAAAAATAGATTTGTCCTTACGTGCAGATGATGATGTGACCGATGTTGATTTAGTACGCCGCCAAGCTGTATTTTCTTACATGGATGGCAATGATTATGTCTTTATGGATGCTGAAGACTACACACAGTATATTTTATCTCCTGAGATCATTGGTGATAATGCGGGCTTTATTGTAGAAGGATTAGAGGGATATTTTGTTTCGGTGATTGATGAAACGCCAATTGCCATGCAACCACCGCAAAGTGTTGTGTTAGAAGTGGTTGATACCGCCCCTGAGCTAAAAGGTGCGTCTGCAACTAAACGTAATAAACCCGCAATTCTGAGCACAGGTTTTGAAGTGCAGGTACCTGAATATATTTCAGTGGGTGAGAAAATTCGAGTGAATACAGAAACCCGTGAGTTTATGAGTCGTACATAATAAAATAATATTGATTTAGGGTGCATGCACTGTGACATGCCGATATTAACCCCACTAAAGAGTAGAGAGATCCTGATGACCAATACGATACATAATGCAAATTCTTCTCCTGATAAGGCATCACTTGATCCGCAATTTCAGGATTTGCGTGATCAGATTGATCAGATTGATCAGACACTTTTGAAATTGATTAATGAACGTGCGGGATTGGCACAAAAAATTGGTGCGATTAAGCATATTTTGGGCGATACACAAATGTACCGCCCTGAGCGGGAAGCGCGCATCTTAACCAAACACATGAAAAATAATATGGATTCGATTCCAAATGAAGCAGTGGCAAAACTTTTCAGAGAATTAATGTCGATTTGTTTAAGTCTCGAAAAGCCTTTGAATATTGCATTTTTATGCCCTGTCGCAACCTTTACAGAACAGGCAGCCATCAAACATTTTGGGAGTGTTGCGAAGATGCACCCTCATAATGCGATTAATGAGGTTTTTCGTGAAGTTGAGTCAGGTAATGCTGATTTTGGCGTAATTCCTGTGGAGAATTCAACGGAGGGGATGGTAAATCATACTCTGGATTCTTTTTTAAATTCTAACCTGCATATTTGTGGTGAAACTGAAATACGTATTCATCAAAACTTAATCTCACTGGAAACAGATCTGGCAGATATCCAGACTATTTATTCACACCCGCAATCACTGGCTCAATGTCGAAATTGGCTTGATAGTAATATGCCGCACGCCAATCGAATTGCGGTCAGTTCCAATGCTCAAGCGGTTAAACGGGCACGGAGTGAATCAAACTCTGCGGCAATTGCGGGTTTATATGCTGCCGAACATTATAAAATGCCAGTATTGAATGCGCGGATTGAAGACGAACCCAATAACACAACCCGCTTTCTGGTGATTGGTCAGAAGCCGATTCCACAAAGTGGTGAAGACAAAACCTCTATTTTAGTGTCTGCGAATGATCGCCCAGGTTTGCTATTACAATTAATTGAACCATTAGCAAAACATGGTGTGACGATGACAAAATTAGAATCTCGTCCTGCTAAGAAAGGTTTATGGGGCTATGTATTTTTTATTGATATGCTGGGACATCACGAAGATGCCAATCTTAAAGCTGCGTTGAAAGAAATAGAACATGAATGCACTTTGTTTAGAATTTTAGGTTCGTATCCCGTTGCCAGAATTTAAGTATTGCTTCAGAATTATATTTGCTCTCATATATTGCGGTTTTGGTCTCAGTGAGCCAATCAAGCTGGTAGTCTATCTATCTCATAACATATTGAAATCAATGTGAATAATTTTTTAGATTACCTAAGTATTATTGATATTTTTAATATATATTTATTGATATTGTTATACTTGCTCTTTCTAATAATTTTATTGAAATATATTACAATTAGTTATATAGATTTTTTGGTAAAATTACAAGTCGGAAAGACTGCTAGAAATACTAAATGAAAGCATCATTTTTCTTATTTTGTGGCTTATTTTGCTTAAGATATATTTTTTATTAATATGATATAAATAGTTATTATATGATTTATATCGAGTGCGTAACATCACTTATTAAATAGCAAATCGCACTTATTTTTCAGTTGTGCCACCGCCTGTGCAGGTTCGGTTTGGCGCGAAATTGCAAAAATAACCGCAACGCCATTAATGGCGCAGTTTCTGAGTGCATTAATATTATTGAGATTAATACCGCCAATTGCAACGGCGGGATAAGGGTTGATAATACTCATCGCATGTAAACCCTCTGGCTCAATCGCTGTTGCAGCATTTGCTTTACTAATCGTTGGCCAGATTGGATGCATACCAATATAGTCAATTGTATCAGGTGGAATGGCCATAATTTCTGCTTGAGGGTGTGTAGATAACCCAATAATTTTTCCTTTGCCAAGTAAAATACGCACTTCTCGTACAGGCATATCGTTTTGTCCGACATGTACGCCGTCCGCATTAATTTCTAGAGCAAGCGCAACATTATCATTGATGATTAAAGGAATATTGTAACGCTGGCATAATGGTTTGAGTTTTAATAAATCTTGATATTGATGTGCGAACGAACGCTTCCGAGGCCGCCATTGCACCATCGTGACACCTGCAGCTAACGTTTGCTCAACCAGATCCCAAAGTTGTGCAATAGGCCAACTTGTTTGATCTGGATCGAAAACCCAATAGACCTTAAGTTGCTGGTTGAGTGTCTGAGCGGAAGGATACGAAGAAATTGGCATGGCATTATGACTCCCAAATAGCGTTAGTGAGGTAGTAAGGTTCAATACATTGTAAAGCATCCAGCAAGTGCATTGCTAAGCTGCCAGGACCATTTGATTTGTCTCTGGCTGCTTGTCCTGAAATTTTCATCAATCCGCAGGCACAGGCAGTCGCTGAAAAATACTCAGCAGGCGCAGATGCCGCAAGATAGCCCGCAATCATTGCTGATAGTGCGCAGCCTGTTGCAGTAATGGTTGTTAATTCAACGACATCAATTGGAATGCAAAGTGTTTGATGTCCATCGGTAATGTAATCTTCAGCACCTGTCACCACAACAATTGCGCCTGTTTGCCGTGCAAGTCCCTGTGCCGCAGAAATGGCAGTGTATGATGCCGAAGTGCTGTCCACGCCTTTGGAGACGGTCATCGTTTGTTGCGCAATCGATTGAATCTCCGAGGCATTACCCCGGATGACGGTTGGTTTGAGGGCGAGTAATTGTTGGCAGAATTCATAGCGCCACGTAAGGGCAGGATAGGCAGCGACTGGATCTAAAACCCATGGTTTATTTAAAGCCTGATAGGCTGTTACAGCAGCCAACATCGCTTTTTGGCTGGAAACAGTGAGCGGTGCCAATGTTGACCAATAAACTATCTGCCATGTGTGCGAAATCATCAACTTCTTCGATTGCGATCACCATTGTAGGACTCATATGATGTGCAATGAGCACATTTGCTGTCCACTGCATCGCAACAAAATTAGTCAGGCAATGTACTGTGGGTTTTTTATGTAGCACATTTTGCCAATGCGTTACAACGGTTGGAGTGTTGAGTATCTTCATTTTAATTCTGCCTTATATCCGTAAAAATGCATCAAAGGCCCTCTGCCTCGACCAATATTTAAATTTTGCCATGTTCTAAGCCGCCCTCGACATATTTTTTTTTTGCCCGAGCTGACGGCATATTTTAAAGGTGCGCCATGCGCAAGAAATGTTGCAATCGCCGCCGATAAAGTACAACCAGTACCATGGGTGTGAGTGGTGATAATTTTTTTCGTGGTAAAAGAAGTTTCGCCTTCAGCAGACATTAAATGATTCGTGGCCACATCATTATTACCATGCCCGCCTTTTAGTAAACATGCTTTAGCACCAAGGGCGTGTAATTGTGTTAAAGCATCTTTGGGGTTCTCTAAAATATTGGTAGGTGTAATATTTAATAATTGAGCGGCTTCATATAAATTAGGTGTGATAAGATCCGCTAAAGGGAATAATTCGTTAATCAGTGCATCAATAGCATTTTCTTCAAACAACACATCACCACTGGTTGCCACCATTACAGGGTCTAGGACGACATGTTTGGGCTTAAATGTTCACAATATTTTGACAACTGCTTCAATAATTTTAACATCCTGCAACATGCCTATTTTGACGGAGACGATCTCTAAATCAGTAAAGACCGCTTCACATTGAGCCAAGACAAAGTCGGGGGGAATGGGTAAGCCAGCCCTGAACCCCTTGCGTATTTTGTGCCGTTAACGCGGTAATTACAGAGGCAGCATATCCGCCTAATGCAGAAATAGTTTTTGATGTCAGCTTGAATTCCCGCACCACCACTTGAATCAGAACCAGCAATCGTTAATACAATAGGGTATTTCATGGGTTTCCACCCTCAAATTGATAGATCAAAGTTCACATATTGTTGGTACAGAGGATTCTTGATTCTTTAATGTTGACTGTGGCTTCAATGAGTGAATAAATGCCGATATTTCTTTTTACATATTGATTATTTTGCCCAATATAGTAAGAAAATTTGGCACGACTTAACGTGCCTCGCATCAATTCTTGATTAAATGGGAGTGCTTGCTTCCACCGGTACGGGAATAACATGGCGCTTTTTCCTTAATAATGAGTGCATTATAAAAGACGTTAAGAAAACCATGCGAAAACCAGTTTCCTCCCGTCAGTATTAACTGCTTCCTTCAGGTTCAACGGGTTCTGTGGTGCGGATAATTATTCTCACAAAGTCTCAGCCAAATGGCACCCCGACTAGTGTAAATTTTGTTTCGAGAGTGAAAAAGTATAAAAGAGCATATTGAAAAAAAAGAAAGCATCATTCAATAAAAAGCATCACTAAATAGTTAGCCATTATTATTCATAATCATTCTTAAAACCCATCACTCATAATGATGGGGTTTTTGTTCTATTAAAAGTGATATTTTAAGCCCAATGAACCATTTAGGACATTCGCATTATGTTTGTTTTTACGGATACCCATTTCTCCCCAAAAAGTTAATTGTTGTGTCTGTGCTTGTATGCCTGGTTTTCCTTCAAGAATTAACCCTTTTTCCTTGGCGGATATTTTTTTGTCGTTGTATTGTGTTGTGGCTTTTGTATCATCATATCCAATGTTAATGAGGGTATACGGCTTTATTTTTTCATGGCGCGTATAAATATATGCACCCATACGGCCAATCATATTCCCCTGCAATTGATTTGTAATGCGTGTGCCTGCATGATCAATATAGGCTTTAGACTGATAATTTACGTAGGTAATTTGCATCTGGGGTTCACTAATAAGTGCTTGACCGACCTCAAGTGGTATACCACTTTGCAAGCTAATACTTGTTGCATTTGATTTGTATGTTGCCTGTGGATTTCCCGTTGTGGATGCTGAATTATTGTACCAAACGTAGGTGAGTGCGGCATCAATATATGGACTCAATTCAGATGTTTTATCCATATACCACGTGCCATACAAGCCGACAGAAGTGCCTTTTACAGATCCCTTACCTTTAGAGCGCGTGATCGTGTTTTGTGAATGTGTATTAATATCGCCATAGCCAGTCATTAAACCAATTTGCAATAATCCATTGCCAGCATCAAAGCCAGCATCCCCACCAACATGGAATGCATTGGCTTTGGTGTCGTACTTAATTTGTCCAACTGCTTTTGCCTTAGTTGAATTGTTGCTGATAAAACTCCAAGTTGAATAATTAAGTTGATTATTAATGTTGTTAGATTTTAATGCATTAGGTGTTCCTGCTAAACGGGCTGTGGCACGTAATCCTCCAGATGATCCCATCCCAATTCCTGCCCAACTGTTGCCACCAATTCCTGGAATCATGCCATTTAGAATACCTTGTTGATTGCCTAAACTAATCCCAATATCAGGGCGATATAATGAGTCAGTTGAGTTATCTATATCAGGTGTTTCAGGTGTTTCAGGATTTGGTATTTCAGGGATTTCAGGATTAGGTATCTCAGGATTTGGTATTTCAGGGTCGGGAGTTGGTGTGTTTGAGCTTAAGTACCAACCCTTTGTTCCATCGGTTTGTGTTTTATTAGCTAAAATATACTCATAAGCACCTGCAACAACAACATTAGTGAGCGTAAAGGCGGATGCATTTGATATATCAGATGCATCAATCAGTTGAATTCCTTTATTCGTGAGTGCACCAAGTCCATTTTGGTTGCGCACGGTAATATTGGTGCGACCAAATATATCGCCCTTTATCGTCATTTGATCTGTACGAGATGCATCTCCATTGAGTTCAGTGTTAAAAATAATTGTTCCATCATTTCCCGTGTAATTTTCATTAATACGCAATGTATTGCCAACATAGCGACCACCTGCGAGTTGAATGACCCCCCCATTATTATTGATCAATCCCCCCAATGTTAATGTGCCGCTATTTTGATTAGAAAAAGCATTGAGTGCATTGGCAACAGCAATGACACCGTTATTTGTCATTGTTCCTTCAACTTGCCCATATCCACCGAGTGTCGCGCCTTGTGAGATCGTGCCACCAGCTGTTGCATTTAAATGCGCAGTATTGGTTAATGCAAGCACGCCTTCTTGAATATCTGTACTGCCAATATAGGTATGAATATTGGTAAGTGTTAACATTGCGTTACCAGTTTTAATGACATTTCCATTTGTATTGCTGATTGTGCCGCGATAAATCGTATCACTTGTATTATGCGCATTTAAAGTACCTGTCCCTAAATTAATATTCCCTGTTTCTGAACCAGATAAATTATTAATGTGTTGATTGGTATCATTAAAATTAAAGTTTGCATCGACAGTCACAGCATTACTCATTGCAATAATATTATTAGCACCATTGTGTGCAATAAGTGTGCCCTCTGCAATGTGCGTACCGCCCGTATACGTATTGATGCCCGATAACGTGAGGACATTACTGCCTGATTTGATAATATTTCCCGTGCCAGAGATTACACCAGAAAACAGCGTGTTGTCACTATTATTGAGCGTTAATGCCGCCGAACCTAATTTAATCTTGCCCGCACCTGAGAGATTCTTCGCGATTTGATTAAAATTATTTAAGTCTAAAGTGCCATTGGCATTCACCACAACATGGCTGCTGTCTTTGAATGCATCCGAAATTCCCGTTGCCAAAGTGCCTGCATTAATCGTTGTTTTGCCAGAATATTCATTTTTTGCAGATAAAGTTAATGTGCCCGCACCATTTTTTGTGAGATCTTTACCCGTCCAGGTTTGATGATGCTTATTCGTTAATGACCTGGTCCACATTAAATGCATCGGTTGCAGCGCCCAGTGTGAAAACGCCATCAGAGAGCAGTGCGCCTGCATCCCAAGTTAAGTTCAAACCCCACTTGTAATCATTGTTCAAAAATACCGCTATCGAGGGTGAGATAATCAAGCGTGCTTTGTGCGCCGTTAAAATCAACGCTCGTGAAATCGCCATTGAAACCCGTTGTGGTTTTAATCACCGTATAAGCAAGCGCGGCTAAATCGCTTGCATTGGCTGGATGTCCGCCAATAAAGCCATCAATGCGCAATGTGCCCGCTAAATTTGCACTGCCTGCAATAATCGGTATTCCGCCGCTTAAAGTGACGTGAAGCTCTGAACCAGATTCTTGAGTAAAGGCATTATTAACAACAAGTTGTGCGTTATCACCCACATCTGTAATCGCCCCCGTTTTTGTGGTGAAATGATCGGCGGTGAATGTGCCTGATTCATTGAGATTTAATCGGCCATCGCTGACTAAAACAGTGCCAACAGCAGAACCTAAGCCCGTTAATGTGGCTTCCCCAGTTCCAGTTTTTTGTAAAGTCCCCGCGCCCGTTAAGGTGTTGTTTAATGTATTGGTTTGAATTATTCGCAAAATTAAGATCTAGCGTGGCGTTTAAATCAGTATTAACCGTGCCCGTTCCCAATGCTTGGCCATGATTGATGCCAATTGTTCCTGCACCGATTTGCGTACCGCCCGTATACGTATTGATGCCCGATAACGTGAGGACATTACTGCCTGATTTGATAATATTTCCCGTGCCAGAGATTACACCAGAAAACAGCGTGTTGTCACTATTATTGAGCGTTAATGCCGCCGTACCTAATTTAATCTTGCCCGCACCTGAGAGATTTTTCGCCGTTTGATTAAAATTATTTAAGTTCAAAAGTGCCATTGGCATTCACCACAACATGGCTGCTGTCTTTGAATGCATCCGAAATGCCCGTTGCCAAAGTGCCTGCATTAATCGTTGTTTTGCCAGAATAGGTATTTTTTGCAGATAAAGTTAATGTGCCCGCACCATTTTTTGTGAGATCTTTACCCGTCCAGCCCGTTGCGGATGCGGATTGATTCGTTAATGCCAGGTCCACATTAAATACATCGGTTGCAGCGCCCAGTGTGAAAACGCCATCAGAGAGCAGTGCGCCTGCATTCCAAGTTAAGTTCAAACCAACCTTATAATCATTGTTCAAAATACCGCTGGTGAGGGTGAGATAATCAAGCGTGCTTTGTGCCCCGTTAAAATCAACGCTCGTGAAATCGCCATTGAAACCCGTTGTGGTTTTAATCACCGTATAAGCAAGCGCGGCTAAATCGCTTGCATTGGCTGGATGCCCGCCAATAAAGCCATCAATGCGCAATGTGCCCGCAAAATTTGCATTGCCTGCAATAATCGGTATTCCGCCGCTTAAAGTGACGTGAAGCTCTGAACCAGATTCTTGAGTAAAGGCATTATTAACAACAAGTTGTGCGTTATCGCCGACATCTGTAATCGCCCCCGTTTTTGTGGTGAAATGATCTGCGGTGAATGTGCCTGATT
Source organism: Drusus annulatus (assembly GCA_022651775.1). NCBI lineage: Eukaryota > Metazoa > Arthropoda > Insecta > Trichoptera > Limnephilidae > Drusus > Drusus annulatus. The sequence goes on along the minus strand of JAGWCC010001978.1, from coordinate 3,356 downwards.
CATTGAGATTTAATCGGCCATCGCTGACTAAAACAGTGCCAACAGCAGAACCTAAGCCCGTTAATGTGGCTTCGCCAGTTCCAGTTTTTTGTAAAGTGCCCGCGCCCGTTAAGGTGTTGTTTAAGGTTGAATTATTCGCAAAATTAAGATCTAGCGTGGCGTTTAAACCCGTATTAACCGTGCCCGTTCCCAATGCTTGCCCGTGACTGATGCCAATTTTTCCTGCACCAATTTGCGTACCGCCCGTATACGTATTGATGCCCGATAACGTGAGGACATTATTGCCTGATTTGATAAGATTTCCCGTGCCAGAGATTACACCAGAAAACAGCGTGTTGTCACTATTATTGAGCGTTAATGCCGCCGAACCTAATTTAATCTTGCCCGCACCTGAGAGATTTTTCGCCGTTTGATTAAAATTATTTAAGTTCAAAAGTGCCCCGGCATTCACCACAACATGGCTGCTGTCTTTGAATGCATCCGAAATTCCCGTTGCCAAAGTGCCTGCATTAATCGTTGTTTTGCCAGAATAGGTATTTTTTGCAGATAAAGTTAATGTGCCCGCACCATTTTTTGTGAGATCTTTACCTGTCCAGCCCGTTGCGGATGCGGATTGATTCGTTAATACCAGATCCACATTAAATGCATCGGTTGCAGCGCCCAGTGTGAAAACGCCATCAGAGAGCAGTGCGCCTGCATTCCAAGTTAAGTTCAAACCCACTTTATAATCATTGCCAAAAATACCTGCTATCGAGGGTGAGATAATCAAATGTGCTGGCTGCGCCGTTAAAATCAACATTCGTGAAATCGCCATTGAAACCCGTTGTGGTTTTAATCACCGTATAAGCAAGCGCGGCTAAATCGCTTGCATTGGCTGGATGCCCGCCAATAAAGCCATCAATGCGCAATGTGCCCGCTAAATTTGCACTGCCTGCAATAATCGGTATTCCGCCGCTTAAAGTGACGTGAAGCTCTGAACCAGATTCTTGAGTAAAGGCATTATTAACAACAAGTTGTGCGTTATCACCCGACATCTGTAATCGCCCCTGTTTTTGTGGTGAAATGATCGGCGGTGAATGTGCCTGATTCATTGAGATTTAATCGGCCATCGCTGACTAAAACAGTGCCAACAGCAGAACCTAAGCCCGTTAATGTGGCTTCGCCAGTACCTGTTTTTTGTAAAGTCCCCGCGCCCGTTAAAGTGTTGTTTAAGGTTGAATTACTTATAAAATTAAGATCTAACGTTCCATTTAAATCCGTATTAACCGTGCCCGTTCCCAATGCTTGCCCGTGGCTGATGCCAATTGTTCCTGCACTAATGTGCGTACCGCCCGTATACGTATTGATGCCGGATAACATGAGGGCTTGAGTACCTAATTTAATTAAACGACCATCTCCTTTTATGGTTCCCGTATAGGCACCATTTGCATTCATTAAGGTTAATGCTTTATTACCTAAATTAATATTTCCACTACCCACTATGTTTTTGACAAAAGCCCCGTTCCCTGTCTGAGAGATATCAAAATCACTGCCTTCTTGCATATTAATTTGTTGAGATTGTTCAATTTTTCCGCCACCAGTGAGTTCTAGCTCCGCACCGCTTTGCAGGGTTGTTATGCCTGTGTATTGATTTGTATTATTAAGACTAAATATGCCACCCGCTATATTTAAACCACCAGTCCCTGAAATATGGCCTGAGAAATTAAGGTTGGCATCAGTAATGCTTAATTGTTGATTCCCCAATGTGACATTTCCAAGACCAACCAAGCTCTTGATGCGTGTGCCATTTGTGGTTTGAGAAATATCAAATGTACCATTAGTGCCTACTTCAATCATTTTAGATTGGGAGAAGTTATTTGTGCCGTTTAAGCTAAGTGTGCCATTTTGAACAATGGTTTCGCTTGTATAAGTATTTTCCCATATAGCGTCAAAATACCATCGCCATCTTTTAAGAAGATATCACCATCCCCTTTGATACCTTGAGACATTTGAATACTGAAAGTGCCAGTATTAATAATGCCGCCTGCACCAGCAATATTAATTGCCCGATACGGGTTTAAATTAGTTTGTGCACCAAAATAGAGAATACCGCCGTCTAAGGTTAAGCCACCTGGTACTGCGCCTAAATTTTGATCTTTAAAGATTTTAATGGATGAGTCATAAACAGTGGTGCCGCCTGTGTATGTATTTTCACCATTAAGGATTGCTGTGCCACTACCTGTGATGATGAGTTGTTTGCCAATGCCGTCAGTAATTTGAGCATTGACAGTTGTTGTTATATTGTTATCAATATTTAAGGTGCCACCGATTGTATTATTGATGACAAGCTTGCCATCATTTGCTGATGTTGGATTTAAAACATAACCATTACTAATAAACTGTAGAGTGTCAAACCCTTGATTACCGCTGATTGTGACTTGTCCGTTTTCAGCACCTGCAAACACACCCACAGAAAATCCCCATGTGCCATTTGTATTACCACTTGAATTTGTCCAATTTGTGTTGAGGCTATTCCAAACACCTGAGCCTCCTGCACCTTGATTTTGATTACTAGGCGCATTGTTATTTCCATCCCAAAATTGCATGGTTTGACCGTTCGCGAGTACACCTAAATTGACTTGTCCTGCAATATTCGTGTCAACCACGGCACTTTGGATGTCAAAGCCTGGGCGGCTTGATGTATATATTTCATTAGCAAAGCTGCCTGATAAGCTCCCGCCATAATTAAATAAACGATATACACCCGCAGCACCCAGTTCTGCTTTTAATGTACCGCCTAGCTTAAGGTTATTAGTAATATCTATTCGGTCATTGACAGTAAAGCTTGCATCTGCAAAAGGGTTTGATAAACGAAATTGGGTTGTTGCACCTGAATTTAAAGTGAGCCCCCCTAAAGTAAGCACGCCAAATGCATTTTTAGTTCCAGCTGCCAATGTACCATCTACAGTGACTTCACCAGTGATAATGCCATCACCGCGTAAAGTACCTAGGCTGCCAACGTAAACAGAGCTTGTTCCTGTTGCACTGCCAGCTGTATTGGCTGCGATGAGTGTGCCGCCATGAATGTTTGTTGACCCAGAATAGCTATTATTTTGCAAGAATGTGGTGCTGCCATTGTGGACATTAATCTGCCCATTGCCTGTAATAATTGGGGTGAATGAATAATTTCCACTGGTATCATTATGATTAAACACAATCTTCCCAGATCCTGCACCAAATGTGACAGTTCGGGTCGTTAATTTGCCAGGATCCAATAATGGTTCACCAAATGCACCACCAATATTAACTGTTCCTACAGAGCCTAATTTCTCGGCGACACATGAGCTATTGCCTGAGACAATAGCCCCATTTGAAAA
>JAGWCC010001975.1:0-11784 GCA_022651775.1 Drusus annulatus | reverse complement strand
AAAGCCCTCTTCGAACCGTTTCATAATTTTATTTTTGATTTGTTTTACCTAAAAGCTAAATCAATCACCTCAACTTTAAAACAATTAAAGCACCTCAGTTTTTTGTGTTAACTATCGCCAAATCAAAATCCCCCTTTTCATTTCGCCCTTCCCTAAACATCAAAATTTAAAAAAAAACTATTTCGACTGTTGGGGAAAAAATCGCCTAAATAACTTTAAAATTTTTCTAGCTGTTTTCCATTTGCTATAACAGCTCCGGGCTTTTTAAAATAAATTCCCAATAAATTTTTAAAAACGACTCGAAACATGCCATCAACAGGTACACTGGCGCGTATGTATTTAAAAATACTGCCATCGCTAGCCTGCGCTCGGCCTTGTGTTAACTCAATATCAAGCTGGTAATATTCGGCAGATACTACATAATCCGATAATACATCGGCTTGTAGACTTACAATGTCATCCACCGCTATTCGCTGTACATTTTGTTTCTCGTTATTCCTGTTAAACTGATAAATCGGAATAACTGCGTTTTTGTATTTTGGCGAATCCTCGAGTATTCGTTTCATTTCCATTCCCAACAGTGCCATTTTTGCACTATCAGCAGGAAGTCCTAAATCACGTTGTTCTTTGGAACTTGCGTCAGCATAAATAGACACCAAAATGGCTAACGAACTTGTATCGGACTGTAGGAAACCTTTAGTTTGAGGTTTGAGTACCTGAATCATAGTGGTATTCCGTTGAATAGATACACACGAAAACAAGGCAAAACTGATTGCCGACACAAAAACAATTTGTAATATCTTGTAATTATACATTTTTTTTATTTTAATACACACAAAACTAATTGATTGAAGCGCACGCATACGGATGCTTTATTGCTAATATCGACTGTAAATATAAGACAATTTACTGGAAAATCCATAATTGATACCAATGTATTTCAACTCCATAAAGAATACTTTGATTAAATGTCCTAAAATGCAACATCGACTTACGCATAAATAGCTTGATGCGTGATATATAAGTGTCTCTAAGCATGAAATTTTTAGGAATTTGGATCAACTTGCTCGTTGGAACAGATCAAAAACGTGCAATTTTTTCCTTCGATTTTATATGCATTAGCTCCTTCTGCCCTCTATAATGGTTGCAAATTTAATAAATAAAGTGGAAAGGACGAAATAGAAAAGAGTTGTCAATTACATTTTTGTGTTGAGTGGTAAAAAAGGAATATCATGTCGATGTTGTTAATTTAGAATTAAAGCACAAAAACAATGAATAAAAGAAAAGCCTCAGCAGATTAAAATATCTGACCTGAGGCTTAATGATTTGTTTTAATAGAATTATTAGCCCTTCGCTAAAATCAATGGAATTAATATCTTTGCCACCTTAATTTTGGATATAAGGGATCGTCAATAACATACTCAAACCGTAGCGGAATTCTAAGATGTACCTTCCGATCTCATAGTGAGTCGGAAGATTATAGTCCTTATACTGCATTTCTAATGAGTATTTACATTGGGTTTTGTGTTGTAAAATAAATAAAAAACGCAAGTATTAAAAGCTATTAAGTTCCATTACACTTGCTTTTATTCACTTGAATCCAATGCGTTTTCCAGTCTAAAAACAGAAACACGATTTCAACTAAAACAATTGTGTTTATATAACTAGAATTCAATTGTGTCTTCACACGATTGAATCGTGTGAAGACATAATTGAATCGTGTGAAGACACGACTAGTATCGTGTGAAGACACGATTGAATCGCGTGAAGATATAATTGAATTTGTATGAAGACGTTGATTCAAATCTTGTAAAAAACGATTCAAATCGTATGGTTTTTACTCAATTTAAGCGAGCTATACAGGGGGTGTAGCCCAATAAAATATTTTTATTTATTTCTACGCCATGTTTTAAAGCGTTAAGGTTAGTGTAAATACGCTAATTTTACCGTACTTCTCTGTTTTTTGAAAATTAAAAACACTTTTCGGTATAAGTATTATACGCTAATAATTTAATGGACATAGGAGATTTTCGAATTTTCATATTCGTTGAGTATTTTATTTGTTGATGACTCCTAAGACAAGAGTTGGGTGTATTAGTATGAGGCATACTGTTGAGGCGTACGGAAATATTAATGATCATGTTAGAATCAATTCCTTAGGTGCAACCTAAAAACTAATTCCATTGTTTTAGCGAAGGACCGAATTATTTCTCGTGTAAAAAAATCGGAGTGGGCAATCTATAGGGTACGAGCGATTCGGTAGACTTGTTCGCCGAATCGCTACAGTTGAATAAATTTTGCCACAAAATAACACTTTCAACTGTTAAGTCCACTCCAAAAACGCTTCTATTTTGTTTCGCTTGTTTATTTTAGTGAGAATTATATAATATCGCTGTGAAGGCTCATTAAGGGTATTTTTAGCCCATGTACCCCAAAGTGGATGCTTGATATAAGTAGTCGGCAAGATTTAATTTAACATTTTGTAAAACTCACCACCAAGACTTGCTGTTATATTTAGACATAGAGTAAAAAGAGTGAAAAAGAGTTTTTCGCTCAAGTTTTCCGCGGTAGAACTCTTTTTTACTCTTTTTACTCTGTGTTAAATTTCAATTAAAAGAACCGAGCGAAGCGAGTTGCAAAATGTTAAAACAAATATTGCTGACTACTTAGATCAATATTGGCTTCATATACAGTCGATTAAAAAAAAACGTTGTTTAAAGCCATTTTTACCTCAAAATGACTTGATATGTCGAGATAGTTGTCAAGTTGTGTTGAGCAAAATATTGGGAATCGCTTTAAAGAAGTTTTTGGAATGGATTCAACTGTTAGTTCGCATAATAATTTATTATTGCATAAGTATGTGATGATATTTAGTTTCATCGTTTAATAAGGCCTGTAAGGAAGTCTTGATATGAGTGTTGTACACTCGTAGTTCATTTTAATGTCTGTTACTTAATAAGTTTGTATTATCTTTGTATCGTCTAATTTAGGCATTTGTGATGTTATTGGCGGAATTTGTAGAATTTTGCGAACCAATAGCTGATCATTGAATAAATGAATAGCTGATATGTTAGTGTATCTGTCAATGTCAATAAATAGAAAGATTGATTAGCAATTATGAAAAAAATAAAGATCTCGGTCATCTCGTATCTTAATACAGCTCCGTTTGTATTTGGGTTAATGAATACAGAAATAACCAATTATATCGATCTTAGTTTTGACACACCTGCATTGTGTGCCAGATCGAATTAGGCAACATGATGCAACAATTGGAATTATTCCAGTAGCAGCCATTCCCACAATCCCTGATTGTAAGGTTATTACACCTTATTGTATTGGTGCTGTAGGTAAAGTGCATAGTGTTGCGGTATTGTGTGATGTGGATATTGATTGTATTGACACATTATACTTGGATACTGATTCGCGGACATCGGCACAACTTGTGCAACTGCTTCTGAAATTCTCATTGGAAACGTCGACTTGAAATTAAACCACTTCGATCGCATTCCTCAATACTGCAACATGCTCCTAATGAAGCTTTTTTGCTAATTGGCGATAAAGTGTTTACATACGAAAAACATTTTGGTCGATTATATGATTTAGCCGAAGCTTGGATTCAGATGACCAGTTTGCCTTTTGTTTTTGCCGAATTGGGTAAGCACCGTCGATCTTGATCCTCATTTTGTTGCTTTATTTGAAAATGGTTTACGGTATGGCTTGCAACATAAAGAGGAGGCTATTCGCCAATTTAAATCAGATTTAGATGCGGAATTTAGTCTCAATTATCTGAATACAAATATCAGTTATGACCTAGATGGTCCAAAAACAACAAGGGACAAGCTCTTTTTTTGAAAATGCTACAAAGTAATTGTTAATGATCAATTCACAATTGTTAATTGTAAATTTTCAATTCATTATTAAGGCATAATTGAACCTCATTTCCGAATAACTGTCGGTGTAGCCAATGCACCCATAATGCGAAGCGGTTCACAATTTATAATTCACAATTTACAATTTCATTCCCATGGTTCAATTCTATTATAAATCGTCAAGCAAAATACTAATGAGTTCAGATCTTAAATTACTGGACGAATTGGGCTTTGAAGATATTGTTTGGATCGATATCAATAACCCATTAGGAAAAGAAAAAAGAGCTATTGAAGCTTATTTGAATACCGATTTACAAACACGTGCACAGGCAGAAGAAATTGAAAGTAGTTCGCGTTATTCCGAGGCTGATGACGTGGTGTATGGCAACACCAATTTTCTGATATCGCAGGGCGATGGATATATTGAAGAACCTTTATCTTTTATTTTATGTGAAGGAATATTGGTTACTGTTCGGAATACCGATTTACGAACCTTATCGGAAGTAAGTCGAAAATTGTTGAGTGCTTACAAAACTTATACAACTGGCTACCATTTGTTAATTACAATATTAGAAAACCGAATAGACCTAGATGCCGACATGATTGAAGGGGTGGCAAAAGAGATCACGCAACTAAGTAAACATGTGGCTACTGGCGAAGTGGTAAAAGATACTCTTTACGACTTGAATCAGTTACAAGAAAATATCATGATGATCCGAGAAAATGTGATCGACAAACAACGTGTGCTATCATCTATCCTAAAAAGCAATCTTTTCCCTTCTGATGGCGATCAGAAACTGAATATCATGATCAAAGATATTAACTCACTCATCAATCATACTAATTTTGGATTTGAACGGTTGGAGTATCTTCAAAACACCATCATTGGTTTGATCAATATTGATCAAAACAAAATCATTAAAGTGTTCACTGTGACCTCCGTTATATTCATGCCCCCCACCCTAATTGCTTCTGTGTATGGAATGAATTTTGACATAATGCCCGAACTACGATGGCAATATGGATATCTTTTTTGTATCATTTTGATGATTGCTTCGATGGTGGGCACCTTATATTTGTTTAAACGAAAAAAACTACTTTAAAATTTTGATGGATTCTAAAAATGAAGTACGTGGTGCGTGGTGTGCCAAGTTATGATTATTTAGCTTACCTTTGATTGGATTTATAATAAAGAGAAATTAATTATGGAAGGATCTTCAACAAAGATTTTTGGTATACGACCCATTATGGAGGCCATGCAGGCGGGTAAACCCATAGATAAAATTATGTTACGCGAAGGAATTAAGACCGACTTGATTCAGATGATAGTGGACACAGCTCATCAGCACAATATTACATTGCAATGGGTACCCACCGAAAGATTAGAGCGTTTGTCGAAAGGGGGAAATCACCAAGGGGTTATAGCCTTTTTAGCTGCAGCCGAATTTGTCGACCTCGAGGAAGTGTTACTGCAATTAAAAGAAGATCAGATAATGCCATTTATTCTTGTACTTGATCAGATAACTGATGTGCGGAATTTTGGTGCCATTATACGAACTGCCGAATGTGCGGGTGTACATGCTGTAGTGGTAGCTGCCAAAGGTGCCGCCCCTTTAAGTGCCGATGCCATGAAAACATCCTCGCGTGCCTTAAATTACGTAAGTATTTGTAAAGTACCAAACTTGAAGACTACCTTATATTTATTGAAAAGCTATGATATAAATATTATTGCAGCAACAGAAAAAGCGGATAAAACTTATGATCAAGTAGACTTCCGACAAGCAACGGCCATTATTCTTGGATCCGAAGGCGTAGGAATCTCGAAAAGCAATTTAGCAGTAGCCGATCAGGCTGTGAAAATACCATTAAAAGGACAAATTGACTCGCTAAATGTATCAGCAGCAGCAGCAATTTTACTTTTTGAAGGGGTGCGACAAAATAATCTTAACGAATTGTAAATTCCACCATTTAACAGACAAAGTCCTCGAGACAGTGGTTTTGTTTGGGCCTCTGTTAGATCGAAAATGTCGGTTGGGCGTGTGTTATCGGCGGACACATGGGTCCGCCCCTACAGTAGGCGACAACCGTCACATGTAGGGAGGACCTATGTGTCCGCCGAATAACACGCTCAACCGACATTTTCGATTTAACAGAACAACACACAATTTCCAAGGTGCGTGTCAGGATCACTTGATCAAGGTGGTCTATTTTATCCCAGCGACCTCAATATAATAAAGAATTATTTAGATGAATAGATTTATCACATTCCTTTTTTTAGCATTAATCTCTTTCCAAACCAATGCCAAACCCAAGACTACCGAAATAGTTGTTTTATGCACCAACGATATACATGGACGGATTGACAACTTTCCTCGATTGGCTACCTATTTGCAACAATTACGTGTTAATAATCCCCATGTACTTTTGGTGAATAGTGGCGATATGTTTTCGGGTAATCCACTTGTCGATCAATACATATTTCCTACGCCACAGCGAGATACCACACCTGGTTTTGGGTATCCAATTATTGATTTAATGAATGATGCAGGTTATCAATTAACCAACATTGGTAATCATGAATTTGACTATGGACAAGATGTGCTAAACGCTCGACGAAAACAAGCGAATTTTCCGTTTATTTGCGCCAATGTAGTGACTGGAAAAGCTGCCGTTTCGCATCATTTTAAACCTTCAAAACGATTTAAGGTGGGCGGAACTAAAATTCTTTTTTTAGCCCTCCTACAAGTTGGAAGTGGAGGTACGCCCGACACGCACCCCGATAGAATGCGTAATTTGTCTTTCCCTGAACCTATTGCCTTGGCAAAAACATTCGAGAAAGAACGAAAAAAGAATGATGTGGTGATTGCTTTATCGCATTTAGGTATCGAAAGTGATTTGGAATTGGCAGCAAAAGTTCCTTATTTTGATTTGATATTGGGAGGGCATTCACACACCAAAATTGATACTGTTTTATTGGTCAACAACACCCTGATCACACAAACTGGCGCCTACTTACGTTATGTGAGCGAAACCCGATTGACGGTAAGTGGGAGGCAAATTGGTGAACATTCAATCGAAATTAATAGATCTAAATCAACTCAAAGACGAAGATCAGTCTATTCAAGCAAAGATCACGCATTATAAAGCCAACGATCCAGGGTTAAAAGTAATTGCCAAAGCCAGTCAGCCCATAAAAGGAAAGTTTGCTTTGGGAGCATTGATGACCGATGCCATTACCAAAGAATTGGGTTTGGATATTGCCTTCCAAAATGGTGGTGGAATACGACAATCAGAAATTAAGGTGGGCGATATTCAATTGAATACGATTTATTCATTAGATCCTTTTCGGAATGAAGTGATTAAAGTAATGATGACCTACAGCGAAATAATGTCGTTATTAACATTCTCAACCACCAAACACGGTGTTCCCGATTTGTTTGTTTCGGGATTACATTACACCGTCTATACCAAAGATAAGGTGGTTACAAAAATTGAATTATTTGACACCGAGGGCAATCCTCTTGACCAATCAAAAACCTATTCGGTAGGCATGAACAGCTATATTTATAGCAAATACGAATTTGCACACCAAGATCCAGGTAAATCGCTATATGTTACTTCGGCAGGTGTATTGATTGATTATGTAAAAAAACTCCAAACTATAGATTATTCGTCAATACCGCACCGAATTAAGATCGTGAATGATTAGAGTTGGAGATAGTCAATCGCTAAGGAGTCTAAATGAAGCTTACGCACAACATTGTGATTAGGACATTTTTTCTTCTACTTCTTTTTTTAGAATAATTGCTTTAAAAGCTTTTTTTTGCCCAAAGCTTCAGACCTCAATTATGAATTTCGTTATCAAACAATTTAGCCCAAATAAGAGGTCAATTATTTAGCCATGATTTCAAGTAATACTTTCGACTGTTCATGAATTAGTTTGTTTTGACTTTCTTGCTTAGGTAGCTACGCAGAATATTGGATAGTATATTGATAATTAGTACGATAAATATCAAAACAAGAGCTGTTCCATAAGCCATTGGTCGAGAGGCTTCGATATCGGTTCCGCTGGTGGCCAATACATACAAATGATAAGGTAATACCATTACTTGATCGAACACCGAGGTAGGGAGTTTGGGTAGAAAGTAAGCGGCTACAGTAAACAAGATGGGTGCCGTTTCGCCTGAAACCCTACCTATGGACAAAATTAATCCAGTAATAATATTGGGCATTGCCATTGGCAATACCACTCGGCGAATGGTTTGTAGTTTACTGGCACCTAAAGCCAACGACCCATTTCTGTACGAATTGTCAATTGTTCTTAGCGATTCTTCCGTAATCCGAATCACGATCGGTAAAATCAATAAACCGAGGGTTAATGAACCTGCCAGTATGGAGTCGCCAAATTGGAGCGTATTTACAAATAAAGCCATCCCAAATAAGCCAAATACAATAGATGGTATGGAACTTAGATTGTTGGTCATGACGCGAATAAAACCAACTACCGGACTATTGGCGGCATATTCGTTAATGTAAATTCCAGACATAATACCAATAGGAAAAGCAAAGATAGTGGCACCCACCATTAAACAAAGCGTACCAACAATGGCTGGTAAAATTCCCCCTTTTGTCATTCCTTCGGTAGGGGCTGTTGATATAAATTCCCAACTAATTACACCAATTCCTTTTATGATCAAGAAACCGAGTATCCAAACCAATACCCCTACAACCATAAAACTCATCAGGCGGAGTATCCAGAATGCGCAATTTTGCGTTATTTTTTTTCGTGTCATTTTGATTTGATTGATTTTTACTAATGCGATATGCAATTTAACTGACACAAGTATCAAGACCTCTTATTATTTGTTAGTTTTGACAGTTGATGAGTAAAAGAAGATAGACAGTCGTGATACTTGTGTCGCAAATCGTAATTCGTTAATTCGTGTGTCGTATTTAATTATTTCGAGGTCTTTTGGATGATATTACTTCAGCAGATATACTGATTACCAAAGTAATCAGAAACAAAATACAGCCCAGCATAAACAGTGCTTTATAATGCGTTCCTCCATTAGGCGATTCGCCCAATTCGGCAGCTATTGTTGCTGGAATGGTGCGCACAGGTTCTAATAATGTGTTGGGTATAATAGCGGAATTGCCTGTCACCATCAGTACAGCCATTGTTTCTCCAATAGCCCTACCAATACCCAACACCACGGCAGCCGATATGCCCGAAATAGAGTAAGGTAACACTACCCGCCAAATTGTTTGCCAACGGGTAGCACCAAGTGCCAAAGAGGCTTCTTTTACAGCGCGAGGTACATTCCGAATGGCATCTTCGGCTATGGTAATAATGGTAGGTAAAGCCATGATTGCCAAAATAATGGATCCAGCTAAAGCCGTTTCACCAACTGGCAAATCAAATACTTGTTGAATGAGCGGCACCAATACCACCAAACCAAAAGAAACCATAAACTACAGAAGGGATCCCTGCCAGCAATTCGATGAGTGGTTTAAGTATTTTTCTAGACCGTTTACCAGCCAGCTCCGCCATATAAATAGCAACAGCCAAACCAAAAGGAAGTGCAAATAATATGGCGGCCAATGCCACCCATAAAGTACCTGTAATTAAAGGAATAACGCCATATATGGAGGCGGGTTGTGCGGTAGGATACCACTCGGTACCAGCAAAAAAATCGGAAAGCGCAATGTTATCAAATTCGAGTAATCGACCTCGGAACGTTGGTGATTGAAAATCAGATGGGAAGTAATCATGCCTGTGTGTGCAAACAGAATGCTGTCGATAGCCTGAGGTACAAATTCAAGCTCTTCGCCTAAGGATTCTTCCGGCACATAGTCAATTAAATCATTGATCCACATCACCTCAATTGCTTCATCTTTTCCGCCCAGTTCTTTCCAGTTAAGAATTTTGGTATCAAAAACATCTTTAATTTCTTGGGCAGTTAGTGTTCGTACAGGGTTATCGTGATGGACAGCCACGGCATAGCCCTGCTCTATCGGCGAAGTGGTAAATAGCCCAGCTCCTTCTTTAAATAAAAAAAGCACAATCAACAAAATAGTAATTGATGTAACTGCACCGCTCAGCATCAATATTTTCTCAATGATGGCTTCGGTAAATTTTCTAATCTTTCTTTTCAACTCCATTAAATGTGCGCGTTATGATTCGACTATTACTGATTCCATTAAGGTTGCAATTAACACATAATCAAATTGTTTGTAATTTATAGTCCACAATTTGATTTGCCATTTCAACATCGCCAAACGCTCTACTCCCATTCCGAAAGCAAATCCAGAATATACTTTCGAGTCAATACCACAACTGTCTAGTACATTAGGATCAATCATTCCACAACCCAATACCTCTAACCAGCCAGTACCTTTGCACACACTACAACCATCGCCATTACATATTTTACACGACACATCCATTTCGGCAGATGGTTCGGTGAAAGGGAAGAACGAGGGACGTAATCGGATTTTTGTTTGTTCGCCAAACATTTCTCGAGCAAAATAGAGCAAAGTTTGTTTCATATCGGCAAATGACACATTGGTGTCGATATACAAACCTTCTACTTGATGGAAGATACAGTGAGCCCGATTGGATATGGCTTCGTTTCGGAATACCCGACCAGGACAAATAACCCCGGATCGGTGGTGCTTGATTTTCCATTACACGTACTTGAATAGAGCTGGTGTGGGTACGTAATAAAATATCGGGACTTTTTTCGATAAAGAAAGTATCATATCCCGAGCTGGGTGTTCGGGAGGAAAAAATTGAGTGCAGAAAACACATGCCAATCATCTTCAATTTCAGGACCATCGGCGATAGTGAAGCCTAAACGCTGAAATATCTCTACAATTTCGTTCTTAGCCAAAGATATCGGGTGTCGGGCTCCCAAAGGATTTGCATTAGCAGAACCTCTAACTATAACCTCGCTTTTTTTCTTTCCGATAAACAAGATCACTGCCGATTTCACATCTTTGCGTTCCGCATGTGGCGAGGCTTGGCGTATCGATCCAATTGTTCGAGTGCTTCGATTCTGATTTTTGGCAGCTGTTTTTGTCTTTTTCTTTTACATATTTGAGTTCGAGTAGCCATTCGTACTGAATATTCGGAAAAGCTGCTGTGCGGTGCAAATAAATATCAGAATAGCCATTCTCATTTTCCAGCTCGCTCATCGGATAATACACCCTACTGTTATATAAGCGTGCAAGCAGAATCATCTTAATGTGCTTCTCGTCAAAGTTCAGTAAATCTCGATTGGATATCTTTGAAAGAATATTTTTGCTGATGTATTGAATAAATGGCTCGGCATTGCCTTTCGATAAATCTCGAATACCATCTGTATAGTCGGCAGTGTCCATTTTTATATCGACATTATCATCCTTGATCATTCGTTCCAAGTATTCCCAATACAAAGTTTTGATCGAATAATTGGGGATACGTAAACGTAAATCAGGCCCTTCAGTTCCATCAATGGTGAGCATACCCATATAAAACAACAAAGATATAAAATAAGATGTATCCCCCAAATTGTCAATCGAAAACTTACTCTCGATTTGCCCAATAATGCTTTCGTTCAGAATGATCTCCTCTAATTGCGCTTTGTTCTCGGGTACTGTAATTAAGTTTCGTAATCTACTGTAATCGGTACGTAGATTATCGTCATAAATGGTTTTGGGGGCTTTATTTTCTGCCACCCAATTATTCAGATAGTAAAATAACATGGATGGATTGTAAACCCGCTCCAGTGCTTCTTCGTTGAACAGATAGCCATTGTAAAAAGTCTTTATTAGAATCTAAGTCTATCACTTGAGGATCCAATTTGCAATTGGCAACAATGGCATTTAACTCTACTTGAGTAAAGCCCATCATTTCATTATAAGCTCGGTTTGT